>ML682005.1:6659996-6759952 GCA_007922195.1 Podocnemis expansa
TCCCCCACTAGAAACCCAAATCGAACTAGTACGTCCATGGACAGGACTTGCTAGCTCGATTTAGGAGAGGGGCACCATGGGAGATGTGACAAGATGGCCCCCAAGAAGGGCCATGCCCCCAACCCAATACATAGAAAGAGGAAGGCACCTTGGGAGGGAGAAGGGCAAAAAGTGTTAAATGGAAATAACGGTTAAATGGAAATAATGTGGCTACACTGCATTATTTCAAAATAATAATTTTGATTTAACCGTCATTGCAATATATAAAGTGAGGTTTTATTATTTCAAAATGACTGTTCCTTATTTTGAAATGAGGGAGCTTCTCATCTTGAAATAAGGAAAGCTAGTGTAGACATGCATTACTTCAAATCAAAACAATCATCATTATTTCAATTTAAAGTGTAAGTGTAGACATACCCCACTAGACTAACACGGCTGCCCCTTTGGAACGTGCTTTAGTTAATTCTCTTAAAAAGCAAGCAAATATTGTCAAACAATTTTGTTTTCCTTTTAGTAAATAATCAATGGACTATTCTTTAAAAAAGTTTGGGCAATGGGATGACGTTGTGGCACACATTGAAGCATCGCTTTTTTTAGTCATTTTGCTTGAAGGATACTTATTCATTTACCAACAGCAGTTATGATTTTGAAGTATGAACAGATTTATTAAAACTTTTAATAGGCAACTGAATGGCGGGGGGGGGGCGCATGTGAAGAGACAGAAAGAGTAAAATTGTCACTTTATAGTTTCACAGCAGCTTAACCCAAATCTGCATTTACAGCCTTATTGCTGTAAAAAGAACAGCCTGTAATGCAATCTACAGGCAAACGTAGTTAGTAAAAACATATTGTCCCAACCTGTCAGGCTGAATTCTTACCTTTTTAGTAACCACCCTAGTTTCTCCTACACTAATCTGATCGCAGGAGGGCAGTAGAGTGACTGACATTCATAAAGTAAAATATTCAGCTGTATGTATGAAGAGGAATCAATATTTTTGTGAAATAGTTTGTGTAGAAAATGCAACTTTTTCAAAGTGACTGAGGCCGGGGGGCTGGGTCAAAAAGTGAAGCGTTTATCCATTCAAATGTCAAGCAAGCACTGCTATGCAACCCTCTATTTCAATGACAGCAGTGGTTTTCATTTAACAGGACCAGCCTGCAAACAAATGGGAGATTTCATGACTGCTAATAGTTTTCTTTTAATAACTCCCACATCATCATTAAAAAAAAACAAAACAAAAACCCACAACAACCAACCAAAAACCTGAGCCTAATAACTAGTTATGTAAAGAACTTTTAATGATAATGTCTTTCAGTACCTTTCATCCTGGAGGATTTCCAAATGTTTGTTTCACATGACTGCTCTACTCACTCCTGCCACCAAAATTCTCTGGTTGGGGCAGAAGCAGCCGTTTAAAAGAACACAACAGGTCTAGGCACCTGTTTTGTGATCCTACCTGCTTTTAGACAGAGGTATTTAGGAAAACAAGCTTTTCCACACGTGCCCAATCCTGCAGTGAGCGCTCAAGCGACACTCTCGTCATAGTTGCTTGGCCTTGGCTTGTGCACTGAGGGCTGGAGTATCAGACTACTGCTTGTTAATGATTGCGAGCATGGCATAAAGTCCTGTCATGAGGCCTAGTGCTGGGAATACAAAAGTGTATTATTAGACACAACCCTGTGGGGAAGGGAAGGCACGCGTTCATTGCCCACAAATGCTTGGCTCCAGACTATAAAGCTCAGTTTCAATAGCTATTTTACTGGGGAACTAAAGGGAGGGAAAGCAGCTTTGGTTGCTCTTCCCTGGGAGGAAATCCACACTATTTATTTGGAGTGTCATTTGGGTGGTGGCTTCAGTGACAGCCCCAGCCCAAGCAGAGAGGTACCAGATGCCAAAGCCTGGCAGGGAAGTAGGAAAGGGTGGATGTTGGAGGACACATGGAGAAAAATGTAGCATTACTGTAATAGTCTTATGGTTTTAGGGGGCCCTGGAATGCTGCCCCCTAAAAATAAGGTATTCCAGGGCATGCCAGCATACTTTAAGCTGGGGGGGGTCTCAAGTGTGCAGCCTGTGGGCCGCACGTGGCCCCCCTAAAGCACTTGCCTGGGGCTTGCAGCGACACAATTGTTGCTGCTATTTAAAACGTCATCGTGCGGCAAGGCTTCAGTGGTGCGGCTCTTGGGCTACCATGCTACTCCTCTTGTGGCCCTCACGCTGAGTTTGACCCCCCCCCCCCGCTTTGACCCCCTGTAGGTGAAAAGCCAGACTAAATCATGTGTTTTTAAAATGCCTGCGGGGCAGAGGCCATGAAAGGAAGAAGGTGGCCATGGCCGCCTTTAGCCGGCCGTCTGGTACCCCTACGCAGGCCTGGGCAAAGGCCACAGCCCTGGCGCTGGTGCCCCTCTACACTGCCCCCCCCCCCCGGGCCGGGGCCAGGGCTGGGGGCAGGCGGGAGCCGTTGGGACCGGCCCCCCCCCCCCCGCGCACCTGGCAACCGACCCGCCGGCGCGCGCCGCCCCCTTGTTTACCTCCCCCCCCCCCCGCGCCGTGGCGGGGCCGTACAACCAGCGGCCGCGCGGGGGCGCTGCTGCCACACGGTCCCCGCCGCGGCTAAAGCCCAACCCCGGTGCCCCGCGGACGTGCCGCTGCTGCCGCTGCCCCTCACCCGGCGCCCGCGGGCAGCCCGGGCAGGCGAGCGGCGCCGGCGCGTGCGAGCTTCCGGCGGCCGGGCCGCGGCTCCGCACCTGCCCGGCCAGGGAGCCCCCCCCCCCCCCCCGCCCCCCCCCCCGGGCCCCCCCCCCCCCCCCCGGCCCCCCCCCCCCCGGCAGGTCCAGTCAGCGAGGCCGGGCGGGGCGGGGCCGGGGCTATAAAAGCGGGGCCGGCGGGCGGCAGCCCCAGTCGCTCCCAGGTAGAGCCGAGCCGAGCCGTGCCGTGGCGGTGCGGGTGCCGGTGCGGAGGCAGCTCAGCGGGGCGCCGCGGCCGCTGCTCGCCAGTCCCCGCGGGACCCTCCGCCGCCGGCTCCAGCCCGGAGCCGCCTCCGGCCGTGCGGGGCGGCGGGAGCCGGGGCGCGCCCATGAGCGCGGCGGCGCTGTACAGCCTGGACTCCCCGGCATGCTACCGCCACTGGGCGCTGGAGCCCGCCAACTTCTACGAGGCTAAGGCGGGCGGCGGCGGGCTCAGCCCCTCCTGCAAGCCGGGCGGCGGCATGAGCGGCGAGGAGCAGGGCGGCGGCGGGGGGCACCTGGCGGAGCTGAGCGCCGCCGCCCCGGCCATGTACGAGGACGAGAGCGCCATCGACTTCAGCGCCTACATCGACTCCATGGCGGCCGTGCCCAACCTGGAGCTGTGCAACGACGAGCTCTTCGCCGACCTCTTCAACAGCAACCACAAGGCGGAGCGGGGCGGCGAGTACGGCGACTACCTGCCGGCGGCGGCGGCCCGCGAGCCCGCCAAGGAGCTGGGGGCCGGGCTGCTGGCCGCCGCCTGCCTGCCGCGCCTGGCGCTCAAGCGGGAGCCGGAGTGGGGCGAGGGCGAGGGCGAGCTGTCCTCCTCCTCCTGCTCCGCCTCCTCCTCCTCGCTGCTGCCCTCGCAAGTGGCCACCTGCGCCCAGACCATCATGAACCTGAGCGGGCAGCCCACGCCGCCCACCTCGCCCGAGCCCGCGGCCGCCAGCTCCCCGGCCGGCTCCTCCTGCGGCGGCGCGGGCCCGGCGGCGGCGGCGGCGTCGGGGGGCAGGGAGCGGGGCGGCAAGAAGTGGGTGGACCGCTTCAGCCCCGAGTACCGGCAGCGGCGGGAGCGCAACAACATCGCCGTGCGCAAGAGCCGCGACAAGGCCAAGCGCCGCAACCAGGAGATGCAGCAGAAGCTGCTGGAGCTGTCGGCCGAGAACGAGAAGCTGCACAAGCGCATCGAGCAGCTCAACCGGGACTTGACCAGCCTCAGGCACTTCTTCAAACAGCTGCCCGGCGCCTCCTTCCTCCAGCCCGGCGCGGGCACCGAGTGCCGGTAACCTGGCCGCGCGGCCGAGGACGGACTCGCCTCAGCCTCCCCCTCACCCCCCCCCCCCCAAGTACCTCACGGGCCCTGCGGCCGGGCCCCGCCGCCGGCGGCCGGACAGGAGGAGCGCGGGGGGATCGGGCCGCCTTTCGGTTTCTGCGGAGCGGCGTAGCAAGATCGGGCCGGGCCTGGGTCTTTTAACTACCGAACTTGCGAAAGAGAGAGAGACGGAAGGGGGGAAAATAAAGCTAAACTCTCGTCTTTCCCCCTTAAATTATTTTTGTAATGGGAGCTTTTTGTACGTTCATATTGATGCAGCTATGGTACACTTGTAAAAATGATTCGAAAGTCTTTATAGGGTAGAGTCGGAGGAAAACGACCGAGCATGCTCAACCTTTTATAGCCATTTTTTTACAGTACTTCTAAGAATAAAACATTTTTAAATCATCTCTGCTTCATGTATTCACCCTATGCTGCGGAGCCAGGGCTTGCGCACAAATGCCACAGGTGGAGGAGCTTGTGCTTCTCAGGAGTTACCAGCCTGCCTCCTGCTGTAATTGAAAGCACCACTAGCTAGAGCCAGCCTGGGGGGTGTGCTTCATGTACGACTCTTCATTTTCACCATAGTATTAAATCAGGGAAAAAGTGACTAGCTTTATTTAGCACACTGAAGGCAACTTAATCCAGTTAAAGTCCCCTTCCTTTTCCCTGTACAAGGGTCATGGACTGTACCTTCTTCCACGGGGTGTACACGTGTTGCTTCACTATTAGTAACAGTTCACCTTAACTGCAGCCTCCAGTGGCCGAACTGTTTATAACAAGTAGGTCGTTTCCTAGGCTGGTTCTCCAGCAGCATATTAAAAAAATGCTAAGAGAAGCGAAGTTAGTTTTGCTATTAGACTGTATAACCTCAAGCCAACAGCTGAGTTCCAGCTGTTTAAATGCCCCAAAATCAGGGCCAGCCATGCGTATAGTTATCTTTTACTTAGAGGTTTTAAGGCTCACAAGAAAAATGCACCGGTTGTGGAAGAAACAGGGTGTTTACTGCAAGTACGTGAGCTTTAGTTTTTGTACAGATACGTATTCATTCTCAGCAAATAAACTGACCCCCTGCCTTGTACAGGTTTACTGAGAGGGCTCCAAGAGGCAGAACTGCCATTGAAAATAACTGCATATTTGTCCATTTTACCACTGACATTTGTTCATAATCTGCAATGGTTAACAGCGCAGGAGGGGGACAGGGGCTTGCAGAAATCAGGCCTACTGCTGCAAACGTAACCACTGTGCACTGCTTGCCTGAAGAAAACGGCTCTTGATTTCAGTGGGGCTGTCACAGCAAGTTTACACTGGTGGTCTCTGAAGGACTAGGCCCAATGTTTATAGCTTCTTAAGCTACACTGGGTAAGAAAGAAAGTTTCTTTTTGACTCTAAAGCTTGATTATTTATGAATGCTCACAACTGTGCTTAAAAGGCATTCCATTTTCTGCCAGGACTCCAGCAATGACTAGCAGGAGCCAGATTTACAGTTATCTAGTCAACAGTCACACCTCCGAGAGCAGGATCCTATCACGGTGCAAAACCAGGTGCTGCCTAAACCCTGTTCTAATGTTACTTCACTAAGTATAGGCAATGTGTTGTACAGGACCACCACCACCCCCGCACTGATCTGGTAATCTTAGTGTCATTTTGCATTAAAGGTCAGCTGATGATCACAAAGGAAGATGGAGATAAGAACCCCCCAGTTATAGAGTAATAAACTTAATCTATGTCCATATCTGCAGGTAGCTATCAGTACAGTTTTGCCGCTCCTCAGCCACTTTGTTCCTTACTTTTCATAGGCATCATACTACATATAATGAAACCTCCACTTCATGGGAGGTTACATACCACAGTATTGCTATATTTACACAATGACTAACTATACAACATTGGCTGTATATACCTTTGACACTATTTATCACAACTTCTGAAAGGACAATGAGGCTAATTAAAATCTATTTATTGCTGTGTTGTGATAACATTACAGTTCAATATCAACGGTATACAGTGCATCATGCTTGTGGAAAATATTCAAACGTCCTGCTTAGTTAAGATCCCCTAGTCATGCTAAAACCTCGTTGCAAAAACATTTTAAAAGTTACTCTTTTGACACACACGTAAAATATTCATAACACCCGTTATAAAAACACCAGGAAACCTATTTACAAACACTCAAACCTCCAGAACAACATGCCTTACATTCATGAACGTTTACTCTGACAGAACACTTTAAAGAACTACATTCTTAAATTCTGGCCTGATGCCACAAAGAATACAAACATTCAGAAGAATGAAGTTGTCTTTTTTTTTTTTTTTTAATATATTCAGCTTTTTTAAAGGTTAGCAACAATATATTTTTTTCTAAATCACAGTTTTAGTAACCTGCTTCACTACTTATCACGCTTGCATTATACATTATCTTTTGGCAGAGTTAACAAATAACCACATTACAAAGTCCATAGATATCATAGTAGCTGACAGCTTTCAGTTTAATTTCTTCCTGCTTCCAGAAGGATAATTTCCTCCAATCCAACACAGTTAGGATGGCTGGTTACAGACTGGACGTAGCAGTTTAATAACCCCACCTCCTTTCCCAGCACATTCTTCACCTCATAACTCTGTAGTGATAAAGGCATGTTGATTAAACAAACAGTACTGTACATTCTGTTCCAGGCCGCGCACAACTCAGAGTGTAAAGGTCCTTCTCCAGTGAACAGCTTTTTTTACTGCTCAAAAAGGAAGTCAAACACAATAAGACTGTGAAATGCTGCTGCAAAGAACTTACTTAGTCTGATAAACAAATCAGATTTTTTCAATAATTTTAGAAATAAGACTTCTCCCAAGAGTCAGTCCCAGTTAGAGTGGATCTCACAGTTAGGCTGTTAAACTGCAGTAGATATAATGGCTACTGCAATTCAGCACCTCCGTCCACCAAAGCATAACCTACAATTACTCCTTTACACAACTTTCCTGTACACTAAGCATCTTGCATGTGATAGGGAAGTGAGTGAGTGTGCATGGTCTCCAAGAAGTTTATGAAAGAAAAAATTTTTAATTCAAAACTAGGCTTTTAAAATTAAAACAGAGTTTGGTGGTGCTTTAATTTTCAAGACTCTCCCACAAAAGCTCATGTAATAAATAAATAAATCTGTTAGCCTTTAAAAGTGCCACCAGACTCCTTGTTTTGCTGAATTAGAGTAACACAGCTACTTCCCCTTTGGAACTTAACTGAAAAAACACAGAATACTTTAGACGAGTTCTTGTGTTGCTCTACACATAGTTATAATTTATACAGATTTTTTTGTTTTAAGGATCACAATACAGTTTACTATTAATTGTGCCTCAGGTGCCTGTGAAGTAAGTACCTGTTACATTCAGTGTGATAAACTGAAGTATAAAGGTTAGGTGATTTGTCCAAGGTGACCTAGAAAGAGAGTATACTTAGGAATAGGAAATGGGAGTACTGGCTCTTTGAACCCTGCTTGAAAAGACATTCTTATTTGAAGATTGCAGTGACTCTCCCAAAAATTACAATTTGGAGTGTTATTTTTGAATGCTTACTATTTCCCCAAAATTTTGCAGTTTATGGGGAGTGAGATGGGGGAAGTTATGATTGGATTTCAACCAGAGTTTAAAAAAAAAAAAATCGCTCACAACAGCAAGTGCTCAGGTGTCACCTTTCTGGAGAACTAGCTAATATAACATTGGAGCCCACAAACTGACCAGTCAACCAGACACCTCATTTGAAACCATCGTTATGTAACCAGGCAGCAGCACAGACCAAAAAATAAAGCAAATACAGTACAGTGCTGTGTAAATGTAAGCTACTTAAAATGGTCAAGGGAAAGCAGCATTTTTCTTCTGCATAATATAGCTTTGAAACTTTAAGCTAATTTTCAGTTGCAAACTTTTGCAAGAACCAACAAACCTCTTCAGTGTTCATAGC
Source organism: Podocnemis expansa (assembly GCA_007922195.1). NCBI lineage: Eukaryota > Metazoa > Chordata > Testudines > Podocnemididae > Podocnemis > Podocnemis expansa. The sequence goes on from ML682005.1 coordinate 6,667,979, forward strand.
GCTGAGGTTCTACTATATTAAGACTTAAAAGCATGAAAATGTTTTTTTGGTTTTTGTTTATTCATTGCACTACAATAACTCAAAAAAGTGCTGGATTATTTTGTCAGATGTACTTAATGGAAAGAAACTTGCGTCAAATGACATCCAAATAGACGAGAACAGAATGTACAAGCGTACTGCATCAAACACCAGCTTTGTTTTTCAATGAATTGCAGGAAGATTTTATCACTCATTTTTAAAACAGTCTTCTATAAATTAGAAGTCTATTAGCTTGAATGTAGTATCTACTACACCAGTGTTTCCCAACCAGTGTGCCACGGCACACGGCTGTGCTGTGAGGCCTAAGCAGGCGTGCCATGGAACTTTTTGAAAAACTTCTCAGAGTTCTGGATTGGCTCATGAATATTCATGAGTTCATTTGGAGAATACACGGTGGTGTGCCTCAAAATAATTAAAGGTATCAAGTGTGCCACGGCAGAGAAAAGGTTGGGAAGCATTGATCTACTCTATAAAAGAGCGGGAAAGAATTCACTGCTAAAATAATTTGAAGAAAAACTTACTATTTAAAATGTTCCTGATAGATCAAATTCATCCAATGTATTATGTAAGTGACAACTAAACAGATTGCATAAAACACAAGACAAGCAAATAGGGTTGTACGTTTATCTCAGGATTCTGATAATATCTCAAACCAAGAGAGTAACCACTTGATGATTATGTGCACAGTTAATTATGTTTCATGTATCAGTGACTTAATTTATTCAGTTACAATAAAACGTAATTATCGTACATTCTGCAAGCTTCTTTAGGGCTACTTTCTGTGTGGAAACTTCAGTGGCAGTTACTTTGGAAAGCAGTGGTGTCTGGGAGTTAGAGGACAGGAGTCGACTGCAAAAACTCTTGTTGTTTTTGACTCTCACATGCACAATGTGCCCACCTGTAAATGGGTATACTAATACATTTCTGTCAGGATGTAGTGAGATGCTCAATTTTTTCCTAAGCATTCCTAGATTCCTAAATGGAAGATGCTATACAAACATAAAATATTTTTGGCATGTTCTGTTTCATTGTCTTCACATACAGCTCAGAATATCTGCTGTCCATTTTGGCTCTAAAAATAAACCTTAAGAAGTTTCAATTTATCTATCTTAATTTTATATATACCTACCCCATCCTCTGTAGATGATGACATCAGGAGAGAAGAAATTGTTTTCTGTAACAGCTGCAGTAAGAAAGTGACAGGAGAACAAGACAAAAATCACATCTATATGTAACTGACTTATGTTAAAAATGAACATTTATATCTTGAGTCTAGAACTGTCCTATACTACACACAGCTGACTGACACCACCAAAATACCTAAGGGAAATACTGAAAAAGGACTTCAGAGTGGAAGTTAAAACACCCTTATTTCTTAACACTGTGTCCCAGCCAGGTGGCTCAGCACAGAAACATATCCGTGGCTCATTACTTCCTACAGGCCCAGACCAGCCAAGTTTTTCAACGGGAGTTGATGATGCTCAGCAACTTGTAGCAATGCTCTGCATTTTGTGGAACCAAGCTGTAAGCTCAAGGGTGTTTTACCTGAGTGAGGACTTCAGGATTAGACTCAAACTCCAGTTTAATACTACATTAATTTTAGGGTTTCTCTTTTTCTTGCTTTAATAAAGTTATCATTTTTCTTCAATCATGGCTTCATAGAAATGTGTGTCTTAAGAGCATCTGTACCTCAACACACCTATCTTCAAAATCTTGAATACGTTTAGGACTTTTATTATCTAAACTCACCTTTACTTTTACTGTACAGTGAGGTCGGGATGGACAGTGCAGGAAAACTTCCATTTGCATTTTGAGAACTGGTAAGATTACTGTTTGGACGCACAGGCTGCAGTAATATGATCCACTGAAACGTACGTGAACAAATAGTGATGAAACAGACACATGAAAGACAAGTATCAATCATCAGATCAGAGGGCAAATAACATGTACTTGTTTTGGCCTTGATTCAGCAACATGCTTAAGCGGATGCTTAACTTTCAGCACATGCTTAACTGCCTTCAGTGGGTCTTATCACATGAATAATATTAATCACATGGTTAAATATATTGCTGAATTGCAGCTTTATGGAACAAAGTTTACATTAAGTTGTTAGCTAAACAGCAGCAAACTTTCAAAACAGAGACTAATAGACTGTGGCACTATTAAATTACATACACTAAAAATAAACCTATAAAAATTAAGGGTAATCTTCATATTTTTGATTCGCAGTTTTTCAGGGGAAATTACATACAACACAGTTTTTAATTTTGTTTTAAAAACATTCTTTTATTGCTCTTTACACATCTTGTGTCACTAAAAGAATTATATCCTCTTTTCTTTCCTTTACATAATGACTACAGCATTGTTATCATCACACCAAGGTCCTTCAAGCCATACAAGATGAAACTAGGTGAGTACTTAGATGGGAGACTTCCCAAGAACAACCAGCTGGGAAGTAACATCATTCAGCTGCTAGGATTTGTGATGGGAGCTAGTACTTGTAATTCAATTGGTAGAATTCTTCTTGAACCAGTACTGCACCAATGTGAATGTAGTTGCCCTCATGCCCCTTTCAGCTGAACAACATATCACTTGCTTTGAGCCCTGAAAGGCTGTGAGAAATCAGACTTTATAGCTGTGACCTTTCTATCTGCAGAAAAGAGTGCTTTGGGTCATTTTTTAAAAGGGTTATAAACTTCACAGGCTTGATTTACCTCTCATTTACATTAATGTAATAGGAAGAATGACACAGAAGTTAACTAACAAATACCAGTAAAAAGTGAGAGGAGTGCCAGTGGGCCTCCTGTTAATCAAAGCACCTGATTTTACAAGTAGAAGGATACAAGACATAATAAAAGTTTCTACAGCTTAAAACTGTTATCTACAGTATGTGGCATGGTCACTGAAACTGTACCAGTAATAGTTAGAGGTAACCTACAAAATCTGTCATTGCTAACTCATGCCATTTTGCCTCTACTTGGGCCTTCCTCAACAGATGAATCTTACCCCTATGGGCTGTGTCATTCCATCAGCAATAAAAATCTTGTAGTTTTGTTCCCTGCTCTGTAACTGCTCGGGAGACTACAGTCATAGGAAGCATTGTAGGAATGTGTGTACTACATATAGCTCTTAAGGCTCCATCTCCGCTGAAAAATCCTGGTATGTTAAGCACCACACCAATTCTTACCTAGGGTGGGGATACCGCTCCAGTTTTCCATTACCACATCTGTTACACGTAGGCCAGGAGAGAGCAGTGCTTTCATTAACTCCAGAGACAGTGCCTAAACAAAAATGAAATACTTACAAAGTTATACGTTCAGATGGGTAGCCATGTTAGTCTATTTCAGCAGAACAAACAACGAGTCCTGTGGCCCATTTAAAGATTAACAAATCCATGTATCACAGGACCTTTTCTGGGTATAATCTGATGCATCTGATGAAGTGGGATTATGTCCAGATGATGTCATGGTATTCTTTCACACTGAGGATCTCTCTCAAGGAGAGGGAAATACAGGTATTAGGAAAAGATGGGTGATAGAAATGCAGGATTCAATCATTAGAAATACTTGTGATGACCAGGAGAAACGCTTGGGGAATTGCTTAATTGTTATGTGTTAGCTCTGTGTTCTTGAGGAATCAGAGCATAGTATCCAGCCTGTGCCTTCCCCCCCCTCCCATCCCCCAACCTCTGCTTGAACTGAAAACCAAGAACAGAAGGAAATGGGAAACATCCTTATCTACCCATATCCAAAAGCCATCACAGCACAGTAAATGGAGCTTCATTTGTATTGACTATGGAGAGCCAGGCTCCAAAGCAAGAACTGCACTGAACCCTGGGATTGAAGAAGCAGGGAAGCATTGCCTGATGGGGGATCTCACACCAACACGAACAAACTCAGCAATTATCAGACCATTCTAGTCACAGACATGATAATTGATACCCAAAATACTGAGCCTGCCTGACTGTATTGTGAGCTTCTCTGAATCATTACACCCAGCCAGGAATGTGTATTGGCCACTTAAACAAGTCCTTGTAAAAAACTTTACCCACATCCAGCAGTACAGTAGTGCAGTAGTGTGTGTCCTGTGCAAGTCCTGACATGGTATGTGTGTCCTGTGCAAGTCCTGTCTGAATCCTGAGACCTGATGCTTGGATCTAAAGCTGTATCATTTCCACTGGGATTTGGCTTTTCCTCCTTGCTGATTGCTGTGGGAGCTTTGTTTCCATCCAGCCTCTGTCCCTGATCTGCACAACCTGGAAACCTTTCTGCTACATGCAGTGGTGAGACCTCCGCCCCCAACTTCTCTCTCTCTCTCTCCCGCCCCTCTCTCCCCCAACCTCTCTCCCTCTTTTTTTTTTTTAATTATGACTCTCTCTCTAGGCCTGATACAGTAGAATCTAGGTAATATTGTAGCTGGGTGTTTTTCTTTCCTTGTATGTTTATCAATGCTGTAACTGGGTATTTTGGGGTATTCTTCTCTCCTTTGTAATTATTATTATTAGTGCAAGTTTTAAATACCTAGCAATAAAATGCCTTTTGGTATTGAGCCAGTTTCCAGACTCTTCTAAGACGTCATTCCCTCTCCTTTGTGGTCTTGGTTTCTCTATATCGCTTTGCAGCAACGCTTCTATTACCTAGCCAAAGATCCCTGTAATGCCCACAACCCTGTAAGGTTTGCTCATTGATAGGAATAGTAGCCTGATTGACTCCTGGGGCATATAAGGGCAGCAGCTGAGAAGTGCTGTGTGACCCAGCCTGCTCAAGAGCCATAATCAAGCCTAGTTTGGTGTGGTACAGGGGCACATAAGGGTAGCAGCAGAGGAGTGCTGTGTGACCCAGCCTACTGAGTTCAGGGACACATAAGGGGTCAGCTGAGAGTGCTGATAGACCCGGTCCGCTCAGATGCACCTATATAGAAATGCAAGTGGCACAAGCAGCACACTAATAGAATTACCATCTTCCCCACAGAGAAAGCAACCTTAATAAATGAGCATACCCCGAGTTGGTGGGCAAATTTGGTAACATACTGACTACAGAGACTGTAGATCTCTTGAGATATCTATGCAGACATGAGTGCAGTGCTAGGGAGGCACCAATGATTGCAGCATGTACCAATGATATAGACAAAAAGCAGAAGAGACGGCCTGTAGGCCAGATACAGTCTTCTAAGTAACAGACTGAAGTCCTGGACCTCCATGATAGCATTCTCTGAAATGCTTCCAGTTCTGCGCACAGGGCCAGTCAGACAAGCAGAACAGCAATGTCTCAACGGGTATGGATGAGACGATGGTGCAGAGAAGAGGGGTTTAGATTTATGAGGAACTAGAGCAGGAGTGTCGCTGCCCCGGGAAAGGACCCAGGTGCACCGGCCCAGGCCCCACCCCCTACCTGGAAACCACGCCCTCTGGCCACAAACGACGCCCCCAGTCAGGGACGGGAATGGGAGCGGCAGCCATGGCCGCGGACGGCTGGGCCCTAGATCCCTGGCCAGGGATGGGCCCGGGAGCGGCAGCAGCAGCTGCGGGCAGCTGGGCCCCGGATTTCTAGCCCAGTTGGACCAGAGACTGGGAGAGGTGGGACCCTGCCAGACCTGGGGCACTGGCGCCGGGATTTGGGGCACGGGCCTGTGTGCCCGGCGCCAGCAACACCCCTGAACTTGAGAATCTTTTTTGGGATGGAGCAGCCTATACAGAAAGGATGGGCTCCACCTAAATCAGAACAGTAACAGATTACTGGCATGTAAAATTAAAAAGGTTGTAGAATGGTTTTAAACTAAGGGCTTGAGAAAAGCTGACAGGCACAGAGAAGCACGTGATTCAAACAGAGACATCCATTAGGAAAGGATTTATTAATAGGGATTCCACATCCTGTTAAAAGAGGAGGATTTAAGTTGATAAAGTACACAGGGAAAACGAAGAGAAATGAAAAAAGTCCTGCTTGATTACATCACATAATGCCAACAGCTAAGCAGCCAGAAATTTTATAAGCGCTTGTATACAAACGCTAGAAGTATAAATACTCAGATGAGTGAAATTGAATACCCGATATTAAATGTGGATATTGATACATCCAGCACCTCACAATTTGGTGCCTTGAAGATAATCAATGAAACACAGTAATAATAGGGTACAAAGTATTAAAAAATGACAGAGCAGCTGTTGCAGGAGTAGCACTATATGTGAATGGAAGAATGGTCATATTGAGGACTCTTCTACACTGAAAATGCTGTGTTGAAGCTAATGGATCAAAGCAGCAGGACTGATTGAGCAGCCAGTAGAGACCCGCTCAACCAGTCCCAGAAGAGCAATCCTGTCGCCTCAGTAACTCAACCACTCCAAGTGGAGTAACGCTGTATCAAAGGGAGAGCACTTCAAGTTGACACAGCTGAGTAAAGACACTGGGGTAAGTGAGAGTAAGCAGATGGGAGATATGCATTCTGCAGAATGCATATTTCCTGTTGACTTAGCTACGCAGCATAGACAAGGCCTGAGTCAGACCAGTGGTCCATCTAGCCCAGTATCCTGTCTTCAGACAGTGATCAGTGCCAGGGGCATCACAGGGCATGAAGAGAACAGACAATGATCAAGTAATTCATCCCATCATCCACTTCCAGCCTAGGAATGCTCAAAACATGAGGTTGCATCCCTGACCATTTTAGCCAATAGCCATCGATGGACATATTCTTCTTGAACTAATTTAGTTCTTTTTTGACTTCTATTATAGTCTTGTCCTTAATATCATCCTCTGGCAAGGAGTTCCACAGACTGACTGTATGTTATATGAAGAAATACTGCCTTTTGGTCATTATAAACCTGCTGCCTATTAATATCATTTGGTGATCCCTAGTTTTTTGTGTTATGAAAAGCAGTAAATAACAATTTTACTTTCTCCATGCCAGTTATAGATCTCCCCCATACCTCCCCCAATCATCTCTTTTCCAAGCTGAACAGTCCCAGTTTTATTAATTTCTCCACATATGGAAGTTTTTCTGTATCCCAAATAGTTTTTGTTGCCCTTTTCCGTACCTTTTCCAATTTAATATCTCTTTTTAGAGAACGAACAACCAGATCTGCATGCATTATTCAAGATGTAAGCATACCATGGATTTATAAAGAGGAAATCTGGTATTTTTTGTGTAATTATCTATCCCTTTTCTAATGATTCACAACATTCTGTTAGCTTTTTCAACTACTGCTGCACCTTGAGCGGATGTTTTCAGAGACATATCACAATGACTCCAAAAATTTTCCTGAGTGGTGATAGTTAACTTAGACTCCATCATTTGATAGATAGAGTTGGGATTACAATTTCCAATGTGCATTCCTTTGTCAGCATTAAATGTCATCTGCATATTTGTTGCCCAGTTATCCAGTTTTGTGAGATCCCTTTGGAATACACTGCAGCCTGCTTTGAACTTAACTATCTTGAATAGTTTTGTATCATCTGCAAATATTGCCACCTCACTTTTTACTCCTTTTTTTCCAGGTAATTTATGAATATATTGAACAGCTCCAGTCCCAATACAGACCCCTGAGGGAGACTGCCACTATTTACATCTTTCCATTCTGAAGGCTGACCATTTATTCATGTTGTGGACCATTTACTTAACCTTTGTTTCCTATTTTTTAACCAGTTACTGATCCATGAAGACCCTTCCTCTTACCCCATGACCACTTACTTTGCTTAAGAGGCTTTGGTGAGAGACATGTCAAAGGCTTTCTGAAAATCTAAGTATGCTATATTCTCTGGATCATCTTTGTCCATATGCTTAGTGACCCTGTGATGCTTTTTCGATTGGGGTGACCATTTATAATATTACTGATATTGATGTTGCGAAATTATAATAATTTATATGAAATGTGCTATGTCAGGTACCATTGGAAAGGTTTTAATTTACTAAGCATGATAATGTTGTTTATGTGTATGCATCATCTTTGAACTGTAAGTTATGGATAGATGCGATATATCTGTATCCAAACACTTGTGCTGTGCTATTGGTCTCACTCCCCAGACATATTAGTGTCATCACTGATGACTCATTGAGGACCATTACCTTTACAATGAGCCCAGGGTTAGACGCCAGGATGGCACCTACAAGACAGGTAGGGGCATGCCAATAGCCAGAAGGACTGCAAGTTCCTTAAGCCTTTCCCTGCCCACATGGAGTGGACTAGAGTTTGAAACTAGCCACAGGTCAGACCAGAGACTATAAAATGCAGCTTCACAATCTCCATCCTATCTTCATTCCTGCTTCCTATATCTGGATCAATTCATCTACAACTGAAGCTATGAAACAAAGGCTGGAGACCCATTCAGGTACGGATGTATTCCAGAGGAACTGTACAAGCTTACAGACTCCACAATTCTGCTAAGAATCTGATATGTATGGACTTTAAAGTCATTTGTATACATTTGATTGCTTTGACCATTTAAAGTTTCTGTTTTCATTTGTTTCTCTCCTTTCATAATAAACCTTTAGTTTTAGTTACTAAAGGACTGGTTGGCAGCGTGATATTTTGGCTAAGATTGAAACTTATATTGATTTGGTGATGTGGCTGACCCTTGGGGACCAGGAGAACATTTCTGGTAAAAGGAATAGGTTTTGGACCTAGTTGCTAACTGGAGGCCAGAGACAGAAATGTGATAAAGAGTGGCTGTGTAACGGTGGGTTACTTACCAGTAACCATCCTTCTTCAAGATGGGCTGCTTGGATTCATTCAGTAATAGGTGTATCCGTGCCACAGCGTATGATTGGTCAGAAACTTGTGCTCTGGCCTGTCAGGAGAGGGCTGGCGGCCACCGCCCCCCACGCCACCTCGTGGCTATATATGTGGCTGCTGCCCAGCCCCTTCTCTCCCTAAAAGTCGCCAACTCCAGTTGCGGGGACGGAGGGAGGATTGTGAATGAATCTGAGCAGTCCGTCTCGAAGAAGGACGTTTTACTGGTAAGTAACCCACCATTCTTCTTCAAGTGCTGCTCGGATACATTCAGTCATAGGTGACTACTAGCCGTGCTCGAGGATGGTGGGCGGAGTTGGTCCTGTCCACCTCCAGCACTGCCTTCCCACAAAAGGTGGCCAACATCAAGCCAGTGAGGTCCTCCAGAGGGACCAAAGGTGTCGGCCTTGGATCTGAAGACCAGGTAAAAGAAACCTGAGCTGGGAGATCTGGCCCCAGTGGGGAATAGATGGCCTATTAGGAAGAACCTCGTATGTGGGGTTTTGAGAAAAAAGAGGCTTCAACATTGAGATACTTCTAATCAAGGTAGATGGGGGCTGAGATTCAGCTTCCAGGCAGGGACCGATAAAATGTAAGTCCTGCTGCAGTGGAGAGCCTGCTAATCCATGGAAGGCAGAAAGACCTAACACCGCTTAATGTGGGACTTTCAATGGAGGTGCCTATAAGACTGAAACCGAGGAAGTGACTTGGTCCAAGGATCTGAGCAGTTGGTAATTAAAGAACTGCTAAGGAAAAGAAGTCCAGTAACCTGGCACTAGAGTCAATTGGATTGTAAAGGTTACAGGAAGAAGGTAGCGGACCGTGGAGCTACCCCTCTACCAGGCATAGGTACCAAATACTGAGGAATGAGAGGAAGACGGAAAAGAAACAGAGGGGAAAACCTCCGCTCTTTTCTTAGGTGGGCCAAAAAGAGTATCAGGAGGACAGAGCAGGGAGTATTGCCAAATACGACGCAATGCCTACTCGGTCCCGTTAGCACGCCCTGAGGGACAAAGCTGCTCATCCCCTGTTGTAAGGATGGCGCAACTGACCGTGCCCAGGGCAAGCCACAGCACTATTTAAGTGTCACCTGAGGCCAAGGTGTCTTCGGCGAAGACATCGTAACCTTCCCGATGTTCTTGTGGAAGAGGACCAATAAGCATTCCCCGGCATTACACCAACCAAAGGAAGGCATCTAGCAACTCGTACTCAAGAATCAATGATCTACTGAAGGTATTGAAATAAGGGAATTTGGCCATGGGGAGATACCTTTCTCCACCGCCTGTAGCCTCGGCCCTCATTCCCCTATTGCATCACTCATGCCACAAAGCTCATAGAGTTGCATATCCAACGGGAGACACCCAACTTTAGAGTGGATAGAGATCGGGAATCCAGGACCCTGAGTGCAAAAGAGGGGTAGGGAGACAGAAAGAGAGAGAGAGGTCTCAAGAACATAATGGTCGGGAGGGGAAAGACTCCCTCAGGCTAAGTGGGCCTGGGGTGTGCCACCATAGCAAGGCATTGCTCTGATTACCCCCTTTGACTGATTTCTCTCTCTGCTTCCACCCCCTTTTTTTAGGGAAGTGATAGATGACCGATGACAAGGGTCATCTGGTTTGCTCAGAACCGAGGTCAGTGCTCAAGTTGAGGGACGGGCTGGCAACACATTCCCGCCATACTTGTGGGGTCCCGTGGCTGTCTGGCATCAAAACTTGTGCCTTCCAAGGGTTAACCCTGCTGGGGAAGGCCCTGGGAAGGTAGAACCTTGTTCAATAAGGCCCCTGGCTAAAATGTAGGAATTGCCAGGGAGAATAACTGCCATATGCCCATGTCGTGAGGGTGGGTGCTCCGATGGGGGAGAACACATGTTGGTAAGGAAGCTCCCAAGGAGGAGCGGGCAAACCCCTTTAGGCCACTGTTCTAATTGAGCATTATCACTGGCCTGAGAGCCAGGACTGAGGCTCAATGGCCTGAGCTGAGCAGCAACTTCATCCCACCTGAGAGAAGGGAGGATGACTAGTGTGACACTGCCTGGATCTAGGGGCTGTTTATGATTATTTTTCATATTTATATTTCATGGTTGCAATAATCCATATGTAATATGCCATGTTTGGTATGAACAGAAAGGCTGTAATCTACTAGGAATGATTATATGATTTATAGGTAGGTATCATATTTGTATTAGAATCTAAGAATCTTATTTGTTGTATGTATGTTCCAAGTTGTTTGAGCTGAGGCAATCCCAAACTGGGCATCTGCAAACTATTGTCCTGTTAACGGCCCATCAGGAGGGGGCACCCAGCTATAGAGGGACCAAGAGGAAACCTTGTTGACCAGTTACCCAGACTGACCATGTGGACCACCTCCATTTTGATCTGGCAGGGACACTGAGATAAGAGGCCAAAGCCCATTCTCCATTTTGTCTTTAGTCTTCAGTCTGTCTGCAAACAACACCTCCCTCTGGAACCATCCTTCTGGGACTAAATGAAGGACTGAGGCCCACCCAGCTGCTGCTGCTACTAGGTGCACAACAGAGGCATGGGACTAACCTGTAAACTACAGGATCTTCACGGATTTGCTTTCTATGAACTCTTAATCATTTGTACGTATGTGATTCACTTTGACCCTTTAACAACTCTCCTATTTTGTTTGTTTTCCTTTTATATTAAACCTTTACTTGTAGTTACTAAAGGATTGGCTGTCAGTGTGGTATTTCGAGTAAGATCCAAGCCTATATTGCTCTGGGTGATGTGGCTGGCCCTTTGGGGTCAGGAGAACCCATTTCTTTAAGAGACCCATTGGCTAGAAGGGACCATAGAAACTGATGTGTAGAGCCCTGCAAATCCGCGGGTATCCACCTTATATCTGCATCCGCGGTTACAACACGGATATCCGCGGACCATTTTTGCGGATGCAGATCGGATACAGATCCACATATTTTTATCTGCACAGAGCTAGAGCCCTGCAAATATGCAGATATCCGCATTATATCTGCATCTACGGATACAAAATGGATATCCGTGGACCATTACTTGCAGATGCAGATCGGACATGGATCCACTTATTTGTATGCGTGCAGGGCTCTACTGATGTGCAGTAAGAGGGCTGCTTCTATTTTGCTATGCTTGGTGATGACCAGAGGAGGAATCAGAAGCATGTTTTGTTGCTGATTGGGAGACTGGTTTAAGTACCACCCATCAGTGGTTTGGGGGTTTGGCCCCTGGTTTTGCAGCTTGCCCTGATTTTGGCACATTCAGAAGGTTATCCCAGGAGGCCCGGGTCACAACTGGTCCATAGGGTACCCCAACAATGCGCAGTCTATCGGGAGACGCCCGCCTGGTGTGCAGGCTCCAGAAGCCGCTTAAGGCAATGTTTACAAGGAACATTTGGGATGGACCTCTGGGTGGCATCATAAGGACCGACCGCCAGAGTTGGACCAGGGTGCCTCCCAGGAGAGGCAAGCAAGGGACAGATGGTCCCAGAGTATCAGGCCTGACCTGTACAAGGGGAAACAGGCCAGGGTAGTGGGCTCATGCTGTCAGTTAGCGGTGGCTGTCAGAGGTGTTTCTGTCCACCCTAGGGTACTTATTGAGCAACCTTAGGCTGCTTCCTATCCCTCCGCAACAACCAAAACCTTTCAGAGTGCAGGAGAACAAAGCTCTGGTTCATGGGATCCCGGGGTATCCGGGACTGCCCGATAAAACTCCCGGCCCATCAAGGGGCCCCGGGCTAGGATACTGGGGAAGTGGAGCTCTCTTCTGCTAAGGACAAGAGATCCCCTTTTAAATTTGGAAAGGGGAAAAAATAAGGTTCAGGCCAGAGGCCTTAACATGAAGAGGTGCCCCCAAGCATGCTTACGCCCCAAGGTGGAGATAAACTACCAGGGGTTGAGGCTGAGGTACGGAGGTAACTACCCCCAAAGGTCTCTGATCCTGGTGCAACAGGTCAGGTCTAAGATATCATCTGAGGGCCCGATGCCGCTGATGCACGCTGGCACCATGGCTGGGTGACAGCGGGATGCCCAAATGGTAAGGGGTTAGCCTGGGATCTGCTGGACAACTGTCGGACCAAAGGAGTCTGGGTTGTGTCATATTATGGGTCACCAGGGTTCGATGGGACTGAAAGCACAGAGGACACCTTCATAAATGATGGGAAGGCGTTGGGCTCCAGAGCCCAGATGGAGACAAGACCATTCTGGATCTGTGGGGATAGGGGCACACGGGATTGTGAGGAGTGCCCTAAAACCTAAGCGAGCAGATGTTTTGCTGAGTCGCAACGGAGACACCAGAGGAAATGTCCCCCACTTCTATGGCGGGGAATAACACTGTTCCACCCAAGATTTATGGGGGCTACAAGCTGTGTGCCCACAGAGAAGCAGAGAATCGCTGAGTGTGACAGCAAATGGAGGGAGGGCTCCCTCCCTGATGGGAAAGACCCTAATGAGGCTTCACGGTTGGCGCCCATAGGAAAGGAATTGTGGGTGTATGTTTTCAGCCATTACCCTGGTAACTAAGGGGGGAGTGTGTTGAGTCTGGGCAGTACACAATCCCTGTCTAAGGGAGATACCAACAAGCAACAGCTAGAATGAGAGGTTGCGACCTCTGGTGTAGGGTGGGCCCCTCAGCGCATGGAGGGGGCATGGCCCCTGGACAGGAGAGACTCTCCTGTCTAAGAATGGACCCAGGCCCGACGGGTTAAAATGCCACTACTCAGCCATTCAGCTGAGAAGGGCAAATCAGGGCACTTACTTCCAATGTTCCCTCTAACTTTTCGTAAGCTGTGTGCACAAAAAAATTCTTCTGTGCAAATTTTTGGAACAGTCCGTGCGCACACCAGTCAAACTTGTGAGTGCAATGAAGTAAATGTGTATGATGCAAATACCTAAATTTTATTTTGTTATAGTGAAGGAAATGATTTTATAAATTACAAAACCTTATTTGAAACATGCTATTTGAAATTACCTACTTAAAGTAACATAAACATATTAGCACCGTTGAATTTTTTTTGTGGGCAGTTTATTTTGTTGTGTGCGCAGGTTTCACAACCTGTGTGCGGATGCATGTGCGCACAACTTAGAGGGAACATAGCTTACAACTCCTGTTTGGAGGGAAGATGTTCAGGGACCCCTGAGGAGAGGAGGCCCAAGTACTTAAGCTCCTCCTAGGACTCCTGGGCGCTGGTAATAATGGCCTTGGTCTCCACCAGGAAGAGGTCCTCCCTGTTGAAGGGGAGGTCAAAGGTGGCCTGTTGGGAGGCCAGAGGTACCCCCACCTACCTAAGCTACGCCGCGCAGCGGAGAGTCATGGTTGAGGCCATTGTACAGGAGGCTGTGTCTATTGCGTCCCAAGCCGAACAGAGAAGGTCCTAGCACACTATCCTGCCTTCCCTCAAGGAAGGCATTATAATCCTCCCTAGTCTCCTGTTGGAGTAGATGTCTGAATTTGTTCATTGACTCCCACACATCAGACACATACCTGTCCACCAGAGCTTCGTTGTTTGCCACACGCAGCTGGAAGGTGGAGGAGGCGTGTACTTTGCACCCTAGGAGGTCTACCTCCCATGTGTCCCTCGACCCCAGAAGGGGATGATGGGGAATTTGGCCTGGACCCAGGGATGCCTCCACCACACCCCGAGACGGTACCGGCTGGTGTATGAGGAAGGGGAACTGCATCCCCGGAACCTGTTATTTTAGGCCCGCTTCATCGGACGTCAGGGAAATAGAGCCCGGGCTTCGCCATCTTGACAATGCGAGGTCCCACACACTAAGGTAGAGTGGGACAGTGACAGGGTTACCGGATGAGATCACTGGCCCAAAAAGTGTGTCAGCAGACCTTTCGGGGGATTGAACCTCCATCCCTGCATGGGCAGTAACATGGTGCAGAAGGTCAAAATGTGCCTTGAGATCTCCCATGTAACAGGACGGCACGGAGTTTGAAGTTCTGGCCAGTGCTGGAGCCGCTGGTGCTGCTGGGAGCTCTGTGGCACTGTGAAGGCTCGAGACAATCTCCTGCGGAGACCATTCATGGGGTCGGTACCTAAACGGTGCCACTGCTGAGAGCCTAGGGTGGGGCTGTTTGGACCCTCCTGAGGCACCCTCCTCCGGACTCAAAGGAGGGGAGGCTAGCTGGGACCGTGATGACAGTGTCGGGGACAGCAAGGTGACATGGTGTTGAGGAGAAAGCTCAACAGTACCAGTTCTTTGGCTAGGGGGTTCCGGGGTCGGGGAACTCGGAACCGAGACCGGAGAGGGTGTTTGGTGTCCTTTGCGGAGCCAGGCCCTAGAGGCAAAGGCTGGTTTACCCCTCCTCCTGGGGGTACCAGTGAGGGCAGCATAGGGAGTAAGAGAGGCGTCTTCGCCACCTGAAATGCCTCTGGTGTAGCAGGGAGTGGTACCAACTCCCCGCGGTCCCCTGGTGACACCCCCAGAGGGAGACCGGGACCAGTGCCAGCAGCACAGTACCGGTACTGGTACCAAGCTGGCCTTTCTGCAGCCCTGTGGTGAGCGGTGCTGGGAAGGCTCCAGTGCCGTAGAAGACCCCGAAGCCTCGGAAGTGGGTTGCCGCGCTTGCCCGGAGGCCAACACACAGTACCTTTGCTCCCTGGCTCTTATTGTCCTGGGTTTAAAGAACAGACAGATGGAGCAGGAGGTGATCAAGTGGGCTTCGCCAAGGCACCGAAGGCACTTTGCGTGGGGGTCGTCCCGCGGGAAGGCCTTGCCGCAGGCAGCACAAGATTTAAATCCTGGCATGGCGGGTGGCAGAAGAGAGTGGTGTTATTGCTCTGGCAGGCACTCAGAAGAGGATGCACTTCTCCATGGAACAATGTCCACAAAGAGGTGTTCCCAATCGAGCTGGTGGCTCATACGTGAAGGAGACAGGCTGCTTGCACGATCGCAAGGAGCGGGCTGTTCCACGAACCATCGCTGAGGTGGACAAAATGGAACTGAGGAGGGGCCAGGCAGTGGCCATATATATAGCCATGGGGTGGCGTGGGGGCGGTGGCCACCAACCCTCTCCTGATGGGCTAGGGCAGAAGTTTCTGACCAATCGTGCGCTGCGGCACAGATACACCTATTACTGAATGTATCCGAGCAGTGCTCGAAGAAGAACTACTTCTTTTTAGCTTCTTGATAACCAATAGGGGGATTAGAAGCAATTTCTGTGACTGGTTGGTGAATCAAACTGCAATGTTAGCCACCTTTTGAGAAAGAAATCCAAGAGCAGACATCAAGAAGGTAATCGTTCAATTCTGAAACAGCTTTTACAAGGATTAAGGGAAAAGCTCAAAAAAATCTGACAGTTATATAAACAAAGAAAACAGACTCCAGAGATAAAGAGTGAATTTCAAGGGCAGCGTAAAGATGCTGAAGAGCAATCTGTAACATGCATGAAGAGAACCCCAGACAGCATAAAGTTAATGGGTAACTTTTCAATTCATTTTTGTTTTTGTGATGAAAATTAACTAAAATAGTTATAATGCATAGGGAGGGTGCGATTAGAATTTGCTATTATAAATTTTTACACAACCTGCTACAGTATATGAGCACCTTTTTCTGAATTAAGGAAGAACCGTCATCCATTTGTTAAGTACACCTTTTCCCACCAGAACTTCATTTTTAAATTGTCATTATTTTGATAGATCAGTTTCCTCTCTCTCAGCCTTCTAATTCAATTTAATCTTTTATACAGTATTCCAAACACATGGTGCTGGTGCTAAATAAAATAATACAAATTGAGAGAAAAAAGAGGTAGGAATTTCATTGACTAGATTTCCCCAAATGTTGAAATTCCTCTTATTTGAAGATGTGAATTCCCCAGTGAAAACCATAAAAGATGATGCCAAAAGGTGTGTGCCAAGCCAAGCCAAAGCAGTGGGAGACACACTAATTTGTTATCAATCACACGTCCTATAACATTAAGTGGTCTGCAGAGTCAAAACAGCTTTAAATACTGTACAGAATTATCAAGTCCCTAGTTTTTCCTCTACTTCAGGCAGTTTTATATTCTGGCCCTGAGATCTCTCTTTTTAAGGACCCACAGGTAGCTGTAATCTGACTTTTATTCATGTTTTGTATTTCTTTTGTATTATTGCTCTCATCAACGCAAAGAGACTAAGAATGACCTATCAGGACTGCATCTGGAAGACTGGGCTCTGGTCACTAATAGGAATGAGAGCTGATGGTGAAAGGCAGTATGTTGACTGAATGCTCCAAAAATCAATGGATGTGAAGTTTACTTCAAATTGTTCCACTGGTTAATGAGTAAGTAGAATGTCACATTTATTTGCAGCATTTCGGGAATGGGGTAGGGTGGTGACCAGGAGCTTCGCTGCCCCAGGGAAAGACCTGGGGCACCAGCCCATGCCCCGCCCCCTGACCGCAGGCCACGCCCCGCAGCTGGGGACAGGGCAGGGAGCAGCAGCCGTGGCCATGGGGCCGCCCGGCCTAGGAAGGGGACGGAAGCGGCCGCTGCCACTGCCACCAGTAGCTGGGCCCCAGATCTCTCGCCGGATCCAGCCAGAGACCGGGAGAGGCAAGGGTCCAGCCAGGACCCGGGGCACTGGCGCCAGGATTCAGGGCACAGGCCCCGTGTGCCAGGCACCAGCAACTCCCCTGCTGGTGACTATAATATTCAGGGAGCTTCTTATCAGTACATCTAGAAACCTTGCCACTTAGAGAGGTGCTTAACTATGAAGACATCAAGGTCAAATCTGATCATCACATCTGAATCATTCACTGAAAAAACAAATACTGTTAATCAGCTCATCCTCCCACAAAGCAGATGGTATGAACTACTAGAACTCTTCCATATGAACATTTGGACCTAATAAGAAATATAAATAATCTTATGCTGTTATCAAATATAAATGGAGTAGCTGCAAGCATTTCAGGAAAGAAACACCTCCTTTGTTAATTATTTCACCAAATAAATTTGTTACTGTAAGAACAAGCTATGCTACACAATCATTTTTGATTCTTCTACTACAATGATTCAAAGAGGAAGGAGCCAAACAAGCCAGAAAGCAGTAAAAATCCTTTTGGAACACTGTAAACTATTTTAGTTACTATGTGAAAATACAAAGAAGACAGGCAGAACTAACTGCACCTGTTAACAGGAGAATTCACATTTTCCATTAGTACAAAAGGATCCAGAAGAATATTAATAAAATAACAGCTACCCTAACTCAGTGGTTAAAGTATAATTTGATGGGCCTCGGAACCCTCCTTATCTATGGGCCCCCTTCCTGTATTGTCTGGTCCCACTTCACGCATGTGTGGGCCCGAGCCCAGGTAGGCATTTTTGAGCCCCACTGGCTCTTTCCTCACACATGAAGCACAGCCTCAAATCCATGACATCACCCCAGTCTTGTCCACTAGTGCCCACATCAGACCCCTCTTTCCCCATATCCTCCTCAGCCCCCATCCCCTAAGCTCCCTGCCCCCAAGTCCCCACTCCAGCCCTCCTAAATCCTCACCTCCAGATTCACTATCTTCACTCCATCCACCTTCAGCCCCACAATCCCCTCAACACCTCCCCAGCCCCCTTTGTCCCTATCCCCAATTCCAGCTCCTATCCAGTCTCCTTGTCCCCATGCCTCACACCAGCAGGGTCATCTGCAAACTTTAGCTGTGGTACTTTTGTGTTTCCTTCCACCCTAACACACCCACGTGCCCACCAGCTCTCCCAGTTCCCACCAAGCCAGCCTGACCCCTTCTTCCTACCCTAACCCCCCGTGTCCTTTCCCCGCTGGCTGCCAACTGTCCCCAGGCCCTCCTACCTGGCTGGCAGAGTAGCTGTGCCACAGGCTGCTCCTCTGAGCATGCTCAGGGTGGGAGTTTTAAAAACTCCCAGCCAGGGGGAAGCTCCTTGTCAGCCAAAAGACACAGTCTTCCGGCTGGGTAGGGGCCGTGGCTGCCGGTCATGCACAACTGGTGTCTGCACAGGAGTGGTAAGGGGGAATGCACTGGAACACTGTGTTCCACCACATTATTCTATATTTAGGTGCCCTGGAACAGCGGTCCCTAAAAAATCTGGGCCCTGGAATGGCCTTCCAGTGCATTCCCCCTTACTTTAACCCCTGCCCTAACTGAAAGCAACTAACTGTATAATCAAACGGGGTGAATGCCAGAGGAAATTCCACAAACAGGCCTCACCAGATTGCCAACAGAAGAACTGCCTCTGTAATTTCTCCCTTAATGCCTCTTCCAGAACTAAGGACAAGCACAGACGAAAGGTTTTTGGTGTACTTTTAGCATCAAAAATAGCTCTACACTTCTGGTATTATGCACTTCAATTTGCACAGAAATATGAAGGCAGGTTTTTGATCCTCTAATTGTTGAGGGAGGGGGAAAAAATAATATGTTGCATTAATCCTGCTGCATAAGAAGTGGTGCAGATTGAAACAGAGATGGAGGAGCTTCTCACACTTGGTGTGTTTAACTGTAACAGCATAGGACTGAATATTCTTAGCATAAAGTTAGTGTGGTTGGAAAAAAGCAGCATTTCAAATGTGCTGACTGAAATACTATTAAACTAGCTGCTAATATTGATTTGAGACATCAGTACTCACCAGGGCTCAGAATGAGTCCTCTAGAGTTATATTTTTTCTTCATTACACCGTGTCAGAAGTCAAAAGATTTTTTAAAGCAATATACTTAGACTAGTGTCAGAGACTCTAACCCCACAGGGTTTTAGCACAGCAGGGGAATGGATATTTTTGGTAACAATACTGAGCTAATAAGTATATGGATCTTTGCAAAAATTCTATAATACTTCTTGTCACCATTAAATATAAAATTATATAATTATTAAACAAAGCAATGTCCATAGGCAGGCAGCACTGGTTCAGAAGCAAGTGTGACCAAGTTATGCTAAGAAGCCATCAACAGAACATAAAATTGCCCTGCTTGCACACCCTACCTTTCTGTAGAAAAAGAATGTTACAGCACATATAGTTATACCCAATCGTTAAAATATAAAAGATAGGTGCATTGGACTCTATTGGAAAAAACATTGACATATGAAGTGAAACACTAAAACATTTTACAGAAAAGATTTGTGCATGTGTACACTCACGCATGAGTACACCAGTTAATAAGAGGGAATACTGGCCATCGAGAGCTCAAATAGGCAATGGTGTATAGGGAAAAATACTTTCCCCCAGAAAAATTGGTAAGTGAATGCCAAGCAAAACCCAAGAAGAGGTATAAACCTGACTGTCCTAATGACTCACAGCGACCCTCTCCTTTTTTCCTTCAATATACTTTTTTATTCAAGAGATCAGTACTGGGAACTAAATACTTAAAATGAACACAAATAGTTAGCAACATTCATTTCAGAAAAGGCTGTACTAACCTCTTATGGTACAAATGGAATTGGCTGCTGTTGTAGAATCCAGTTCATCTAGTTTGACAGGGCCAGTTAGCTCACTAAAGTCAGCGTCGGCACCAGTGTACAAAAGGGGCTTTTGTAATGAGAGAACGGTACGTTCCACACAAATAATCCTACCTGCCAACAAAGACATTTCAAGTTATTACAGTAACAAGGAAAAAGGTGACCATGTTGTCAGAACCAGTGAAGACAATGCCTCTATCAGTTACGAAACAGATAGATGGATTACTTCAGGTTTACGCCACACCAACATACATACATACATACATACATACATATATTTTAATGAAATACACATTATATTCTTGTTGAACTCAGTGCCTTCTGGGCAAAAAAGATTTTGCTACATCAGATTTTTTTAAAAAGAGAGATTCAAATTCAATTCAAACAGGATTATAACTCACTCACTGGAAGCATGTGGTTTTTGTCTGTTGTTTAATCATATACATTTGTATTTCTCTTAGAGGTACTTTTATTTGTTTTAAATCTGTCCAAAGGCTAGACACATGCAGTATTTCTCCAAAGAAGGGGATGGACACACTTTTGCTTACCTGCACCTAAATGCCACATCTAATTTGCATAACAAGAACCAGATTTCAGCTTCTAGGGTAAATAGATTGTTCAATGGATTTGGTAACAAGACACAAAGCCTTTCATAAATAGCCAGTGGCTCAAACTCAGGGTGGGTTGATGGTGACTGAAAGCCACTAGCTTCTGAAATCCTATGTGAAATGAATTTTAGTGGTCTCACTCTTATTTCCTGGTGGACAAATATGCACACTGTAAGAGTCTCTCCACCACTGGCACTAACCGACATGATAAGTGGGTGTCTTGGGAGAGAAGCCAAAAAATGAATGGGTATAGATGATCCCACCCACAGATGACCATCTGGTCATTGAAGAGGCACACTGAAAAGGTAGCATGAGGCAGTTTGCAGTGCCTCTGTCTGTAATGAAATAGAGAGATAAGGTCTCTGTCATTAACTCTACACCTCGCAGTAGCAGATTCAGTTAAAAATGTAAAATGTAACAAAAACTACTGAAAAAACCAGTTACAGCCCCCCCTTGCAAATATTGAGTGTGAGCTCACAATTCTTTTTCTTGATCTGATTGTTGTACAGTATCAGAAGATTGCATGTCTATATTAAAGATCTAAAAGTCCACAGGCCACACTGAACTTAGTTTGGCTCCAACTGCCCCATTACCCTGCTTACCATTTCCTTGTAAAGCATCCTTGAAGAAGATAACACAGTGAGAAGTGGTAGTGAGTGCCTCCATCACTTCTTTTGTGAGAACACATGATGATGCAAAATATACAGGTACAGTCTTTGGAGTTCCACGGTCACCTTTACCCTCATCCTGCAAACTGAAGTCAGTTACAAATAGGCAAAACTCCTTCTGACCCACCGGAGCACTGCATTTTACCTAGGGTTTCAAAAAGAAAGGGTAAAACCTTTACATTTAATTATAATGCAATTGGATTAAACTAATAGCAGAGCTGAAGACTAAGACAGTTCCAGCTCCTGATAAGAAACAAACAAAACTCATTGAGACCACAATGGGTATGACAGGAAGAGAAATCAAGGTTAGGTTAAAACAAACAAGGAGTCCTGTGCATTTATAGACTAACAAATATATTTATTGCATGAGCTTTTGTGGGAGAAAATCCCAGCTCAGAGGCTTTGAAGATGGTTGGCATTAGTTAACACATTAACCCTTAACACATTAACCCTTTCCTTGGCATAGATGTATATTAGCATCTTATCATAATATAGCTGGTCAAGGGGGATCTGAGTGGGGGTCCTAGTGTTAACCTCAACCAGCTAATGTTCTAATACAACTTGCTCCATTCACATAAGGGTTTTCAAATACATTAGTTAAAATGTGTGTGTTAGCAATGTTTTAAAAATACAACTTTTATGCTAGTCTGGACAAGATCTTATATAAGTTTTGTCACTAAAAAAAAGTCTCATGCTGAAATTACTCTTGCATAAACAAATTCAGCAAATATTGTCATCAGACTCTCTCATATGCACCACTCCGTGGGTAATAGCTGTTATAGGTTACAAAACTGGATGTTTTCTTTTTGGTGAACAAATAGCATCTCAAAACTTTTGAGGGATACGTATAAATTAAATGATTCATAAAATGTTCTGAGGGAAACAAGGGAACCCACCCTGATTATGTAAAACTTCTGCCTGTTTAGGACGGGAGGAAATATATTCTGGTATGGCTAATATCAGACACATGAAAACACATGATGTCACACCCAAAATTTCTACATGTTGTTTTAGACTTCATATCTGAAAACATGATTAACATTATCTCAGTAGTGTAATAAAATGTTTCCCATTACTTTGATTAACAAGAGAGACTATTAAATTTATTAAAAGAGTTCTACCAACATCAGGGGGCTAAAGTTTGGCAATTTGTGTTTTCTTGTGTCTTTGCAGAGCTTTTGTAATTCTGTATGTGTGTTCCCATCCCTGCTTAAAAGCACCAGTGTTCTCATTTACATCTACAGCAAGGGTCGGCAACCTTTGCTGGCCCCCATGTCAACCCTGCCCACTTCACCCTCAGCGGTGCCAGGCCTCTGGTTTGTGGCTGGGGCCATGGTTGGCCTCTGGGTCCTGCCCTGGGCCATGGCAGCCAGTTTCCAGCTCTGGGGTTGTAGCCAGAAACGCGGGGGGCTGCCCCACCCCATTGCCCTCCAGCCCTGCCCACGGGGGAAGCGTGGCCAGCGGGGGCCTAGAGCCGCAGGACGGGGCTCTTGCCACCCGGCTGATGCAGTGCTGAAGGAGCGGGACCAGTGGGGGAGCCTGAGTGGCGCCACATGCCGCTCAGGCTTGGCCCAGGGGTTGCCAAGCCCTCGTCTACAATAAATGCAATAAATACAATAAATTACAGGGTGGTAACCTTTCCCAGGCCCCATGCCAGCCCTGCTCACCGCACCCTCAGGAGATACCGGGTCAGGGCCAGGCCTCTGGTTCCTGGCCAGGGCCAGCACCGGCATCCGCTGGCAGGTACCCTCTGCTTCCTGGCCAGATCTTGGGCTGGCACCCACACCTACCGGCAGGCAGCCTCCACTTTCCAGGGTTGGGGCCAGCTCCCGCTGGTGAGTAGCCTCCTCCCAGAGCAGGGTCAGGGCTGGCTCCCATCAGCAGCAGCAGCTCTGGCCACTCCACTCCAGCAGCCTTGCCCAGCAAGAGGCGGGGCCAGGAGCCCCGCACACCGCAGCTTTTTCGTCCCTGCTGACCATACCCACAGCTAGGGAGCGTGGTCAGCAGGGGCCTGGAGCTGTGGCATGCAGCTCTTCTGGCCCCAGGCCACACATCAGTGGGGGGCTGTGGCCAGTGGGGGAGCCTGAGTGGCTCAGGCTCGGTGCATGTGCCATCTTTGGCACGCATGCCAGAGATTGCTGACTCCTGCAATAAATGCAAATAACTTCATAAATCTTTAAGTGCCACAGGACTAGTTGTTTGTTTTGCTGAACTAGACTAACACAGCTACCCCTTTGGAACTTAATAAATGCAAAGCGAGCACTCATGACAGCTCAGCGATAATGTAGTAGTATGTATACATGGTAGAAAAAAGAATTATAGATAAATAAAAGTATTTGAGATTCAACTAGTCAAGGAAATACTATGACCACTGTGTAACCCTTTTATTCTGAAGGTTTTATGATTTTTTAAAAACACTATTTCAACAGAGCTTAGATAATATGGCGATGGGTGCTGTCAGAACACTTTGTATACAGATATCCACTCTTATTTTTAAGAATACATTACAATTTTTATTGAAGCATATAGTTAGAAGATACTCTGCAAATTCCAGAATCTCTGTCATCACAATTATTTATTGGAGTTTAACTCAGACTTCCTCTACCTTGCACCTCGCCTCCCTCCTCCTAAGAGAATGTCTGCCTCTGTAAAAATAAAGATATATGAACTCTTAAAAACATCTTCATTTCTTACAGGTTATGAGACAATGAATCCCTCAAGCGTGTTTCCAACAGCACTTTCAACCCTCTGAAAAGTCAAACCCTTTAAAACCAGCTATTTGTTCATACTAGTAGCTATAACAACAAATACACTGATTTGAAGGGGTGATTGGCAGAATTTCTAACCTAGATCCCTCAATATATTCTGCTTCCTTAGCATATGTTTTTTACTGTACTCATCCCAAGTTCCTTACGTAAGAGCTACTTGCATCTCACCTTCTTCGGTATGAGCATTGTTTTAAAACCATCTTGAAAGACTGACTTTTACAGCTGTCACAGGAGAGTAACACCAGCCCTTTTAAAAGCTGGTCTTTAGATGTACACAACAGAAGAGTCAGCCAAAAACTAAATAATAATAGTAATAGTCACAAGTCATTGAAAAATCATTGTGTGTGTGAGTTTATTCTGCACAGAAAAAATTCAACAAACAGCAGCAGGATTCAGTTATTTAAAAAGGACAGCTCCTCAAGCACAGATGGAATATATTTCCTCATTCTCCTTTTGTACCACAGTACTTATTCTGAACAATAAATAAATAAATAATAAAGGCACATTGCCTTTTCTCCTTTACCCAAAGGCACTGTAGAATGTAGAAACACTGCTGTTTTTGAAAGTACTACCATATATATTAACTACCAAAGGCATACAATTCATACAAAGTATTTTATCAGTTATGAATAATGAGTTTGCAGAAGAAATTAAGGCTGAATCAAATCCTTTCACATTTCATTGCACAATGATCTTGCGTGTGAAAGACAAGTCCTTTTGGCAAAGGCTGAAGCAATCAACAAGTTGCTGCACATGACACTATTTCTGGAAGGATTAGGTGAGTGACACACAAATAACAGGTAAGTGCATTTACATCCTGGGAGTAGTTACCCAAAAGTGAAACATTTCGACAGCCTTTTTAGTACAGCATTCCAATAATCAATAAAACAAGGAGTCCTGTGGCACTTAAAGACTAACAAATTTATTTATTCCATGAACTTTTTGTGGGAGAAGCAGGCACATATCCCTGCAACAAACCACACTGCCAACTTTGTCCTCCTATCTGCACTAAAGACACCATCATAGGAACTAATCAAGCCAGCTACTCCATCAAAGGCTCCTTCACCTGCTCATCCACTAATGTGATTTATGCCATCATGTGCTGGAAATGCCCCCAGGCCTTATACATTGGACAGTCCCTACACAGAAAAATAAATGCACACAAAACTGACATCAGAAATCACAACACAAAAAAAAAAAAAAAGTCGCTGAGCACTTCCATCTTCCAATCACTCCGTTGATGATTTGTTAACAATGGTCGTCAACAACATCAATGGGACATCAAGACTTCAAAGAGAAACAGACAAAATGTAAATAATACGCATATTAGATTCTGTGAAAGCAAGGCTGAATTGTGACTATGGATTCTTTTCACATTATAAGAGGTAATTTGACTTCACCCTCTCTCTGTGTGCTGTTTCCTAGAGTTTGAATCCTTACAAATGCTCTGATCTGCTGTTGCAGTATGACCTGATACCATGTCTTACATTCCCCTGCATTTATTTTCATCCAATTCTGTAAATTCCTCCTCTTCAAAGCATCTGATGAAGTGGGATTTTCTCCCATGAAAGCTCATGCGATAAATTAGTCTGTTAGCAAATACTTACTTCTTCACACACATTACATTGTTTTCGGTGCATTTCTTTGCTAAAAAGTAAAATTACCTGCAGTCTTCGATATAAAACTTGTGCCCAAAAGCTACAACGTTGATTACAATCCTCAACCTGCCATAAAATTTAAAACAAAAAATTAGGCAAATATGGTTTTATAAGCCTATTAAATTAGTATTACAAAATACCAGTTATTCATTGCACTTATTAAAAAGTTACCTGAAGAATTTCCTTTAGACCACGCACAGTTGGGGGCACGAAAAAATTGGTTGTCTGTCCTTCCTCATCTACATTAATATGCCTTGGATCAGGCTGAGATGAAAGAATGTAACAGAAGCTGGGAGGAGGAAGATCAATTTTAATCTGTTTAAAATAAATGAAAGAAATATGGGACCTAATTAGAAGTATTTCAGTATGACCAATAATGATAAATAATAATACTTAGGGCTTACATCACTCTCTACATTTTCAAAATAACATGCAAACATAAACTGATACTCACAACATCCTCCAAAGTAAGAACCAATGAAAATTTAATATTTCCATGTCCAAGGTGAAATCAGTTTGCAAGTGTCATCCTTTTTCCTAATTTGACAATGATCCATATGACAAATATATCACATAACTTGGTAAAATAGATAACTACCATGCCTCTGTGAGATGGGGCAGTTGTGAGAGTTATGAATTTAAGATTTTCATGTTTTCAGAAAAAATGCAACTTTTGAGACTCGGGGATTTTCTTACACATTGGTGGAAGAAAGTAAACAGCTGAAGCAGCTTCACTGGGAACCCTGAAAGCTGCCAAGTTCAATCTTGGGCAGCACAGGGAGAAAATGGAGAACAATTCAATAACAACATGAATCCTCTCTGTGCTAGGATCAGCCCTTATTTCTCTTTAACAGCTATGTGATGGAATAATGACACTAGCAATCCCTATTTGAAAAGGTCTCAAACTATAATATCGTCTCAGGGGACAGTGTCAGGTCTACACTTCTATTTTTACTTATCTGTTTCCACAGTTCTACTCTGGGGATTTTGTTTGGGAGTTAATGAAGCTTTTTATATAATAAAAGAGCTGGATTAGTGAAAACAGCTGTTCAGCCCTTCAAAAGAACTTCCACAAAAGAAAAAAATGTCAAAACAAAATGTTTCCTTTTGAATACAGCTAGTCCTCACTTAGTGACCTACTCATTTAGTGACCCCTCGGAGTTATGACCAGCTCTCTGATGAGTTGGTATTATGGCGATGTACGAGAACTCGCATCAACTCTCTCAGATTACCTATATTTACAGTACACTATGCAAACTAAGTTCAGTACATTAGAGCTTAAAACATTTAAAATATATATTAAAAATGTTATAAATGATGCAAAGGTGACATTAAAACTATCTACAGATGGTTGAAAAACCCACTACCAGTAAAGTACATTATGCCTGAAATACCGGTAAGGGCTGCTCCTCGTTTAGTGACCAATTCGTTTATCAACCGGGTTTCAGGAACGGAACCCGGTCACTAAGTGAGGACTACCTGTATATCAAAAAGATAATTTGGTGGAGAAAAGTTACAAGAAGTCTATTCCAAAGACCCTCTTCATACACCAACATTATTTTATTATTAATATTTTTATTTTTATCTATAAAATTTTTTTTCTAGGCACATCTGTAACAAATGTCTCCAAATTGAACAATGTACTGCCAAAAATTAGCAGCAACAAAAGACTTCATTAAAGTGTCTTCAAGCCTTAGGATCCTGGTTTGTGAAGTGTACGGCAATGGAAAGTTTCCTCTCTTTATTCATTATTACAATGAAAGTAAAAGAATTTAAAAGAAAATGAAAGTTATAACAATATTACACAATACTAAAAGTGCTGCTTCATTCAGAAATGCTTCCACTGATGATAAATGCGCTCCAACATGTAGGCAATCAATTTTTTTCAAGACTTGTGACATACTTAGATTGTGGATGAGAGGTTGAATTAAGGACAGAGTAATAGTGTTATTCAGAAGTGGTCTTCCTTTTTCAGCTTAAGCCAGAACTTTAATGGTATTCATTTAAAATATAAGAGTTTTAACTCTGTTTTCCAACGTAAACCTCTTAGTAATATAAAAAGTACACTGAAGCAAAAGATTCATGAGATTTTCTTCCTAGACTTATCAGTACTGACCAACTTTTCCATTTCTTTTGTGTCAGTTACTCCCCCTCTCCCCATCCCCCAAGAAGTATAAGCTTGTTTATTTTTAAATCATGGACACCCAATTTGTAAAAGTGTACAACATCCAGCACAATGGGACTCACATCTGGATGAGACATCTGGATTCTAATGTAATGACAGTAATGAAATAATATCAAATTTCTCCCCAAAAGAACGGTTACACAGGAACAGCTTAAGTACCTGATTCTCAATGATAAAACAAAACTGCTCACCACTTTCCCATCAGAGTAATATTCCCAAATAACACACAACAAACACCACAGAATAGGCAAAGTTTATTCTGAACACAGTATTAACTCTGGCAAATTTACAGAAGAAATCCCAATTTTACAGTGCAGATTTGCTTCACATTTTAGTTTCATATTCAGAGAAATGCTCACACTATTTTTGTTATGGCAAGATTGTTTTAGTGCTCAGAT
This sequence comes from Podocnemis expansa, assembly GCA_007922195.1. NCBI lineage: Eukaryota > Metazoa > Chordata > Testudines > Podocnemididae > Podocnemis > Podocnemis expansa. Next base: position 6,696,415 of record ML682005.1, read on the forward strand.
AAACCTTCAAATGACAATCTTCAGAGGCGTCACTGCCCCGGGGAGGGACCTGGGACATGGGCCCAGGACCCGTTCCCAGCCCCACCCCCTGGTCGGGGACAGGGCCGGAAGTCACTGCACCACCGCGGGCAGCTAGGCCCTGCATCCCCCACCAGGGATGGGGCTGGAAGTGGCCGCGGGCAGCCGGACCCTGCATCCCTGGACGGGGACGGGGACGCTGCCTGGGTGGGTGAGCCCCGGATTCCCTGCCATGGCCGTGGGTGGCTGGGCCCTGGACCCCCAGCTGGGGACGGGGCTGCCGTGGCCTCTGGCAGCTGGGCCCTGGATCTCTGGCTCGACTGGGCCAGAGACTGGGAGAGGGGTGGCCCCGCCAGATCCGGGGCACTGGCACTGGGATTCGGGGCACATGCCCCGGGTGCCCAGCGCCAGTGACACCCCTGATAATTTTCATGCAGGGTAAGTATTGCAATCAGAATCACTCCAACTTGCAATGAAGTTTAAATAACCCTGACTCTGACCTGTAAAGTAGTCCATCCTTGCTGAGTTCTACTGTCACATTTTCTGATTTTCCTTCATACCATCAGATCTAATCTGCATTTCCTGGAGGAGAGGAGGAGTACCACGCTATCTGATCAATGGTATGTTGCAGACGTGGCCAAACTGTGCCTCACGAGCCGCATGTGGCTCTTCAAAGGTAAAAGTGCAGCTCCCACAGAATTCCAAAACAAAGCCCCATCAATGTTCCCAGCCTCACCCAGAAACATTCTCCCTGGAGCCAGTGGAGGGGGAAGGGGGGACAGTTTAAGTCTCCAGTCCCCTGAGCATTCTTCAGATGAATGCTCAGAACAGCACACCCTGGTACCTCCGCTGGCTGGCTGGGTAAGATGGAGGAGGTTGGAGGGGGGGGAATCCTCTTCCTTGCTGCGGTCAGAGCCAGGTGGGGGGTTTCCTTGTTCCCCCGCCACGGTCAGAGCCAGGAGGGTGTTTGCTTTCTTCCCCCGCTGCGGCCAGAGCTGGGCAGGGGTTTCCTTATTCCCCCACTGCAGCCAGAGCGCAGTGGGGGTTTGATCTTTTGCCCCGCCACAGCCAGAACCGGGTGGGGGGGTTGGTTTCTTCCCCCGCTGAGGCCGGAGCTGGGCGGGGGGGTTGCTTTCTTTCCCCGCCATGGCCAGAGCGGGCAGGCGTTTGGTGTGTGTGACATTTGTTGATTGTAGGATCAATGTTTGCTCCCTTTTTATAATAAAATTAAACTGTGCAATCAATTTTAAATGTAGTAATTTTGGAGTAGGTAAAAGTATGGATATGCCTCAATGCGGCTCTCAAAGATTTCATAACCAACTTGTGTGGTTCTTGAGTTCTGTAAGTTTGGCCACCCCTGGTATATTGTACCATGATGTGTACAGAGAGTTAATTATGAGTCACCACCTACTGTGGTGGATGAGATTAATGTGTTTGTCTGCGGGGCAGTGGTGGGTAGTCTGAATGGAGAGAGCAGCACAGCTGAATGGCAAAAGGACTCCGATGCTCTGACATCCGTAACAAACTTGTATACACTATATACAGCTAAGAACGTTAACTCTGGGTGAAGAAATACAGTTCAGTAACAATACAACTTACCGGTTCACAGTCTTGACTTTGACCAGGAACTTTCAGAGGAATTAATGGAGGCCACAAACTGTCTATCAGACTGAAAAGTCCCAATGCCCTTAAAAAAACAAAAATGCAAGCTGGTTCAAAATGCTTTCAATTTCATAATACTGCATTAAAAAAAATCATTTAAAGAAATATTGTTTGAATCTTTATGTGATTTTGAAAACAAATCTAAGTCATATTTGTTCATCAGATTTTTTTGGCTGGCCCAATTTAATCCCCATGATTCTCAATGCAGAAAGAGAGAGGAAAAAAAATAATTAATGGCTAAATATCAGATCCACTAGCTATGTGGGAAGGCAGGACAGCTCTCAGCACTGGGGCCCAACTGGCGTTAGGGGTGGGGAGGATCCATGCTCAGTGATGAAGCCCAGCACAGAGTGCCTGCTTGAGCTAGAGGTCATGGCCCACAGCTTGTCTTCCCCACCTCGCAGTGGTTAAAGTAAAATTTAATGGGCCCTGGAACTCCCTTCCTGTACCATCTGGGCCCCATAGGATTAGGGTTACCAGATACCAAAGGATGAACAGAAAAACAGGAAAGTACGAAAAGGAGAACATTGGAGGACACATGGAGAAAATGTACTATTAATGCAATATTCTTCTGTTTTTAGGGGGCTCTGAAATGCTTCCCCCTAAAAACAAGGTGTTTTGGGGCATTCCAGTGTACTTTAACACCTGTAAGTAAAATCTAGACAAAATCATGTATTTTTAAAATGCCGGCTAGACAGAGGTTGTGAAGGTAAAAAGGAGGAAATGTCCTCCTTTTGCCTGACATCTGGTAACCCCAGGTAGGATGAGGGCATGGGATGTGGAGGAATGGAGAAGGCGCAGGAGGTGGGGGTTTTGAAGGGGTGGCTGGGGGCAGGGGCTGGGGCAGGAGATCGGGGCAGTGAAGGGGAGACTGGGAGGCAGGAGATGTCAGGGTGGTGAAGGAGGACATGGGCAGGAGATGGGGCAGAGAGAGGGCAGGTGGTGGCAGGAGGTGGGGGGCTGGGGCAGGAGGTGGGGGTGGTGAAGGTGGCTAGAGATGGGGGTTGAGAAGGGTGGATGAAGGGCAGGAAGTGGGGCACTGGGGCAGGGGCAGAAGGTGGAGGTGTTGAAGGGAATGGGGCAGGAGAAGGGTGGGGTGGGGGTAGGAGGCTGGGGCAGAGAAGGGTTGGAGCAGGGGAGTTGGAGGCCTGGGGCCATACACAGAGGGGACACGAGGATGTTCGCCCAGCCAGCGCCCCTCTATGGCTGCAAGGAATTCAAGGACCTCAACTGGGGCCAGCCTGGCAAGAGCAAATCCATTCTGCCTCTCCCCACACCAGCGCCAGCCCTGGCCTCAGCCCTCCTTGCCACCTGCAGAGCCAGAGCAGCCTTAGTGCAGTGCTGTGCTTTGGCCCCTGCTCCTGCTCAGGCCCCAGCCCTAGACCCGAGTGGCTGGGGAAAGCCCAGTTCCCGCTCCTTCGGATCTAGCTCAGGCCTGCCCCCAGACCCCCTTACCTGGCTGCTGGAGCTGAGTGTGATGACCAGGGCAGCCACACCATGGGCTCCCCCTAGCATGCTCTAAACATGCGCAGGGAGGAAGTTTTAAAAGCTCCCAGCTTGGGGGAAGCTCCCTCCTGGCTGGAAGACACTCCGGCTGGCAGGTAGCTTCCCCCAGGCTGGGAGATTTAAAAACTGCTGCAGAGGTAGTAGGCGGAACACACCAGAATGCTGCGTTCTGTCCCGTAGTCTATTTTTAAGGGCCCTGGAATTCTAGACCCTTAAAAATGGTGGGCCCTGGAACGGTGTTCCAGTGCATTCCACTTTGCTTTAACCCCTGCTGCCCTGCCCTTAGGCTGCTGGTGGGGCAGACCAGCCGGATCACCAGGGAAATGGGAGGGGGTGGGCGGGAGGCAGCAGTACACCAGACCCGCTGCCACTCTGAGCCTCTCCGGGTCCGGCAGACTGGCCAGGCCAGCTTGAGCTGCACGAGCCTGGCCAGCACAGGTCTATGCTATGCCTCTGTCCCTAGCTGGATTAAGCTGGGCACTGGGGCACCACTTTAGCCCAGGGCTGCACACCTTAAAGCCCCTGCATTAATGCAGCCATGGTTTGGAGGCTTGCACAGGGGATATGATGTCTGCCTTTGCTCCTTACTTGTCTTCTTGTTCACAGTTTTATCCAGGAAGGGTAACTGACATTTCTGCAAAGGAAGCATACAATGGGAAGCAGCCTATCCTCATTGAACTAGAAGCACCTAATTGCACAGTAATTCACACTATTTGTTTACAAATCAATCTGAGAAAACAAAATTACTTAGCAACTGTCTGTCTAGTAAATCCTTTTCTTTGATGTTATTAGTCAGTCTAGTGACAAGAACTTTGGAGCTTTTATTTGTGAGTGCTGGGTATATATTAATCAATCACTCTTCCAAAGCGCCTGCCCGCCTTGCCCCCCAGGGAGTCCAGAAGGCTCTGAATATATAAGCCCCTAACAGCCATAGACTTTGCTTCCTAGCCACAGGGAGAGAAGGGATTGGAAACTACACAGGGACTCTACCTTTGGAAAATGGTTCCTCCTCATAAAGAGTAAAATTCAGCTTGCAAAACAAGCCAGTACAAGGCCTTTGCAAAACACTCAAGTTCCAGTTGAAACCAATTTTCAAATCTTACACTGTATAGAGGTTGCGTGTGTGCCTCTGAAGAAAGCTGTATTTCACCCAATATTTATAGTACACTCTATGGAACCAGGGCAAGGTGCCTCTGTGCTATTGTAAAGTCTCAGAGCTGACCCAGAGTGAGCAAGGCAAACAACCTGTGACTTTGATATGTGAGTGTGCATGGTAGTGGAAGAGGGAATAATGGCAATATTTCTATGACACATTCATGACAAATGTTTTTGAATATTTTCATGACAAAAGAACCAGGGACAAAATAAAAGAAGCAACAGCTACAAGGATACAAATATATGTAATATTTTAAATAATTTTCTTCTGACCTAAAAGAGAACAAATTTTAACCAAGTACTCTGTATTCTTCCTATAAAACAAAGACGTTGAATCCCTACTTGTAAACTAAAAACAAACAAAAACCCTCAATACAGCCTTAACTAATGGAGTCAATAACAGCATCTCCAAAACCCACTAAAATACATACGTAGAAAAGAATCATTCCATCCCACACTGAATGTGCAAATCTGTTGTTTATCAGTAACTGTAATATACAAGGTTGTAGGGAAGAGGGATCTGGTGACACAGAACCCCCTCTATGTCACATGCTTTCCCGTTCTCTACCCCCCAATCTTTCCAGCTCTGCTCACACCCGCTGTCACAAGGAATGATTCAGGTTTTTTTAAATATCCATTATACTTGAAAATCATTATTTACAAAACTTTACCGTGAAAAATTGAACTTGTAGTCTCCTTTTCTGTAGATCCATAAACTGAAACTGTCCTGTCTAAATCCTCAGTTCTAGCTAAGTTTTAATCTTAAACAAGTTGAACACATGGTTGAGAGAGTGAAAATAACCCAAACCAAATGAAACTACCATTTTCTGCATGTGCAGAAACAACTCATGACCTACTTAATAAATCATCTTAAACCACTGAAAGGAACAATTACTAGAAGATAGAAGCTGATGTGAACAATAATAGAGACAAGTATTTTCCATCCCCCAGCCCTTTGGAGTAGAGTGTGCTGCCCTGCTCTGTGTCTGCTTTTATTTGTACGCTTAACACTTCCCTTCCCCAGTTTCACAGTTCAGCAGTATAATCAGGAAACACAAACCGCTTCTGTTACTTACCTTCTTCAGTGTCCTCGTGTTTGGGGGAGGGGGCACAAATCTTTGATTTTTTTTTATAAAGGTATATATTATTAATACTTGTTTAACAGATTGGTGAGCTACGACTTTGACCTGGCTGATGCTAGGGACATTTTTGAGAAACTTCCTAGCATTGTGAACACAAGCAAAATTCGAAGCCCTAGAACAGACAGGTGTTAACTTGCTGATGACTTTTTGGCACCATGTCACATAACCCACCTGAGAGAGAGTCTAAGTGATGCTATTTAAAAAGGAAGAGACAGTCATGGTGTTATATAAGTAGAGTTACTGTGCATCCAGGTACAGTGAATGGGTCATTGAGAAGGAACAGGTTATGAATGGCAAGTTCAACTAGTGCATGAACTACAACATCCTGGATGGGAGAAGTCAAGAGTCTATGGGTCTGAGGTATGAGAGTTAGTAGATTCAGGATAAACAGCTTCATAAATGTTGTGGAAGGGATACAAAGTGTGATAAGGGAAGTACATATGTTATTGAAAGTGAGCTATCCCACCAACGCATTTAGATAGTATGGGTCAAGAGTCCATTGGGAAATATGTTCCTGTGCAGGAGGGAGGTCTACAGAACCCCCTGGTGATGACCGTGGAGGCGGTCCTGCTTACGCCTCCTCGGACTGCCTGCGCCCAGCAATATGTTTGATCTAGATGTCCCTGGACCACCTGATGGCATCAGACACCATGAGGTGGCGCATCAACCGGGCATGGTGCCATCCGACACCACAGGCTCACAAAGGTGTTGAACGTCAGTGTGCTGTCTAAATAAGGGCTTCTAGGGTTTTCAAGGTTACACAAGATTAAAGCTAGTGAGTCACTGGCTGATCTCAGAACAGAACCCAAAAGTCTTAACTTTCAGTCCTCCACTCTGGCACATTATACCACATTGCCTAGCTTTTCACAGTGTCCTGTGCTATACACATGGTTGTTTAAATTATACAAAATATTACAGCAGAAAGCAATTATCTATTCTGGCAACTTATTTAGGATAACTTTGTGATTAAGCTTCTCTGTATTAGAGAACTCAATAGCAAATATCTGACACACACACCATCTTCCCTTTTGGTTAAGCAAATGGCCCTATTAGTTTTCCAGAGAAAAAGCCATCCCTATTGTAGAACTCATACTACCTCAAACACGTTCCATGGAGTACGCTTAATGAAACAGAATATGGTAGTTGGTTTTGGCAGTGTTAGGCATACTGGAGGGGTGCAGCACAGAACAACAAAAATGATGTCATGGCTGTTGGAAAGTCCAGAGATTATACAATTCCTTGTAGGAACGGACATCAGTACCCCCTACCAGTTCATGGGGCCTGCTGAGCTTTTGCATCTCATTGCTGAGAAAGCTAATTACTGCTTAACTGAGCCTCTTGTAAAAAAGTGTCAAATCTTATTTCTAGCAATACATACATGCTAGCCATGAAATCACCAGCCTATATGAAAAGCAGTGGTTTTCAAACTTAGGGACAGGACCTAGTACTGGGTCACAGACCCTCAGGCACTGGGTCATGGCACCAGCTGCTGTTGCCACCAAAAGACTGGAATGCATTGTTCAAAGATGTAATTGGTGGGTCGTGGGCATACCCGGTAAACGATTTTTTTCAACTGGGTCCTGAGAAAAAAAGTTTGAAAATCACTGCACTGGAGGGATCCCAAACTGCTATTAGAAAGCAATAGTCTTCCCGTGTCTTTGAAACTTTCTGCAATTACAAAACACAAAATCTCTCTTCAATAGCAGAAAAAATTGAAAAAAAAATTTCAGTTCTCTACTGCTGCACCCCCTTAATTTGAAAATATTACAGAGACATTTTTAAGATCATGGGTTTTTTTTAGCTTGCATCAGGCAAATATTATAATGCACACAAACACTATTAAAGGGGAGCAAAACAATTACTTACCTTTCATGAAAGTTTTCAATTAGTTCAACACTAATAACAAATTCCAAAACCACCCTCCACTGTGCATACATCACAGCAATCAAAATACAGGAAATCCAAATGTAAATCTGTAATTGCTGGCCAGAACTTCTTCCTCAGCTTCCCCTGTTGTGCTTAGTCATTGCGGCATGTATGGTACGGAACAACATACTCAAGACATGTACCAGTGAGACCACGGGGTTGAGGGAAGCGTCAAAACCTACAACTAATAGCTCAAGTATTTCAGACAGATTGTTTTCTCCCCATTTTAATTAACTTTAGATAGGATATTTCATTCCTTTATGGGACATTAGAAATCACACATATTGCAATGAATAATTTGGATAATGGTAATGAAAAGCAAAATCCATTTCACACCCCTGACAGACTGAAATGATCTTATATAATACTATTTCATAGATATTTGATGGTGATAAATACTAAATTGATTTACATCAGTTCTAAGGGCTACTGAAAACATAAGCAATCAAATTTAGCTAACGGAAAACAATATACTCAATAAGAAAACAAATTAGATTTGAATATCTATGTAGTTATTAAAAACAATAAAGTATAACTGTATCATAAAATACTGAATTATTTAAGTTATGCTATAAACTGTAGCACTCAGCTTATAACCACAACAACTACTAAATGGTTTCAAATACCTCAAAACCCCAGGGAAGTGGGTGGTTCCTTTAGATGGCAGTCTTTTGGAGGAGGGAAAACCAAAAGGAAGGAAATTACTACTTCCTTGCTCTGCGGCCATGACATGTCTCCAGCAGTTGAAGAACCCTTTTATGGCAGTTAGCAGTCAGTTATTCAGTCCTGCATAATCAACCATGTCTTTACAGAAAGCCAGCATGTGAAGCAGAATACAGGAGAAATTAACCCCACAAAGCATAGGGTGGGAGGAAAAGGGAAGGGAGAGAGACACATGGGGTTTAAAGAAGGGCTAAATGATATACTGACCAATATTCACATCTGTAGTAGCTAATTTACACAAAGATTAAGATAGGAGTAGTAAGAAATCATGTTTCAGAGTATAAACTCAGCACAGAGAATCAGGCATAATCACATAATTCGTGTTTCTAGAGTCCTTCATATCAGAGGACTTCAGTGATTCAGAAATACTGTTCTGCCCCCGCCCGCCCAAGCAGATTTAGGTGAACTGAAACATTTTCTGAATTTGTGTCACATTGACCAAATTATTTCAGTGAAAAAAATTCCCAAAAAACCTAAATGTTTTGTTTTGACATTTTCGGAATAAAACATTATATTTTTTGATTCAAACAAAAAGTTATTCAATTTTATTAAAAAGCAAAAAATGTTTATAAAAGCTGAAAAACTAAACAAAACAGTTTATTTTAGGTCAAACATTTTGTTCAACCCAAAATTACCTTTTTCCTAACTTTTCATGTTTGTGAAGATTTAGATTTTTATTTCAAGTCAATCCAAAACCACTTTTTCCTTCAGAACATCTAATGAATAATAAAATCAGTTATTTGCACAACTCTATTGTAAAATATTGGGTAAAAGCGCCAGCAAAGTGAATGGCTAAAACCCCATTAACGTCAAGGAAGCTAGGATTTCACCCATCAATGAGATAAGCGTTACAACCACTTAAAAATATAGTAATTACCATAATGGAACAGACATGGGTAACAGCTAGTTCAGCACCCAGTCTCTGACAGAGACAAGTCTAGATGCTTCAGAAGATGATGCGAGAAACTCAGAGTGAACAAGCTATCATATGAAAAGTGTCTTCCAAAACCCCATCAATTAATGTAATTGTGGATGTCTGCATAATTTATACAAGTGTAATCCTTTTTTGAATCCTGCTAAGCTTTTTGCTTCAATTATATGTCTTAAAGCAGGAGTCTCAAATTCAAATCACCACAGGGCTGCATGAGGACTAGTAGAGGGCCGCATGAGGACTGGTATATTAGCCCGAGGGCTGCACCACTGAAACCTTTCCATACAACAATACTGCAAATATCAATAATAGTAGTGTTGTTGCAGGCCGCAGGAAATAGCTTTAGGGGCCGCAGGCAGCCCTGGGCCATGTGTTTGAGACCCCTGCCTTAAAGTGAGTTTGCAAGCTAATTAGGGATCATGTTAAATTATTTATTTTTATAACTAAAATCTGTTGCCTTTGTTTTATTGACTATGCTTTTATATTCTGAGAAGGACTAAGTAGAAGAAAAGATAATTCACTGTGTACAGACACTGTGGTATTCTGAGATGCATGTCCCTACGATTGCTGCGCTCTAGATGTGCTTGCGCATCCTGCACATCTTACTGGAAATTTCTCATAGTACAGGTGTATCCATTCAGCCCATGTACACGTACTATTCAGCTTCATGCTCCCCCACAATATAGCACTACACAGGTGAACTATCATCAACTCTTTCTCTGCTGCAAAACTCTATAGTAGAGATCTTGAAAGAGAGGAGAAGGAAGGTGGGGGGACACATCTTGAAGAATCACAGTTAATGAACAGGGTGAGTAACCATTTCTTCAAGTATTGCCCCTCTAGATGCTCCACTCTTGGTGACCACAGACTACTTCCTGAGGGAACTTCAGAAGTGAGTCCAATATCAAAAAAACTGTTCAAGCAGAATACAGCATCTGAAGTAGAGTCATGATGCTTAGCCAACATATGTAGTGACACCCAAGTTACTGCTCTACATATTTCAGTGATGGGAATATTTTTGAGGAATGCCGTAAAGATGGAAACAGTCTTTGTAGAGCAATTATGTATGACCAAAGGTACTTCAAGACTGATAGCAAAAACTAATGCAGTTGAATATTCATTTGAAAAGTCTTGGTTTAGAGACTGCAGACCATTTTGATTTGTCTGTAAATCAAGATGAATAATTTGGAACTCTATCTGAAAGCTGAAGATGGAAGACTAGGGCTCTTTGTACACCAATTGCCTTCTTTTGCCTGGGTGAGGTTTAGGATAGCAGATTGGAGGGTGTATGAATTGGTTAACATTGAACTCAGATGATATTTCTGGTAAAAACGTGCAATGTGGTCATAATGTGATCTTGTCCTTCAAAACATTGTGAAAAGGAAGCATGACATAAGAACCCCTATTTTCCCAATTTATTGAGCCAATGTGATAACTATTAGAAATGCTGTTTTCATTGATAAATGGATGAGCGAGCAGGTAGATAATAGGGAAATATGAAAGTAGGTGTTGCATACTATAGTTTGAGAGCTGAAAACTAATTTCCTTGTTCCAGCAATGGAAAGACCATGGATAACGTGATGATCTTGAACTTCTGAGCTTTGAGAAACTTGTTGATAGTTCTGAGGTCTAGGCTGGGTCTCCAAGCTCCTTTCCTTTTTGATATTAAGAAGTAACAAGAGTTGAATCCTTTGCCTTATAGATGTTGAGAAACTGGTTCTATAGCTCCTAGCTGGAGGAGCCAATCTATCCCTGTTCTAGTAGGCTCTTGAGAGAAGAGTCCCTGGAGAAAGATGGGGAAGGTGTTGTGAAGGGATAGGAAGGTGAAGTGCATGGAGTACCCAGATCGGACAATCTCTAGGATCCATTTGTCTGATTTTCACATTTCCAAGCTCTATGTAACACCAAATGATGGCCAAATGGATGAATGGCCATAGAAAGCAGTAAGAAGTTGTTTTGCAGTGGCTCTACCTGACAGTAAAAAGAAGTGCTTGGAGGCTGTGGCCTAGACTGATTAATTTTCCACAACTCCCCCCAACACACACTTTTTGTTGTTGTTTCTTGCAATAGTGTTGTAATGGGAATTGGGGTGAATAAGGTCTGTTTTGGGACTGAGGGCTAATGTTTCTTCTGCCCCAGTGTGTAGCTTCCCAGCAACCTGAGGGTGGCCCTGGAATCTTCCTAGGTATGGAGGGAGGCATCGGTCTTATCAGCAAAGAGCTTCCATCCCGTAAAGGCATGTCCTCCACTGCCGTCTGCACCTCTTTTAGGAATCCTGAGAGGTGAAGCCATGATGCCCTCCTCATAACCAAACCTATGGAGATGGATCTGTCTGCCATTTCCATAGCATCAAAGGCTTGACTGCAACAATGTTTTTGTCAACAGCTGTCCCCTACTGAATGATGGTCCTGAAGAATTCTGACAGCTTGTCAATAAAGTCATGCCTTGATCTCAATGGTAGGAAAGAGTATTCCTTAGTCACCTTACAATTTTGTATTGCCACTTACTAGGATCTCACAGCAAAATACCATTACACAAACAAAAGAGTATTCAAAGGAAGCCAAAAATTAGTAATTGTAAAAGCATAAATGATCCCCAAATGGACAATTAAAGTTCTGTTTCTAGCCAGGAATGAATGAGAAAGAAGTAAGGACAGTCAGCATGTGTGAGCTAGCCTCATAGCACAGCACAGAAAGAGACAGCATATGTGTAAGTCCAGAGGACACTGCTACCAACGTTCTCCAATTAAGTAGCGCAAGGATGCAGATACACCTACACTTGAGCACTGACAGGACACTACTCAAAGGAGAAATAGGAAGGTCTCCAAAGAAATGGATCCACCCAGAGCAGGCCTGTTGCCTGGAGAGGTGCAGGGAGGATGACAACGTCAGTGATTTAAGAGAGCCTGGGAGAACAGGTACATATCCTGCTTTCCTCCATATCCCACCTCCCCCAAGGCCTCTGCCAGTCATGCTTTCCATGTCTTCCCCTGAGCCAAGCTTATTTATTATGCACTATGCAGGTTCTTCGGCAACTAAGGAGGTGGTATCTGCTACTCATCTTCCCAGTTTCATCAATAATTAACCTGGGGAGTCCAAGTGAACTGAGAAGTGAAATAACCTGCATGGCACATAATAAATAAGTAAAAACTTCCAAGATATGCACACTTGGACCTCAGCCACTCCTTTCCAGGGAAGCTGTTGACTATTGTGTCCTGGGGCCTGGAACTGCTATCAGTGGGCTTTATTGGGCATGTCTGTTGCTCACTGAGATTTCCTCCCTGCTCAACATCCAAAGTTGAAACCAGGAGCATTGGGCACACTTTCCCAGTAAAGTATGTGGGGGAGGGGGGATACAGTTGAGGTAATACTCAATACAGATAAGTGAAAAAGCTTCTGAAGTCAAAGTGGCTGAGGAGGAACAGAGGGTGGTCTGCCCACTCAGTGCTATGTAACAATAGCACAGAGCGTAAGACTGAGTGACACTTGTGCATGGGATAAACAGCTGAGAAATTTGTGCTCAAAGGCCTGGAGTATACAAGTGCACGTACAGTGGAGCATCCATAAGGACACCACTCAAAGAAGATCTAATAGTCTGTTTTATAATTGTCATTATGATGGCATTTAATGTCTCTCTAACCAGGTAAAAACTTCATAAGCTATTAAAGGAGAACTCAATTGTATGAATTCACAGTTTTCAAGGCCAAAAGGCACCACTTTAATCATCAAGTCTGACCTCCTCATTAACACATGCTGCAGAGCTCCTCCAAAATATTTCTTTTTGTACTGGAGCATATCTTTCTTTAAAAAATCCAATTTTGATTTTGAAATTGCCAATGATAGAGAATCCACCATGACCCTGGGCACATTGTTCCAAAAGTTAATTACTTTCACTGTTAAAAACTCACACCTTATTTCCAGCACAAATCAGAACTAAAATGCCAATGCAGAAAAATCTGTTAAGTATAGACCAAGCATGGACAAACTGTGGCTCGGGAGTTGCAAGCGGCTCTTGAATGAAAAAGCGCAGCCCGCAAAAGAACTTGGGTTATACGCAAGGTAGAGAGAGGACAGCAGCCCCAGCCCAGCAGTTTTAAATCTCCTGTCCTGAGCATGCTGTGAACATGCTCAGAGCATGTGGGATGGGGGGAGCCCCAGCCTGTGTCTAGCTGCTGGAGCTCCCAAGGAACTGCTTCCAGTGCCCAAACTCCATGAGTGCTTGTACTTCTTGAATCACAGTCCCTGAAAAGACATGGAGAGGGAGGAAGTTGTGAAGGCTGTAGGAAGCTGAACTGCATGGAATATTCCAGTTCTACCATATGTACCACCCAGCAGTTGGATATAATTTGGGCCCATGCCCAGTAGAAGTGGCGTAAGCAGCTTGAATATAAACAATGTGGAGGGTCCCAGTTTTGGATTATGCACTGTCCTCAAGTGCACCCTCAAAAGTTATGTTTGGCTCTAGGTTTTTGCTTCCTGTGATCAGAGGAGGCCTTGTAGGCCTCACTGGGCCCCAAAATAAAATATAGAGGCTGGATCTGAGTAAATATGTAGCCCCTTTTCAACCTTGGAAGAAACATTTCACTAACAATGACTATGTTAACTAAGGAGACATCCTGGGACCCTAAGCAATGTTACACACTGAAGCACCAAAGAGGCACCAAACTCCCACAAACACATAATGTTTCTGCTTAATGGTGAAAAACAAAGAAAGAAACTGAATGAGAGTGATAAGATGCTGATTGAAACAGAGATGCAGACTCCAAGAACTGTAACAAGATGTTTTATTATGATTATGCACACTCCTGTAGAAGATTGTTGTGATTCAGTTATCTTTTTAAGCAAACTAGCAATAGACTGATACTTTTAAACTTTAAGAAGCGGTGATTAAAAAGAATGATTGGAGTGGTATACATGAATGATTCACAGAGCTGAAAAGTACCAGACCAACGACAAGGAGGCTCCAGATGGCCGAAGAATGTTATCAGAAGAAGGCACCTATCAAGGACAATAAAACATCAACATGATAAAGTTTGCAACAGGAATCAGATGACAAAGACGTCATGTTCATTAATTTGTCAACAATGGGAATAACATGACACAATAATTAACTATGTAGTTTTGTCCCTATAAAAAGGGTGATGAAAATCTGGGACTTTGGGTTCATTCTGCAAACTCCAAGCAGCATCATGTCACAACCGACTGGACCCCACTCCATCACTCGAGCTCAGCTGCCTGCCCAATAGCTTGACTCAAGCAATGCGAGACCGGTAACTCTGTGTGTGTGTGTGTGTGTGTGTGTGTGTGTGTGTGTGTGTGTGTGTGTGTGTGTGTGTGTGTGTGTGTGTGTGTGTGTTTTAGAAGGAAATGGGACAGCTGTTTTCTCTTTTAAGAAAAGTTTTCCGTACCTATGATAAATGTGTCATGTCACCTTATCCCCTGCATAGGATCTTGCTGTGTCTTTATTTAGTATAACAGCCTGAGGAGGTTTCCTTCTGTAATTCCTACCTCTTCTGTGGGCAAAGTCCTACCTTTGTTGGGGCTGACAGAATCAAGGAAGTACCACGAAGATGGTTGGTGGCACATCATATCAGATTTCCTCCATAGAAGGCATTGTATTCTACCTGGGTGCCAATGACTCTGCCTCTGGTGTTCTTTCCCAGGCCTGTGAAGGTGGCACCATACTTTCAATGAACTCCTTGGCTGCCTCTGAGGTCTCTGTCATGAAGGGAAGCTGCCAGTTCTCTGCTCCAACTCTCTGGGATGGGAGTTAATAGATACCAGACTCAATGGGGCCAGAGGCAACACTACCGTGGCAGCAGGAACAGTACCTGATTGGCTGGGCACAGGCTGCACCCAGCTTGAGTCCTTATGCCCAGACAGTTTGAGCATTGGCAAGAATCCCATCTGTTTTCTTCCACTTCTTGTGCATGGCAGGGAATTGAGAGTGGTGCAGCGCTCTTAACGTGTCCCTCAGTGCCTGTGGCCCATGACAGTGCTGAAAGTCTCTTGAGTGAGAGTCCTTCCTCAGGACTGAGTCTCATATGGACACCAGTGCACCGAGAATAAAGATTGAAGTGCTGGGCACTGTTTCAGACAAGCTCACAGATGGTCAGAGGACCACCTTCATTATGACAAACTTTAACCTCTGGTTCCTCTCCTTCTTGATGAGTCTCTTCAAGACAGGTTATGTGTGGATCGGTCCCGGACATCTGCATCTTGCAAGCACCACATGTTTCTTCCCCAGCCTTGGGAGAGTGAACTACTAGTTTCTAACTCCAACTAAATACTTAATTCTAATATAAAACTATTTACAGATAGCAGTGTGGATAACTGCTAAGAATGTGGGCACTATCATTCAAGTTGACCACCACAGGTATAATAATGCATTGAAGAGGTGGGGGGTTGGCAGGCCCTTTATAGGGTGCCATGCTGGTGCGACTCCAGAGGGCTACCAAACCAATCCTACAGATACTAATAGGAGAAAATCTTCCAGCAACTATACATGTGATGTGCACACACACCTACTTAGAATCGACACAAGGAAGCATTCAAAGAAAAACAGGGCACTTTTCTACAACAAAAAGTCTTAGCATGTCATCTCTGATGACACAACTGTTTCAAATTTTTGGAGTTGCTTTTTTTTACATGATTGAAACAATTTGCTGAACTTGATCCAAAATTTTTTTACTGTTTGGTTGACTAAAATCTCTATTTTTCTGTGAAAAAAGTTGTGTGTGAATAAGTGAGTTTTTGTTGTTCTTAAATAGAATTTAAAATGTCTGTTTCATATTTACTAGGTAGTACTAAGATACATAACCAACCAGTTGTAAGACTGCATTCATATACAGCATTCTAAAACCATTATTTCCTTGGGAAAAAATGAAACTTCTAAAAAAGATAAAAATAATGAACTATTAAAGAATTACAAGTGTTTGTTCTTCAAGATATATAAATAATCCAAGCAGATTATCTGAAAATTACTGCACTAAATGGTACAGAGTAATAAAAGGGGGCAAAGGATTCTTTTGGCACATATGAAGAAACCTATATGAAGTACTCAGACTAGAAAAAAACAATTCCATTTCACAAAATATTTTAGTGTTTCAAAATTTGTTTTCATTTTGATGTAGAATAAAAATTAGACCATTTGAAAGTTTTTGTGAAACAAGTCTCTCTCTTTCTCTCTCATATCCTGTATCTGAGAAATCTTCCCATGAAAACTGTCACATGAACCAATGTCTCCATGAAACATTTCAGTTTCAGTTAAATGTTGTTTTTCAACAGAAGAAAATTGATTAAAAAAAGTTCTAGTGCTAAGGGCTGGTTTACATGGGAAAATTTTACGGGCATAAGATGGAGAGTGCATTTAAAATGAAATAATTATATTGGCATATGTCACTTCCTCTGGGAAGTTATTCCACAAAATAAGAAATATCATTAACATAAGATTTCTGTGATGATTACCAACATATTTAGATTGAAAAATAAAGAAATCAAACACAATCAGCAAAACTAAGTATCATAAGTTAACCTTGTATTCCAAACTTCTTGATGTAGTCTTTTCTTAGGTCTTGTCTAACAAAAAGGAATAATCAGTAATGAAAAGTATACTTTTACCGGTATAGTTAAACCAATATACTTGTAGTCATGTAATCATACTGATATAGTTAAACAAATACAGTTATATTGGAATAATGCCCAGTCTGGACATGCTTCTTCTGAACTGAAAGTGGGTTGTTTTGTTTTGTTTTTTGTTTGTTTTGCTTAAACCCTTTTCAAAGCAACATAAGGAAAACTGAAAAGGCCTATTTATAGTAGAAGAAACTGCAGCGCAGTACTTGAGATGCTCAGACCAAAACTATAGAAAATGTACTGAAGAGACCAATCCTGTAATGACAAGGAGATGGACTATGTTTTTGAGTCTTTGAATCTCATTAGAGTTGAGAAAAACTATTTATAATGTAAACGAAAATGGGGAGTATCCTCTTGCTTCTCCTTCTCCACTCCTTTGTCTAAGAAATACATACCATTAGCTAAACTTACTTATGCTGATTGAGAAGTACAGAATCATAGAATATTAGGGCTGGAAAGGGACCTCATGAGATCATCTTGTTCAAACCCCCCCCCCCCACAAAAACAGGACTACTCCCACTAAATCATCCCAGCCAACCCAGTCTTAAGTTTCCAAAGACGAACATTCCATCACCTCCCTAGGTAACCCATTCCAGTACTTCACTGCCCTCCTAGTGAGAAAATTTTCCTAATAGCCAGCCTAGATCTCCCCAGCTGCAATTTGAAACCACTGTTCTTTGTTCTGTCCTCTGTTATTACTGAGAACAGCCTAGCTCCCTTCTCTTTGGAGCAACCCTTCAAGTAGTTGAAGGTTGCTATCAAATCCTCCCCCACCCCCAATCTTCTCTTCCGCAGACTAAATAAGCCTAGTTCCTTCAATCTCTCCTCATAAGTCATGTGCCCCAGCCCCCCAATCATTTTCGTTGCCCTCCTATAGTTGTTCTAATATAGTATTTTTTCTTTATTTCTGTGCTGCCAGGAAAAGTCTGCCTTGTATTCCAAAGTATCTTGATTGAACCTTAGCTAAATAAAATGATACATCACGTACCAAAGCACACAGCATATTTTTTCAAGGACTGTTCTCACCTTCCTCTTGTGGTTCTCTGCAAAATTCTCATTCCAGATAAAATGCAGGATTTTCCCTCCCATCTCCTGCTATGCTGTTCTATGTTCTCTGCAGAACATGGGGTCTGCAACTGCACTTCACTGAACATTCCATAGGCATCCTGAACAAGAAGGCATAATCTGTAAAATAATATTTAATATTTCTGTCAGCAAATTGCTCACAATTTCGAAACAACATATACATTTCAGAAAACTTGACTGTGAGTTCTTCAACGTAGGGATTAGCCTGAAAAGTCTTATAAGCACTTTGCATATGATGGACTCTGGGACAAATAAATAAATGAAAACAGTAATAGCACTAAAGATTTTTTCGAATATATTTACAACAGACAAACTGCAACTAAAACTATGGCAAACAAGTAAAAATAGAATTAAAAGATTTACAATGGAATTTAGGAAACAGGAGTTAAGTAATAAATTTGTTCCTGTGTCTATAAATGATGTGAGTAGAGATCTGCCTGAAAACGGAGGAATCTTCTCAAACTGATAGACGGTATACACAGATAACACAACCGGTAATAAAACCCTTTGATCCACTTAAATAAAACACTGGATTTGATGAGACGAACAAGAGTTAAAAAAAACGAAACTGAAGAATGTATTTGTTTTATTTCAAATGAAATCACAGTGACCCAGAGGATTAGAAATTGGCAAAAATGACCCAATTACATAAATAAATTAACAAATAAAGTAGGGACCTAAATATCAGTTAGTTTAACATTGGCTGTATAAAAGCACTTAGAAACTGTCTTCAGGAATGTGGTAAGAAGGAACCCCTAGACAAGCAGTGTGATTAAGGACAGCCACATGGAGTCAAGATTGGGAAGTCATGCTTAACTAGCCGGCTGTGGTTCTTTGAAGATACCATTGTCATGCTAGATAAGGAAAAGTCAATGAAGTATATTTAGATTTTCAAAAAGGTATTTCATCACAAGGTTCCACATCAGAGATTAGCAGCTAAGATAGTATGAATCATAGAAGAGTGGGAGAAGAAGGCTGCTGGATACACAAGTAATTTAATTGCCTTAGAGAGAGTTGCGCAAGGCACTGCTTCAGCACGTTTATGGGGGGCTTTCTGAGAAATCACCTTGTAGGCTAGTCCCAGCATGTGTGCATCATTATTGAAGATCCTCCTCTTGCAGAGCACAAATCCATTTTAAAAACATCTTCTCACAGAGTGAAAAAGGACTGCAACGAGAGAGAGTCAGGTATCTCTTAAGCTTGTTTGGAGGTTCTAGAAGGCTCTCTCTTAGTTCAGCTCCTCATTCCTCTAGATCCACAGTATCAGCTTTCTCATTTCCTCACCCATACCTTATATGGAGCCTCCACGCTACCCAGAAGAAGCACACTGGACTGTGCAACAAGGAGTCAGTACAGCCTAACAAAAAATGGGAAAGTTTTCTGCCTCACCATTCATCTATTATCATCAATCTTTACTCTTTTCACAAAATATTTTCCATTCCATGTAAGGTCCATCTCAGCTATTACCTCAGACACTTGGTTATACTAGTGTTCTTTTAGGAAACACTGGATCCTCTCATTTTTTTGAAACTGATTTCTGTGCCTGCAAGTCAGTGTCAGGCCAGACGGAAGCATACTCATGTTAAGGCCACTGAGACAGTCTAGTGGCTAAAGCAAAATAAATTCAGAAGCTACTAAAGAAGCTGATCATTAGAATATAGTGCACAAATGAGCTCCAATTATGTGCATTGTTATTTGTATGGACAAGTGACTTCCAGCAAACTTGAAAGTCAAGTGCATAAAGTAAGTTAAGTCACACAAGCTGTGATGGACGCACCATGAAATGGCAATGGGAGAACTGTACTTTTGGGGCTATAACACAAACAATCCAATCCACAATGGTACTGCATCAGTGAGAAGCACAAAACAGTATCTTTGTTAACCACAAGACTAATCCAATGACTGGGTGACTGCTTTTGCATTGCTGGAAGAACATGAGAAAGCTGGCATGGGGGTTATCACAAATGTACGGGGGAACCAAACAGTGGTTAACATTACTCTAATACACAAGTCTAAAATGAGATTAGAATGTTGATTTATTTGAAAAACCAAATTCCAGACTGGAACTCAAGCCAAGGAACATCACAGACTAGCAACATGACAGGGACATCACAAAAAACATTCACCTCAAGACTTTTTTGGAAGTACAGTGAAAGAATGGGATAAAAAAATGAGAATCAGTCATATTGATCATAGCTCCAGCATCTCTCCCTGCGCAAGGCAAGAAAAACCAACCTAATATTGAGTATCTAATTAATGACAATCTATTCTCCTGTTCACTCTTACAACAAAAACAATCCAGCTGCACAAGAGGATCCACAAATGTACTCACAGAACTCTTGATGTCTGTCATCTTAGGTGCAGCTGCCTCAGTTCCTATAGATCCACTCATACACTTTTACTGTGAACTGCCTACAGCTCCTTAAGGCAGTTAATGCATGCCAGAGATGCATTAAAGAAGATTCTGGTTTAGATAGCTAGATATGTGTGTGTCTATCTTATGAATGCACATATACAAACACACACTTGGGTTTTCTGAAATAAACTCTGAATCTGCACCATTTTCTCATGTCATCATGTTGGTCCCAAGTTTCATTAAATACTCTCAAAATTTACCACTCAATTAAAAAATAAAACATAGAATTAGACAACAATTTATCCCAGCTTTACACCTTTGGAACCACTAGACAACAAGTGGTGTGAAAGATTTGAAACCTAAATTACAAGAGACTAATCGTGTAATCCAAAATCTAATCATACATGATTATATTACTCATCTTTGAAAATGCGGCAATGTATTCACCAAAAATCCATCTCTCCACAAGGTGCAACATGCATTAATAGATTAAATAATATTGTATATTTTTTATATAAATGTTTAACACTTATTTGTTGTTATACATGTTTTCCTGAACTACTATAAAAGAACAAACATTACTATTAATCAATGGTGTTTCTGCCCATGTGTTATGAGGATGGGGCCTATCCCTACTTTTTCAAGATAACAGTCTGGAAGGCTCAGCATTTGTGGCCCTACAAGGTATTGAATTTAAAGGAGGGATGTGGAATGAGAGACTCCTGTTGAGGTGGGCCAGAAAGTTAGTTCCACATCAAGGGTGACAGCATGAAGATGAGACTGTGGGAAGATGACTAAGGAAGAGGTGAGGTGTAACTCAGTGATAAGAACAAAAGAGACAAGGGCAGGTAATGATAAGAAATGAGGCAGAGGTTAGTCAGTCATTTTAAAAAAAAAAAAAAAGTAATGACACAGCAAGTCTCATTTTAAACCTTGGGAAGATTCTGTTAATTTCCTAAAAGCCCTGGGGTATGGGGGAGGAAGCAGAAGAGGCTGATTTCTTTGCATTATTTTTATGACTGAAGTAATATTAAGGACTAAATATTTCCCACTTGAAATGTGGAGATGATTACAGGATTGCACTGCTGTGCCCCTCCTAATTAGACATCCTTTACAGTGAAGGAGTAAACCTCCATTTTCTTTTTAATTATACATGAAACACACCATATATCTACAGCTCTGCCTCATATCTTGCACTTAAGTCTCTTGGAAGGGTGGGAGTGAATAGGACCCCCATGCACTTAATCATTGGACAACTGACAATCATCTCCATTATCTCTGCCAGTGAGAGGAACAGTGTATCAAAAATGATGCCCAGTGAACAAAGTGGAGAGAGGAAAACTGAGGGCAGGAAGCAAGAAGGCTGGCAATGCATGAAGATGCAACAGTTGCCCTTGTCCACCTCTTATAGAAACAAGCAGATGCTTTGTCAAAAATAGAATAATAATCAATCAAATAATTAACCAAAAGTGACTATGTTTTATCAAAGGTAGAAGAACCACACAGACTTTTACATTTCAAGGACCACACTTCTGATTGTGGTGAGAAAAAACGCAGGCAGAAATATGTGCATACAAGTCCCCCACAAATCTTCTATAGTATGTGAAAGGGTTAGTTGTCTTTCTGAACAGAAAAGGATGGTCAGAAGAATTGGGGGGAGGAAGGAGGAAAGGGGAAAGTGGGTACATTCCACATATTAACTCCAGTGTTTACTCATCCTCTATCTGAAACATCAAGGTTGGGAATTGTTGATTATTCTTCTTTGCTGGGGAGGATTTCTTATCTATTTTTGTGTGCTCTTAACACACACATAAAGCACACCTGAAACACTCCCCACTCCTTCAATCACCACAGGCACAACACTCTGCCTACACAATTCCAGTTCAGTAACTTGTCTAGTCAAGTCTCAGGGTGGAGCTTCTTAACTCCTGTAAGCATGGCTTAGATTCAAACTGTAACCTTCAGGACACCACCCAAGCTGGATTTAATTTTTCGGAACCTCACACGTACATACAAGAAGCCATCCAACCTCACGCCAATGAAGCTGTCCTGCTCATTGTACATGTCAACATTTGAAAATCAGAGCAAAAGACACAGATCTGAATACGCTGGGAGATCAAGATAAGTTTGTTTCTCCTGTAAAAAAACAGAGATTTTCCTGTTTAAAAATATAAGGTGGGGGCATATTCAATAACCCACAACTTTCTTAACATTTTTTATTTAAATAACAACAGCAAATGTCCTGTGGCACTTTAAAGAATAAAAAATTCCTGCATCTGATGTAGTGGGTTTCAGCCCACTAAAGCTTATGCCCGAAGAATTTGTTAATCTTTAAGGTGCCACGACTTAGTTTTTGCTATATACAGACTAACATGGCTATCCCTCTAGAACTTATATTTAAATAATATATCTCTACAATATTTTTTCCCTGTAGACTCAGACTGTTCTTTCTCCTTTAAAAAACACATAATTTGTTGTTACAACAGAGGCAGAGAAGTTTTATGGAGCAGCAATAACTACAGCTTGAGTAATGTTGATAAAAAAATACTATTAATACTTAGCTACCACACAACCTTTTTCATTCACAGATCTCAAAACACTTCATAGACAACAGTAAACAGCAGTGTCCTCATTTTATAGGCGGGGAAGCTGATGCACAGATTTGAAATGAACTGTCCTCAAATCACTACCATAATGGCTGAGCTGGGAACAGAATCCAGCACCTAGCCACTACACCAAATATGGCGAGAGACTAAGTCTTAACTCTCAACATTCTAACTAAGAAATACGTAACAGAGACCTCCAAAATTTTTAATAAAGGATTCTTACATCCATATAGCAGAAAGTTTATATAAATAAATAACGCATTTAGCAGCATCTATATTGCAATAAATATATAGAACCCATAATTTTGGATTTATCTAGTCATTTGTGTGTAAGGCCTGGTCTATATTGCCATCATTGTCAATGGGAGATACGCAAGCTATGCACTGAAAATTCCACAGCTCCTGTCAACTTACTAACATTCCCTTACCATGGTGTCTCCACTGCAATGCATTGACAGGATCCCCTATCTTCTGACGGTGGCCAGGGCCAGGTGTTTAAAAGGGAATCAGATCAACGCAGTGTTACTGTTTTCAGGGTGTGGGAGGAAAGGGGAGGTTGATTTACTGAGTCAGCCTGAGAGCATGTCCAGGACTGATTGTGTGGGTCTCCACTGCCCACTCAGTTGATACCACTGCATCAATCCATGAAGCCTGGTGCAGCACCCTCAATGTAGACATCTCATAATTGTAGTATTAAAAAAAAAAAACAACAACAAAAAAACCCCCAAAAAACAAACAAAAAAAATGCCTTTTTTCACCTCCTCACAGAGTTAAAAAGGCTGGCTCAAACCTGGGAAATTAAATGTACATTCTGCTATGGCTTTTATGACCTTCCCTGCCTGGTTACTTTCACGATTTTTCTACTCAGCTTATTCTTCCATTGCCTTCTTAGCTGCTGTCATGCCTTAAGGAAGAGGAGCCAATAAAAACTGTTTCTGTAGGAAGGAACAGGATTGCAGGAGACATGTAGTGGCCCCAAGGATGTTGTTAATGCAGAACACACACATGACTAGAGCTACATAGCAATTTAAATTTTCCCAGGCAATGTGGAATGCTTCAAATTACTGATAAGAGCTGAATATAAGCAATAGGCTATGGAGGTAGCATGCAACACTGAAAATGAAAGCTGTTTATATTTGGAATGACAAGAACACTGGATCCAGAATTTGAACTGGATAATCATTATTTTTATCAGAACACATTTTTCATGTGTAATTTTTTCATATAGCATCAATGCACTGTTTTGAATTCACTGAACCTCACGCTCTGTAATTTATTTTCTGATAATTCTTAAATTACTGACACTTGCTTCTCTTTTATACATACAAAGATAAGAACATAAGAACGGACATATCAGGTCAAACCAATGGTCCATGTAACCCAGTGTCTCCTATCTTCTAACAGCAGTCAATGCTAGGGTGTTTAAAAGGGAATGAATAGAACAGGCAATCACTGAGTGATCCATTCCCATTGTGCACAACAAGTTTCTGGCACTCAGATGTTAGGGACAGTCAGAACATGGTGTTGCATCCCTGACCATCTTGGATAACACCCACTGACCTAGCCTTCATGAACCTGCTAATTCTTGAACCCTATAATGGTTTGATCTTCACAGCCCACTCAATGAGTTCCACAGGTTGACTGTGTGAAGTGCTTCCTTTTATTTCTTTTAAACCTGCTGCCTATTAATCTCCTTGGATAACTCCCTGGTTCTTGTTATGTAAAGTGGTAACACTTTCTTATTCATCTTCTCCACACCAGTCAAGATTTTATAATAGACCTTTATCCCATTCCAGAGCCGTAACGTGATGATCCAGAGCCTGGGGCACGTTCCAATCGGAACGTGCCCCTTGTCATTAGTGGCACTCAGGGCCAGCGCCACGAAATGTGCCCTTTAATAGGGCGGCTCTGTTGAGCTGCTCTAGCTCGCCTGGGGCAAAGCTCCATTGGCCCCGTCGTAGTTACAGCCCTGTCACATTCCTCCATAGTTATTTCTTTTCCAAACTGAGAAGTCTTTTTAATCATTCCTCATAAACAAACCATTCCCTATCTAATAATTTTAGTTACCCTTCTTTGGTCCTTCTCCAATTAGATAGGTTAAACAAAACTGCATAAAATACAGTATTAAAGGGAGTGGGGGATGCACCATGGATTTATCTTGAAGCATTATGATATTTTCCATCTTCTAATTGTTCCTAACATTCTATTATGTTTTTAAATTGCCACTGAACACTAAGTGTATGTTTTCAGAGAACTATCCACTGACTCTAAAATCTCTTTCTTGAGTGTTAACACCTAATTTAGATCCCAACATTTTGTATGTATAGTTGGGATGATGCTTTCCAATGTGCTTTAATTTTCATTTAGCAACACTGAATTTCCTTTGACAGTTTGTTGCTCAGTCACACAGTTTTGTGAAATCTTTTTTTTATTTAAAGAAATAAACAAACATTTACAATGATAAGACATTCCTGTCATCTGTGCAAGCTCATCACACTTAAAATTACAGTTCCAAATCCTTACAGAGATACATTTGGCATTTTCTACATTTTTCTGGTTATTTTGGCTGTCCTCGACTCCTGCATATTGAAATAATTCTATTAATAGTTGCAGCCAGAAAAATTGCATCAAACAGAAAAACATACCCAGCAAACTGGTTTGGGGGCTAGCAGGGGTAAAGAAAATAGTTATTCATTCAAAAGTTTATCTTACAACTTGGATGACGCTTCAGGGAAGAAATCCAGAGGGACCAAAAAAAAGAAGACGACATGATCATTTTATGGCTTTCTGTAATTTGCTTGGATCCATTCTGAATACCTCATTGGGGAAAAGTCTTAGTTATCCAACCAGGGGGAGGGGACCCTGTACATCCATAAGCATCTCAATCTTTTCCATTTGTTTCCAAAGTACAGCAATCTGCACTGCTATGAAATAACTAAGAACAAGAACATCCTGGGTACCAATAGGTAAATAAACATTACATTTCCCCCTTATTTCTGAATTGTTAATGCCAGTACTGTTAGGGCAGTAAGTAAACTATAGGCAGAATAGTTTTTAAAAAAGATAAACGCAAATTGTCGTAATATAATGCTAGATTATGGACAGCTCCATACAGAGTCTCATTACAAATACCTGTTTTACAAAAAAAATTAAACAAGAAGTCTTGTGGCACATTAAAAGACTAACAAAATCTTTTATCGCATTTTGTTAGTCTTTAAAAGTTGTTAGGTTTTAAGTATCACAAGACTCCTTGTTTGTTTTGCTGAACCAGTCTAACACAGCTACCCCCTTGGAACTTTATGTGTTTGTATGAATCAGCATATAACAGGATACATTTTTCTACAGAAAACCACTTACTAAACAACAGAAAAACTTTTCAGTCAAGAAAGCCACAGACTCAGATGAACAGCACCCATCTTGCGTGATAATGTGATCTCCAAGAGAAGATCACATTCTAAATTTACCGTACAATCATCATCATCATGGCACTTACACAGCACTTTTATCAATGAATCCCAATACGTTCACACAAGCATAAAAGACTGATATTAAGGGAGGCTGTTGTTATTTTAAATGTTTGATTGAACAGTCAAACAGGGAGCTAACACTTGATCTTGTTCTACAAACAGGGAGGGGAGGGGGTGTCTCAATTCCAAAGAAATGAGAGTTCAACTCTTAGCTCTGACACAGATTTTTTTTGTTCCATGTTTGGCAAGTCACATTCCCTCTGTCTCAGTTCCTTGTTTACAACATATGAATAGAAATGTTTCCCTCATAAAGGTGTTCAGAGAACAGTGCTTACGAAGAGCAGATATTGTGGGGAGGGAGGCCACATAAGTACACAGAAAGACACACCCTGCAAGTCCTTCCATATAGCAAACATGCATTTAAATTAAGGGGGAGTATTGTACAGTTTTGTACGTGAAAGGCTTGCAGCATCAAGCCCATTCTTTCTGAGATGCAACACAGGCTAAGAATGGGCTGCTAGAAGAATTTATAAAATACAATACAAAATGAAGTTTAACAAAGAAAGAACTGGCCACATTCTGAAAAGTGACAGGACATTCAAAAATGCACTCCTGGTAACCTAAAGCAAAGGAGATTAATAAAGCATTTATTGCTTCAGTGAACATGTCTTGTGAGTGAAATATAACAACACTGCAAGGTTTTTTGGAGAAGAATCTGCATTCAGGAGGAAAAAAAAGCAAGGAGTCCTATGGCACTTTTAAAGACTAACCAGCTTATTTATTGCATGAGCTTTCATAAGAGAATCTCCCACAAAAGTTCACATTATAGATGTAAGGCAGGTTTACAAGCTGTGCCTAGCAGCTTCTAAGGAGGGGCAACTAATCTGCATGGGTTTTGTATTTGCATGAGCACAAAGAGCATATTAGCACAGTCATACTATGGGTGCAGAGCAATATAGGTAATGGTATTTGGGTTGATCTGATAACAAATCTGTCAATATCTGTAATTCTACTGAAGAAAAACATGAAATACTGTCTTTTGTAATATGCTACTGTAGTAGATGGGAACAGTTACCTACAGGCCGAAAGGTAGCTGAGCGCCCGCACTCCCCCTCCTGGACTGAAGAGGCCTTCCATAAGAACCCGGGCCGGAACCAAAGGGATGGCCGGAGGTAGTGGGAGGACTATATAAGGGGCCAGACCAGGCAGCCATGGGGGAAACAGAGGGGGAAATGGCTGCTGCCATGAGCAGACCTCCCACACCAGGAGCCAGAGTGGCACAACCAACAGCGGGATCCCCCACCCCGCGAGAGCGGAGGGGAAGAACCCTGGCCGGCTGCGCCCCTGGAGAAAACTCCCCCAGGGGAAGACCTGGACGAGCTTCCCTCAGCGGAGATCCTGGGGCCCAGGGATCAGCCAGACATCTACGAGGACCTTGATGAGCTTCCTTCTGCTGGGGAAGGCAGTGAGCCAGCTACCCTGCACCCATGTGACCTGGAGGAACTGCCACTGGCCGAGGAGGCCGAATTGCCTGCATTGCCTCCCAAGGATAGTGAGGGCTTGACTGGGATGCCCTGGGGAACCAACCTGGAGGACAGCAAGGACTACGTACCCCAGGTATCGTGGGGAGAAGTGGGAAGGAAGTATCCCCAGGGCAGCTAAGTGGGTCAGCGTGTTTCGGCAGGAGCCCCGCTGACCTAGTGGCACTTTGCCCCTGCCACTACTAGGGACCTGGGCTGGAACGCAGTGGAGCGGGTGGGCCTGCATTCCCCTTCTCTCCCCTGATGCTATCTGGACGACTGGGTGTTTGTCTTACTCCTGCCGGGGTTGAAGGCCTGAACTACTGACTGTGTGTTTGCCTTACCCCTTGTTGGGGTTAAAGGCCCCGAACTATTGACTGTGTGTTTGCCTTACCCCTGCTGGGGTTGAAGGCCTGAACCCGTGACTGAGTGTGTGCCTTACCCCTTGCTGGGGTTCAAGGCCCCAAACCATTGACTGTGTGTTCGCCTTCTCATGCTGGGGTGGATTGCCGATGTGCTACTCTCAGGCTTCGCCCCCAACCCCAACGGGGCCAGAAGGTACAGAGGCGAGGCCGCCCACAGCTACTCTATTGCTTGTTCAAACTCTGTTTAGGTGGGTTAAAGCATAAAAACTACCCTTAGCAAAAAGAATATTAAAAGAGATATTACCCTCTCCTTCTAGCCTGGTGAAGTAAAGACAGGGGTGGTGGTTTAGCATTAGCTCAGTCTAGAGCTCTGCCTGAGGCTCTGCTTCACCCCAGTGCCCAACTGTCAAAGGATAAATCTGGCCAAGCTTCCTGTGAAGCCCTTCTTTTGTTATTTTAATGGGAGAAGCTGTTTGCAGCTATGGAAGGTGTAAGAGCGGAAATCACTGAGAGGCAAACTCTCTCCCTCTGAGCTGAAATCACTGGAAGAAGAGACACTCAGAGCTGAAATCACTGAGAGAGGAAAATGATAGAGTAAGTGACCACCAGACAGTGCCAGCAGACAGCGGGCGTAGCCAATAGACAGTGAGAGCAGACAGCGGGATGCTGTGAGTGACCATTGGTGGGTGGAGCCAGCAGACAGCAGGCAGAGCCAGCAGATTGTGAGAGTGGAACATGAGCAACCGGTGGGCGGAGCCAGCGGATGGTGAGAGTGGAGCGTGGGCAGCCAGCGGGCACAGCCAGGGGACAGTGGGCGGAGCCGGTGGATGGTGAGAGTGGAGAGTAAGTGACCAGTTGGCGGAGCCAGCGGACAGCAGGCAGAGCCAACAGATGGTGCAAGCGGCCAGCGGAGGGCCAGCGAGTGTGAGTGATCAGTGGGTGGCACCAGAAGACAGCTGGCGTGAATTACATTCCTTACATGCCCTGGGTTTGTTGGGAACCTGTTTTGCACTGATTCTCCAGATCAGTGCTGGTTTTGCTATTGGGTTCACATGTGCCGTTATGCTGTGTGGGATCATGTTGGGAATCTGTTTTGCACTGATTCTCCAGATCAGTGCTGATTTTTATTGGGCTTTTTACATTCTGCTTTTATTACTATTAAAAGTTCTGTACACAACACTCCAACTCATGCTTGCACGTGAAGAAGCATTATCCCTTTGTGGTGCCTAGGGAATAGTGCATGATTTCCCCAAAGACTGAGTGGGGGCTTAAGCCGATTGGTGCTGTAACATTATTTGGAAACCCGCAAATATAGAACCTGGCCCTTCTTCTGCCTGCTCGCCCTGGCAGAAGGGTTACATAAATAAATTTTTAAAAGTACCACAGGACTCTGCTTGTTCTGCTGAACTAGACTAACACAGCTACATACCTTTAGAACTTGCATTCAGGAAGAAAGTCCAAAATTCTACTTTTTTTAATACATCATCATCCCACTGAAACACTACTAAAATCTGTACCTATTTTTCATCAAAATAAGCAGCAGAAAAAAACAAACAAAAGAAAAAACACAAGTGAAAACTGTCTGGGTACCCTTGTTTGGCTAAAATACAACTCAAATCCTTCTCAAGGTTTCTGATATTTCTTTTTACCTGTTTTTTTTTCCTCTTTGCTCTCATTCATTGGCTCAGATTCATAGGTGTGTGTATGAGTGAGAGAGTGTGTATGTGTATAGACTGTTTACAAGAGTTATGGTAGCAATTCTCAGCAGTCCATTGAGAGTTCCAGGAAATGGTCCCTGTTATTTTATTCTAGGTCAATGTCAGCTCATGACAGGCAGTAAAGATCACACAGGACAGCTTGCTCAGTCTCACAATCCTGTAGTGAGGCCTCAATGGGAGAGAGAAAGCCAGCAAGCTGTGAGTGGGCGGAGTGCCTTCCCAGCACTCTACCAACCACAGCACAAGGAATTATGATAAACACCACTCTGGAAACCAGATACAACAGTACATTGTGTTCTTCTTCAGAAAAACAACCAGACTTCTCTTCACTTAAAGTAAACAGTTAATCCTGTTTATCTTTTTTTCCTTGATGAGCTGTTAACAGAACAAGCTATTCTGCAAAGCAAATGGAAGACTTTCCTTCTGAAATTTATACTGATTTTTTTTCCTGTAAGGAACAAAGAAAATCAATCAAATATGTAAACTTTCTCCTATCGGCAGGCTGCGTGGAACACCACCCTTTCT
The DNA here is from genome assembly GCA_007922195.1 of Podocnemis expansa. NCBI lineage: Eukaryota > Metazoa > Chordata > Testudines > Podocnemididae > Podocnemis > Podocnemis expansa. Next base: position 6,726,755 of record ML682005.1, read on the forward strand.
TGGCTTAAATTCACTTAAGACAATGATGCCAAAAACTGAATGAGACCTTTCCCTCTCTTGCATATTTTATTTTTGGAGTCCCAAACAGTGTGTGTTGTTTTTCTGATTTAACTACTACTTTTCTGACATGAACAAGCAAAACTGGTAAAAACTATTACATGAAGCATCTTTGCAGACTGGGTAAATACTATCCTGTATATATGAAATCCCTTCCTTCTTGAATTTTGATTTTCTTAGTTCTTTGCAAAGGGGGAGGGGACTCTTACATGTAGTTTTATTACCACAAATTGGTAAGTTGTCTGCTTTTCTCTTTTTCATATGTGCTAACTATATAAATTCATCATGTCCCTGACTTTACATCTTAAGGGTGACTAAACAGAAAAGCAGATGGAATTGATTATCTTGTTTTTATGAAACTACCACGTCACACCTATTAACTAGTTACTACTGGTGAGTCCCAGTGCCCCTTCAGGAAGGTACAAGCTTTTCAGTAGGAAATCCCAACTTCAGGCATGAAGGAATTAAAACTGCATTGAAAAAGTCAAGGTTGAAAACAGTGATTAAGATCTTAAATCACGCAGAGTATTTGTTTAGCCTCTTGTCATTATAAATATGTGATTTGGAAAAAAGGGGTTTTTGTTTGTATTTTTATTGTCTTTCATTGAGTATTTTGGGTTTCCTATAAAATTGAATGGATATCATCAGTGGTTAATGGTGCAAAAAAGAGAACTCTGAATTTGGGTCTTGGAAAATGAGTATATGGGCTGCAGAATTTCATACATTTTATGTTTAAAAATACTTAATATGTTTTAGGTTTACACAATTATTTCACTACTGATTTGATTTCTTAACCAGTTGTGTATTTAATTTATGTTTTAAACTTCTTGAGTCAAGTATGGAGCACGTCTCCCAAAGCTTGTCTGGAACATACACAAACACTGCCGCACCCCTTTTAGAAGCTAGAGGGGTATGTCCAGGGGCAGTCATGGCTCCACCACTCCCTTACTTTTCAGAGGTTCCATTTACTCAGTGCATGACTAAGAACTAAACCTGAGCACTTTGAAGAGTGATAGGTTGATAGATGTGTTTGCCTTGACAAAAGAAGTTCCCTTTTTCCCTCCATTGTGATCTTGTGTAGACTGATCACAATCTGTCCTTAAAAAAGAACACACTGGGAAGAAGAAAAAGAGGGTCAGGGTTAGGGTCACCAGAAACCAAAGCATGGAAAGGACAACAGGTAAGTACGTAAAGGACGACATTGGAGGACATATGGAGAAAATGTAGTATTAATGTAATACTGTCCATAATACCCCAACTACGTAATGGGGCAGTATTTTCAATAATCCTTTCACTTTGCCTTCATTTAATCCTTTAATGAAATACTGATTTACCTCCATTAAGTTTATCTAAACTCAACATTGATCAAGCAGTTTCACGAACTACATACATGCATATTTCTGAAAAAAAACTTCATAAAAATCACTCTCAGTTTCCCATAAATCCTGCAAATACATCTGTGTAACAAAGATGAGTGGATGATGACTTAGCAAAAACTGCTATGCACCTACAACACATAAATGAGTCATTACTTCGCCATATTCTGTGTTTTATGTATTCATGACCTTAACACTTCACAAAAGGTTCTCTCTATTGCATACTATCGCTACACATTTAACAGGGGAACACTTGTGCCCTATATTACTTAGGCTATGTCTACACTTACAATTTAGTTCGAATTAATGAAGATTAATTCAAACTAAATTCATGCATGGCTACACTGACTTTCACTACTTCGAACAAAGGAATTCCTTAGTTAGAAGAAAGGCACCCTTACTTCGAAGTTATAAAACCTCCCTTAACTTCAAAGTAATGGTTAGTTCGAACTAACCCAACATAGCCACATTAATTCGAACTAATTGTTAGTTCAAATTAACGTGGTTTGACCTTCTTCGTCCCACGGTGCCTTCCTCTTTCTATGTATTGGGCGTGATCATGGCCCTTCTTGGGTACCACATTGTTACACTTCCCATGGTGCCCCCTTGCTAAATCGAACTAGCAAGTCCTGCCCATGAACATGCTAGCTCAATTTGGATTTCTAATGGGGCCATGTTGGTTTAAATTAACTTAGTTCAAATTAACCATTATTAGTTTGAATTAAAAAATTTGAACTAAGTTAATTTGAACTAACATCTTAAGTGTAGGCCAGGCATGGCCAAACTGTGGCTCGGGAGCCATATGCGACTCTTTAATGAAAAACTGTGGCTCCCGGAAGAACATCAGCAAATCAATTTAGGAAAGCAGCCCCAGCCTAGGAGTTCAGGAGGGGGTCGGGACAGTGAGGAGAAGTGCAGCATGGTCAGGGATGGCAGAGAGAAGTGTGGCATGGTCGGGATTTTAAATAACTTGCCACTAAACTGCAGTCTTCTACATCAATTAGCAGCTAAGTTTTTACTGTATAGGCCTCATTTTCACGGTAACCATAAGTCATTATTAGAATCTGACATTAGTAGGATCAATATTTGTCCTCTTTTTATGATAAAAGTGAGCAATGAATTTTAAACTTAGTAATTTTGGAGTAGGTAAAATGACACAGCTATATGCCTCAGTGCAGCTCTCGAAGGTTTAATAATCAACTTGTGTGGCTCTTGAGTTCCATAAGTTTGGCCCCCCTGGTGTAGACATAGCCTACAAGCTTATTTTGTTACCTATGAATATTTTGGAACCATGTGAGAGCTAGTGCAAACTGAGTAAAAAGTAACTCTGTATTATGGAAGTTCCAAAGGGGCAACCACCACCATAACAGGTCCCTACCACATCAGCCACACCGTCAGGGGCTCACTGACCTGCACATCCGCTTATGTAGTGTGTGCTATCATGTGCCAGCAATGCCCCTCTGCCATGTACATTAGCCAAACCAAACTGTCCTCACGCAAAAAGAGACAGACAGACACAAATCGGACATCAAAAATGGGAACATCCATAAACCAGGAGGAGAACACTTCAATCTCCATGGACACTCAGTAGCAGACTTGAAAGTTCCTATACTCCAACAAAAAATCCTTCAAAAACAGACTTCAGTGTGAAACTGCAGAGCTGGAGCTGATCTGCAAGCTTGACACAATAAGATTAGGTCTGAACAGGGACTGGGAATGGTTAACACATTACAAGAAGTAATTGTCCCTGTTCATACATTCTCTCCCTTTAATCAACTGGTGTGAATAGGCCCCATGTGCCCTCTGAATTAACTTTGCTAACACCTGCCCTCCTCCATCCTGGCATGTATATATATACCTCTCAACTGCAGTTTCCACTTCATGTGTCTGACGTAGCAGGACACATGTACATGACATAGTCTGTAATAGCAGGACACAGTCTACCACATATAGTTTATGCAGTTAAATCAAAAAATAAGCTTATGCTTTCAGTCTATAGAACAAGGCACATGATAGATAAGCTACTAGATGTCACTCTGTTGGAAAGTTCTACCACATCTGTTTGAGCACCATGCAGAATGGTGATAACCTCTTGTTCCATTTTAACTTTAATAAAGTTACATTTATATAATGACTTTCATCACCAAAAAAAAAAAAAAAATCTCAAAGCACTTGAGAAACTAATTACATAATGGATATTGATTCAGATTTTCTGCTCTGCCTCCAGAAGCAGAATTCCCTTGAAAGCAATGAGAATTTCTTTATCTACCATGGAAACACAGAACTCGTTTAATACATCAGGACAGTTTAAGAGAAAAAGAGAACTATGTCTAGTCAAAACCACAGGACCAATTTAGATAGACAGAATGCAATCATGCAAATTAGAATTGGAGTAGGGCCCTTAGTTAAATATCTACTGATGCCAAAAGTGGTGATTTAATATTTCATGGCACAAGAGGTTCAGATTTTGGTTTTGTGCCTTATCCAAAAGAGCACCTACAACTGCACATTGTTGACGTTCCTGGCTCTGGCTCCAGTCAGCCTTCATTCTGCAGGAAGAAAATCACCATTTCCTGTAGACCTTAAATCTTTGTTGGCATTCTCACATACACATACTTACCAGGCCTTGCCAGTCCAATATGGGATCTGACAATATCAAAGCTAACACAGTAGCACAAGCTTTGTTTTTAATGGTTCAATTTCCTACTCATAATGCTTACTACTATTATCCTCATTGTCTTTCCTTCGCTCTTGTTGTTTGTTAAACTCCCTTACCATTACTTGTCTTACGTTGGATCGTGAGCTCTTCACAAATTCCTGAGTATTTGTGTAATACCAAACACAATGGGGCTCTAATGCTCATGGGCATTAATGCATTAGAAACAATAAAAATTATAACCTACAAGAATTAAGCTGCATAGGCGTCAATTACAAATGCTTAGCTCCCCTCAATAATTTGTGCCTATTGTTTGTGTCTCCAGAACATAAGGAGTTCTGTGGCCCTTTTAAAGACTAATACATTTATTTTTATTTTTATATTTTTATTTATTTTATTTTGTTTTGCTAGAGTAGATTAACACGGCTACCTCTTTGGAACTTTCTACTGAATGTAGCAATAGTTCTCAAAGCAGGTTGCCTGGACTATTCTTTGACTGTGGTTCCTAATGGCCCATAGGGTTAAACAATTTGTGAACCAACAAGTAAGGATTTGACAAAGCAGGTGTTCTTTGAAGGAAGGTCTTTCTTATGGGTCTATAGAAAAAAAAAGCTAGTGAGAACAAAATGCTGATCAATTGTTTGAATGCATTATCCATTGCCTTCAACATTTAGTAAAGCAGCATTATCTATATTGCTAGCCACTTTTAATTTTTATATCATCCCATGCTGTCTATGTACTCACATATGCAGAAGAATAAGGACTGAAAGCTCCCAAGCAAAAAGGGAAACAACATTCTAAAATAAACATGCATGTGAATAAAAAAATAAAATTTTATTTATGAGCTCAGAAGACAAAAATGTCAACCTTTTTAATAATATATTTGTTAATAATCATACTTACCCCATGTGATAACAAAATGTCATGGAACAAACATGAGAGAACACTGGGTTCTAACCAAGTTCTCTCAAATGTTGTCCTTTCTCATTCTTCTAATCTATCTCAGTTTCAGATTTCACCATTTTCTTAGGTTCATATGTGGTTCCTTTGAGCAACTAGTGATTAATCATATTTCCTGGCATTATGTTGTAAGGGTTAGTGTCCACAACTTTGAGAAGAATCATGTTAAGCAGCTGGAAGCACAATGCCAAGCATGGAAGTGATGTGCAGCTCAATCAGTGTGGCTCTGTGGCTAGTATGGTGAAGTTGCTCTTCCCAAAGTGGTCTAAGGAGTCACTTCAATTACAAACTAAGATGGTGGACATCACCCTTGCAACTGAGGTGTCTAACATCTTCATCCTCAATCATCATGATCCTATCATGTACAGGTGGTACATACACCAAAGCACATTAGACTGCAAAAGGTAGTAGGAGAAAATAAATACATTATTAGATAAGCCCAAATGTACCTCCTCTGAATGCCCAGGTTCACTGTGAGCATGAATATCCTCCTCGTGTGCAGATGTGAAGGACTGAGCCTGTCCGTCATTGTTGTGATTTGACTCCATCACCTCAGAATTTATCCTGCAATTAGACCTGGGTGGGAAACAATTTCCCCATTCTGAGAACATTTTCAAGATTTTGAAAAATACTCTATCCTGAATCAGGATGAAAATTCAAAATCTTAAAAATGTCTGCAAACCAAAAATCAAAAGAACATTTCAGTTCACATCAATTAAATGTTTTGCTAAACGTCTACTTTGATTTTCACTTTTTTTTACTTTTTTTTTCATTTTTTTAATTACTACTATACAGCTATCAAATCAAAAAACGGTTGAACAAAAACCTTAAGGTGTCAAAACAGGATGTTTTATGTTTTAAAGTGTCAAAACAGTTCTGTTTCAAAACTTTTTTTCCCCCTAAAACAAAGTTGAAAAGGGAAATTCCCTAAAACTGACGCTTATCTGCAGAATGTTAGATCAGCATTTTTAATGGAAGAATGTTTTAATTAAAAACCATCCGAACTAGCTCTACCAGTAATAGTTTTTCTAGAACTAGGATATATTAATAAACTCATTAACATGCAAGTATATAGAATTTTCTTTTGCATTAGTGGCAATCATGTCCAAGACTAATTAAAGGAAAAATACCTATCTATCCAGACTCTGAGTGTATGTAAGTAAAAAACAGCAAGCCTGGTTATTAAGAGAAGAGAACTTACTAGGTAAAAAAATTTCTCCTATCTGTCCTGAGTATCCAGGATTATTATTACTAAGGATTTTAATTTAAAAAAAAAATTGAAAATGCAAGGATCTGTACAAAGTTTAAATTTAAAGTCAGAAAGGGAAAGAAAGGCTTACACTCTACAGAAAAAAAACAGGCAGTCAAAAGACTATACGAGAGTGCTTGACTGGAGGCATAACGTATGTGGCTGTGCACCCTTATGTACAGAATCAGTTTCAATACCTGATAAGTCTGATCCAAGACCCCTAATCTGCAAATGACAGCACATGGACAGACTACTGTGTACACCCACTGATGTCAATGGGGCTCTACACATGAGCAGCTTCCCTCCTTAATACAGTCAACTCCAGGGTCAGGGTCCAAACCATACAGCAAAAGGAAAACCCATAGCAGGAATAATGAACCAGACTATGAGACTTGAATGGTAGCCTCCTCTTTTTCTCCCTTACAACATCTCACATATCTGTAACGAAAGAAAAAGTTCTGACTTTTTTTTGAAGAAGAGCTACAGGATCAAAGCAGTTTATCACAATTTTGTTAAGGATTGTTTACTTTAAGTTACTTGAATATATGGTTAATGATGGTTTGTATGAGTTTCCAATTAGAAAAAATGAGAATTTCCCAGGTGCTGGAAACTGAGAAGAGAGTAATAACTTTGGCCTGTACTTAATCCTGTTTGGACTCTATAGCATCACCTGTTTTTTTTTTGTTTTTTTTTCCCCCATTTGAAAAGATGACAGGCACTTAGTAGATGTTTTAATTCTTTTTTAAAACCAGTTATGCAAAACCACAGTCTTCTCTAGGCAGTCTCATGAAATATGATGAAAATGTTCCAAACCCAGAGCTGTATTCTTTACTATCAGAATTTAATTCCCCACAAATCTTCCTTTCCAGACCACAAAGCGTTTATATTTTTAAGCATGCTGCCAGTTGTAGTTTACTTATTATCATTTAGATTTAATTTCTTAAACCAAGTAGGGAACTATTAATTCACAAAAAGCCTTCTGTTTCAATTATAAGAGATGGGTTGCATGCCAACTGGAAAGCAAGGGATTGTGAAGTTAAAGGTAATATTTTCCTCTTAGTTTGCCCTAAGACAGTTAACTGGACAAAGAAGACCCCAGGAAAAGAAATGGAATTTAAGACACAGGCTGAGGGGTAGTGGGAACACTGAAGCAGAAAAAAAATGGCTTAGGAACACCAATATTTTCCAGCTTGTCAGCCAAATCAATACTGAGAAGTATATACTGTATGTCCACTGTTTCTAAAGAATTAATCTGCTTGTACTCCTGAAGATTGTCAACAGCAATAAAGCCAACAATGACGGGACATTTGTTGTTGTTGTTTTGAAGCAAGCAAATGTAACTGAGAGCAGCTGATTTTTAATGAAAATTAGAAGCTGAAGGAACATTTGTATGTAGTACTACACTAGTTGGGATCTATAACCGTGCTCCCCTCTTCCTGAACCACTGCACGACATGCATTTTTCAACACTCCACCCCATGGCTCCAGGCTACATACTGAACACTTTGTACATTCTGTTCCCAAATTTCAATATTTATTGTCAATGAAAGCTTTCTGGTATTTCTTGTCTCTTCGTTCTACAGTTGGGGCACTAGTTATTTTAATTTCACAGTCTGGATTTTATGTATTAAACTCCCTTTTGTGTAGTTCTCAATAATACTTATCCATCATTAATGTATGATCAAATGTACAAGTCAACAGTATCTCTACTGGACGAGATAATTTTCCACCACAATACATGAATTACTCAGATAGTACAGTGAGGAGGTCAGTATAATAACCTGATAAAACAGAACACTAGTTTTTACTTATATCACTTTTACAGTCAAGAGTTACAAATGGAGTATCACAAATTCTTAAGTATCAACAAAGATTTTCCTGGAGTCCTGTTAGCTTTTCTAATGTGTACATTCCTTCTCTAAGTATAAAAACCAATAACTACCCGGAGGCGGGTGAGAGATATTTGGTTGGACTTGCATCTCAATTAAGTCAATGGGAGCTGAATATGCTCAGCATCTCTAAAAATCAGGCCCCCTTTTAAGTGCCTAGAGTATTGGTGCCTAACTGCAAACACCCACATTTGAAAACTGTTGCACTATACTTCCAGTTTTCATTTTCTCCATCTATAAAATAAAATCACCACCAATATGCCTATATCTTGGGGCTTTGTGAGACAGTTTGGTATTTGTAAAAGCCTTAAGAGAGCTCCAGATGGAAGGTACTATCATAATTGAAACATACTATAATAATGAAAAATACTATAGATATTTTCCTACTTTTAGAAGCTCCTCAACTGAAGAAGTCTGCTCCTCCCTAACTGAAGTTGAGGAAAGTACAGGTTAGGACCATTGTCTCAAACAGCACTTTGTATGGTGGCTGAGCTTTCTGGCATAAGAAGTACAGAATACGTTACACCATCTCCCCACAGAAGGAAAATCCCATTTCTCTTTAGCTGTCTCTAATTTTTATCCCTCAAGGTTGGCCTAACTAAACTGAGACAAACCAGCTAAAAAGTAAGAACTGGAAAGCAAGGTCACTTGTCCTGTTCACTACATATGAGAAAGTAACTAGATATGCTGACAGGAGCAACAAATAACCTCCACAAATTTTTCAAGTCCTTGGGAATGCACACTTACAATGCCATGATCCATCCACAGAACTCAGAAATGACAAACTGATGGTGTACCCAGATTACACAGAAAAGGTTACTGAGCCTCCAACAAACTTGGACGTCAATACATTATTTTACTTCAGACTACAACAATTTTTTCCTTAACTCTGTACATGATGCTTGGAAGGGAAAGTGAGGGACTGCTGTTTGGAAATGTATGAATTAAATCCAAAGATTATATGTCCTGTCACTTATTTAACCTGCACCAAATAAATATCACACACGGTAAACACTTTACAGAATACACCAGGCACAGATAAAGTTAGGTCCTGGAATACCATGTATTTACAGAATGCCCAAAAGCAGCTTAAAATAATTCAGGGTGACTGTACAGGATGTAGCAGTAGCAGAGACTCAATGCAAAGGGACTTCACGCTGGTATGCAGGAGTCCACATGATGCATCAGGGACTCAGCCAGTGTATAAACACACAACACAAATCAACTAAGCCAAAACCTCACATGGAGGGAAAAGTAGCAGTAAACATTTGCTATTTCACCTGTACTATATAGCAGTAACCACAGACTAGCTTCACATATACTATGGGTTTGTCCTTCCCAGTGCTTAATTTGTAATGAAAGTGGTGCCAGGCATGGGCATTGCTGGGCACAGGCCCATAAAGCCCCATGCCCCAAATGGGTTGTCCAGTGCCCCGAGTTGTAGGCTGCAGCACTAGCAGCCTGCATGCCTGTATAATCTGGCTAACATAGACTACAGGAGCTGGGGCAAGGCATGGTGTTTAAAAAAAAAAAAAGAAAAAAATCCCACTCTGTCCAGGCACACGTCCCAGGGCAGGAGACGGAAAATGGCCCTTTGGACCTGGCCATGGAGCAGCTGCTGGCAGGGTCCTCTAGCCTCAAACAAAGGGTTAGTCAACTGAAAGCGGACTGGCCAGGTGGGCTGCAGGCAGGCAGGGAGACCTGGCTCTGGGGACCGAGGCTGGGTGAGAGAGCAGCACGGAGCAGGGGATGCTGTGGGGCCCTGGAGCAGCAACTGCCAGGCAGAAGGGTGTCCAGGGGAACCATGAAACAGCACGGGGCCAGGCAGTTTGGGAGGTCTCTGGAACAGCAGTGGATGCTGGTCAGGGGGAGGAGCAGCCTGAAGCAGCACTGGAAAAGCACAGACAGCCTCTGGGAGCCCAGACCAACACCAGCAGGGCAGCCCTGGCTGTTGCCTGAGAGGTGTGTTTGGGGGTCTGGGCTCTGAATCTTTTTTTTCCTTTTTTTGGTGCCAAAGCTCAAGAATTTAGATGCCATTACTCAAGAAATCCTTTTAGATTCATAAGAAGTAGATGCTGACTTGTAGTAATGTCTGTTCTTTGAGATGCGTGTCCCGTGCTGCTCTACCTTCGCAAGGACACTACTACATCTCAGGTGCAGTGCCGAATTTCCCATTAGGCACAGTGCCTAGGGCCTACGAATTTTTTAGGGCCTACAAAGGAGGGAAAAAATTAGAAAAGCAGAAACAATAAGAAATAGAAAATATAAGGAAAATCACGTGGTTTAGCATTAGAATAGTTTAAAGTGCATCATGTCAACTGAGATTTTAATTGGCATTTACCCCTCTTTTTGCACATTTCAGAGTGAAAGTGCCTCGGGCTTACAAACACCAAAATCCAGCCCTGCTTGGGTGGACCACCACAGGACTCCACTCAAAGAACTGATGCATCAAGGTTAAAGGTGCTAGGGCTAAGAATTCCCAAGTTTAGAGTTGCCAGGGCTTAGCTTAGCACACAGATTAACCACTGTCCTTTACCCAGCTACATTTCAGCATAACGCACATGGTTTCCACAAAGGTTTCATTCCTTCTGCAGGTTTTAGCCAATAATTTTTTATTGGTATGACAATACAATTACAGCAGCCAGGGAAAGCCTCAACAACCTGTCATAAGCACCCATGATAATCCACAGTACAAATGAGACACTATTTTGACCTTTTACAACTCTTAAGTTCAAAGCCATAGAAAACAAACACTAATATTGTACTAGTACTGTACTAGATGAGGTGGGAGACAGATATGCTTTCACAGGTCACAGAAATCTTCAAATGCTGCAAGGCTCACCTGTTTACTCAGGCTTTTGGTGAAAAATGGTGTTTTGTCATTAAAGTTTAACTTTGGGTTTCGGTTGGAAATGTTGGTTTGGTACATAATGTTCTCTACTATGAGTTTTAAATTTTGGTGGAATAGCCTTTTATACAGCTGATGGCCTGCAGTATAATGTCAAAAACAACCGCATTTAAACTGTAAAAATTCCCAGATCTAGGAAGTAAGCCAGTTTAAAAAAACAAAACATCTGTTTTTTTTTAAACTAACAGCTTAAAATCACCAAAACCCAGAAAATCCTACCTCTGATATAAAATCCTTCAAAAGTTAATTGGTTTTATGCCATTAGTTTTCTCAGCATACAACATATGGACAGTTAATTTGTGCCTGTGCACACAAATATACAGCCTAACTCCCCTTTTCAAAAGACCACCATGAATGAAGGTTAAGTTGCAGTTTCTGTTAAAATTTTTTCTAAGCTTCATCCACAATATTCCGGTGCCTTTTATTTATTTGTATTTTTAAGGTGGTTTGCTGAATTTGTACAACTTCTTGACTAAAATCTATGTGCTTTTTGGTGCTCTATTTCACTGCTTCTCAACTGTATTTTTGTAGGGAATTTTTACTAAAAGTAGTAATTTAGAGTCACATCAAACTCGTAAGGGCTAGCCTCTTGACATACACCACAATGGCAAGTTATAGAGTTCTGTCAAATAGGATAAACTGTACGGTTTCCTCTTCTCACACAGGTTCCAAGGGGATAGCCATGTTAATCTAGTTCAGCAAAACAAGCAAAGAATCCTGTGGCGCACTGAAAGACTTACAAATATATTTATCTCATGAGCTTTCACGGAGGAAATCCCACTTCATCAGATGCTTTTGACATTTATTAGGAAACTATGTATTTCACTCCCAGTGCAATGCTACTATGTGATGATCTGCAGTTAAAATGAGGATCAACATGGATCTGGTTACCACAGGGTATGCATTTTGAATGGACTGAAAGAAGATCAGTTATTTTGGCCTAGGTGCATATGCAGTCATATTTAACAGCATGGAGGAAGAAAATAAATGTGCAAGAATAAACTACAACAAGTAACATATAGGGGTGTTTCCCAAATCTCTCTATGAACTCTAACAGAGTTTGAGATTTGTTTCCAGAAATATATTTTATAATGTTTGATGCTTACAGCTGACCCTGCCAGCAGGTTCAAAAATTTGAGGATCTTGGGGGGCAATTACTGCACAAGTGGGGTACACGTTAATCTTTATTAAAATGGGGTGTTGATGTAAAGTGAGCTGTGGAATGTATGTGTATGATGTTTGTCATGGTTTTTCAATGAGGTGTGATGAGGTGCTTAACTTTGTGGAGTGGGACAGGTTGGGGGACAATGAGAATTCTCAAATAATCTAACCTACAGTTATAAACCTGCTCACAGTAACTTAGAAGATGTTCCAAAACCGTATAGGGAAAGAGGGGGTACCACACAACTCAGTATGCCGCAGTGGCAGAGAAAAGTAAAGACAAGCGGGGGAGCAGGAGTTTTGAGGTTGGAGGGACTCAAGGAGGAAGAGAGGCAAGTGGGGAGGTTAGAGACAGTGGGATGGGGATGCACAAGTTTCGGGGGTTTGGGCGGGGGCTGAGTGGCAGGCAAGAGGGCTCTGGAAATGGCGAGAAGACAAGGAAAGAAAGAAAGAAAAGAGAGAGAAAGAGAGAGAAAAAAGGGGAAGCGGGAAGCGGCGGTGGCATGGGGGGGTGCCGCAGGAAGCGGGGAGCCAGCAGCAGCGGCTGGGGGGAGCTGGAGCCACAGGAAGCAGAGGGACCATGGGGAGAAGAGCTGGGTGCAGCGGCGAGAGGGGTGCTACAGGGAAAGGAGGGACCGTGGGGAAAGGAGCCGGGAAAAAATCAGGGCACACGGGGGGGGTGGCTGGAAAAATAAAGGGGGGACAAGGAAGATTTGGGTAGGAAAAGTTTATTTAGCTCAGGGGAATCACAGGGGAGGACAAAACAACTTAGCAAAACAGCTCTAAGAATTACAAACCAAAGGGAACAACCCTACAATCTAACTTAACACTTCTAAGGCTTACCAATTAAACTAACAATATTACAACTCACAATGATACTTTTAAGACAAGTTCAAATGATTTAGAGGGGAAGAGATACAACAAGTAATACAGAGCGGATGCAAATAATTAGAGACAAGGGAACTCCTTTAAACAGCACAGAGTCAAGCAGCAAGTAAATAAAGTAAAAAAAAAAAAAAAAAGGAGAAAGTGAAGGACACAAACAAGCCTGTAGAGCTAGGAGAGAGCAGTGTCAAAACAGCAGCAAAAGGTGGGAGAACTTTATTTCAAAGAGAGCTGCAGGGGCAGGTTCTTACCAATCCCAGCAGCAGCAGCAGCATTACAGGAAGGAGAGAGAGACTCATTACTCGGCTGGCAGTTTCAATCGTGGTACGCTTGGGGAAGAACTCATGAGTGGAGGAGGTCAGCGTCTTGGTGATCAGGTCAGGCAGGATGTCAGGAACCGTCCTGCCTGATCACCCCAAACTCTGAGCTTTTAAGCTGTTTTTCCCGCCAGTTACCTGATTACAGGGAATGTGGGGAACAAAGGTGATGTGAGTCATGTCTTCAGTATTACAAAGGACCTTGCAGTTAGGAAGTGCCCACCTACACCAAGCCCAATGGAGACAATGGGGTGACAACAGCCATCTAGTTAAGTTTAAGGGGCCATCTAGTTGAGTTGAAGAGGCCATCTGCTCCCCTCAACATTCTTTACATACCTAAGTGATGGCCCAGGAGGGGTGGCCATCAAATTAATTCAATGAGCAACGGACAACAGTATGGTTACAAAATCTAAAAAGCTGGAAAAAAATTAAGCATGTCTGAAAGTTCTTTTTAATAAATGAAATATTCTACTTCTTGTGGAGTTAAGGGGAGTGCCCAGAATTGACTGACCTGGATTGGGTTTTGTGGGAAATGAGTAACAGAACTGATTTTGTTTGTGGAGATAAAAATCAATTAATTGGTGCCAGGGGACGGAGTTGAAATACAGCAGATGGGCTGAAGTTGTGGCAATGTACATGAATAGTCATGGCTTTAGGCCATTACACTACTATTTTTTTCTTTCATTGGTTGTGTGTCTATGAATTTATCTAGTCTTAATTTAAAGGGCTCTCTTAGTGGACAGACTCAAGATTTGATCCCTCATCCCTTTATAAGTGACCATTTGCTCCATAATTACTTAAACATGTGTCGTGATGGGATTTTCCCTCTTTAAAAACAAATTCTGATGTTATCTCTTTTGTTTAGAGCGCTGACCAGCATTTATGAGGAATTCTTAAGTAACAAACCAATCTGCAAGCGTGATTAAGCTTTTATTCTAGAAAAAGGTTTTTATTTATAACTGAAGGGGAAAACATAGTAATGTCTATACTAAGCTTAACTGTGAGGTGGTCCATGCTGAAAACTCACTCCAGCAGAGCTACCTATCTCAAGGATGTGAAAAAATCTGAACCCCTGAGAGACATAGTTGAGCCAACCCAAACCCCAGTGTAGACAGTGTCAGGTCAACAAAAGAATTCTTCCATACATGGAGCTACCTTATTTCAGGGAGATGGACTGACTATAGTGATGGGAGAACCCTTCCCACCACCTGTAGTGAACATCTTCAGTGAAGAGCTACAGTTGTGTTGCTGTAGTGTTTACAGTGCAGACATAGACTGATGGTCTGCATTTAAAAAAAATAATATCATATCAAAAGGACCTTTAAAATTATGGTGCGTATCTCTGAGCTCTTGATTTTTGTTTCTCATGTTGTGTTAGTAGTCTTTCACACTGTTAACATAATCATAAAAAATGAAGAATCCTGAAACTGTACCAAGAAGGCAATACTAAAAAATGACTGTCTCTTCAGTTTGTCCAGCTGTAAAGAATTTTAGCTAGCTTCTAGCTCTAAATTACCTTAATGATGATAATCATAAACACTTCTAATGGTATTTTAAACTGGTCTTGTGAGGTTTCTGAACATGGAACTGAATGTACTGCCAGCTTGGGCTTCACCAGCCCTAACTGTAAAAGACATTTTTCAATTTGACATTAGCTTGTTTACTGACATAGCATAGTCTGAGCTTGGATAGTCAATAAAAGGGATCAGTAATGATCTGAGAAAACATGATTATTAAAGTATTTGAATTAATTAGTCACTTCATTTTTATATATATGCTTTTTTTTAAAAAAAGTAACCTTTAACTGATGTTAATTTATTTAAATATGTATGTATGATCATTTAGCATTCTGATGTACTATGTACAGTGCCTACCAGTGTGTTATCTAGACCTCATATGTACAATAAAAGATGCAGTCGTCAAAGAGGGGTATACTGCAGACCCCACCACAGAGGATCTAGTTGCATTCTTAGGTATGGTTGGACTCCCAATTAGTGTCTTAGCAGAAGCACAGTAAATCAAACACAAAGAATATTTCACATTTTCCCAATGCATTAGTATAATTTTCACATTTTAAAATATCTAATTTGGGCAACAATTTAAAAATAACTGTCCTAGAAAACAATTCAAGTTTTTGATATTAATTGAGTTTCATGATCTCTGATGCATCAAACTGGAAAGATTCAATTTTTTACACCACACCTCAAGAAGAACCAACAGTTATATTGCAAGTTTTGGCACAGGCATAAATTAAAAATAAATGCATATGTATATTGTTTACATCTTCTAGATATGGGGAGTAAAAGTGGACTCTTCTGCACTTACCTGAACTCTCAAGGAGTGAAACACATCAAATAAGAAAATTGCTATTTCACCTCTTGATACGATCATCCCCTGAGCAGCTACTTGTTTAGGTAAAGAAATATTTGGTTGCCCCATTGGTACAAGTGTGCCACTACCACAGTCAGAACCTTTCTAAGGATTCTTTAGGCCATCAGTAAGCTGGGGAACACTCTGTGGAAGTGCTCTGGGCCCACTGTAAACTGCAGGAATCACCCATGATCTTTGTGACTAAAGAAACAGAAGTCCTTCAAATGGAGAGTTGCAAATCAGTCGCTTTTCTTTAGAGAAGGAATTACAGAGTAGTCATCCTGAATCATGTGAGGCAGATGAAGACACAGCTGCTTTAAATCTTGATTGGCACTTTCTGTTGGGGATTATTTGGGACTATACAGAATAAAAGCCCCTCCTCCTGTGCTGATCTATAGGCTCTACTGCCCTTCAGTGGTTTAGCGAGTCCACCTCCTGCTTAAGAATTCTCTTGGGAAGGGGGATTTTGGAGAAGGGGTAAACAGGAATCTGATCATGTAAACAACTGAAATTATGTCCAAGATCCATTTGTCTGACATCAGATGCAGCCACATTAGAAGAAAATGCACCTGGTGCAGAAACTGATTGTGAGCAGCCTGGCTGATGGCTCTTGAGCATCCTGTCCAAATGCCTTCTTTGCAGTGAAATCAAGTCAGGCCAGATGGCAACAAAGGGGTACTTGAGGGGTGGTATGCCAGCCCTAGAATGCTAAAGATCCTTTTCTCTGTAGGCAGGGAGAAGGTTACTGCAAGGCAATTCAAGGCACCTGAGAGTAATCAAGGGCTGTACCAGACCTATGTTCCAAAGGGCCAGCCATGCTAGTCTAGTAAAGCAAAAAAAGCAAGGAATCTTGTGGCACTTAAAGACTAATAGATTTATTTATTGCATGAGCTTTCATGGGAGAAAAAGTGTCTGACTAAGTGGGATTTTTCTCCCACGAAAGCTCATACAATAAACAAATCTGTCAGTCTTTAAGTGCCACAAGACTCTTTGTTTTTTGGGTTTTTTTTCTTTTTTCCCCAGATCTACGAAAGCCCCACCTCCACTGGGGTCAGCCAGGAACCAGAGACAACCTACCAGGAGCTTTGCAGCAAAAGCAGGAGGAGGAGGAGTGAGGGAAAGACTGCCCCTGTATACGAGAATAGTAATTCTCCCCAGAAGACGAACAGCAAAGAAAAGGCCCAAGAACTAGCATGAAGGAAGGGCTAATGCATGCAGCTCTGACCCACTGGGTGACACCATTCCATCCAGAGCCCCAGAGAAGGAGCTGGAGAAAAGTACTTCCCCATAGGGTCCAGGGCAATATAGACTGACCAACACACCCCTTCCCTGTGAGATGGAGAGATGCTCCACAGGCCTGAACCAAAGCCCACCCTGAGCATGCTAAACAAAAGGTGTTGAGGGAAGAAGTGACAATGACTTGCCTGGACTGGGGCCGATCATCTACCCCAGGCCTATCAAACCAGAGGAGACAGCCATTACCCAGCAAGATTGAGGGACTGCTTTGCCACAGTGGACAGCTTAGTCTGAAGCAGAGATGGTGGTGGTGGAGAGTGTCTGGCATGCTGTATTCTCTGGCATTTCCTTGTGGGCTTGTAGGCCCTCTGAAGATAGAAGGGCCGGGTCAGCACCTATGAGTTGGTGACTCACAAAATTTCCCACAAAGTGTTGGGTTATATATTCCCAAGGAGAGTGGCACGACAGGCCTCAACATGACTCACTAATCTTAACTCTATATTCTAAAGGGGCAGCTGTGTTAGTCTAATCCAGTAAAAAAAGCAAAGAGTCCTATGGCACTTACACACTAACAGATTTATTTATCGCATGAGCTTTCGTGGGAGAAAATCCCACTCTTCCTTTTTTTTCCTCTATATAATTACCCTTGAAAGGGAAATCTTCACTGGTAGAGAGCGCCATCTTTGCAGGAGTCATAGAGTTGAGCTTGTCTAGAAGTTTATGGGAGGAATCCTGACCCCCCCCCCCATGCAATTTGAAGGATTTCTGCAATCCTCCTAGAAAGTCCTGGTATAGTCTATAATCATTTAGGGCGATTGAGAGGCTGGTGCCAACGCCTTGGCCAGAGATGAAGGAAATTATGTTGGTGGCTCTGTCAGTAATGACTGTTCCTACTCAGTGACCTACTCTGAAGGGGGACTGTGACTCTTCTCTTGGAAGCAATCTCTGTGAAAAGGGGCTGCCCATGGTCCTTACAGTCTGGGACCTGAAAATATGGATCCTAAGATGGGGAGCTGCTAGGTTCATAAGGCCTAGGAGGTGGGCCTCACAGTGGTTAATGTGCGTTTCTAGACCCACAGTACAAGTCACAGGGATGTAGGAGCCTCTGGGAGGCTCTAGAAGTCCCGCCTAGACTAAGATCTCATGTTTATGCTGTCAGGAGAACTAACAGTACTATCTTGTGTTCGTCCAAGAAGTAAGAGCCCATGGGCAGAGTTGACTGTACTATCTTACAGCAGCAGATTTGTACACTGGAAAATAGTGCCTAAATGGTATTGGAGAGTCCAGGTCACTGCTAATACTCAGGACCAGTAAATGTGATGGGGTGATGTTTTTCAATAGAACTGGTTCCTTGACTGTCTTAAATGGTTCAAGACGATCAGCATAAATTAACAGGTCTTCAACCAGCTGATTGGAATGTTCGATATAGACTGGCCTGCCAGTACAAACTTGTGTGTGGCACATCTAGTGCAGTGCGGTACTGGTTGCGTGGAAGGTGAACTCCCCATCCTTGCTTGATGCAAAAGGCTGGTCCCTACTCTTTCATGGACTGTTTTGGAGTGCTGGATTCTCTCAGTACCATTGGTCACAGTCCATATCCCCCATGAGTTCCAGATGCACCCATTCTGTGGGTTTACACTCAACACCAAGGGCAGAGGAGAGGGAGTTCTCCTCTACAAGAACAAGTGTAGCCATTTTTTCTCTTACCCTCCATATTTCTCCATTTAGAGAATTCTTTGGATTTAATGTAGGATTCCCAGCTGGAAAGCATCAATTCTGGAAAGGTATTAGCAGGAAGCTGGGTTGATGAAACAGACAACAAGAAGGTCCCAAACACAAAATGGATTTCATGGAGAGCTCCATGAGATGCTTCTCAAGACTGCCTAGTACAAGGGGAAATGGAACAGACTACATCATGCTTCAAAAGAGTATTTGATTCCCCAAAACAATAAAGGCAACCCTTCATGGTCTGTTTGTTGTGAAGACCTGAGGGCAATGCAGGCAAGGTTTGAACCCTGGCATTCTAGGCATACTAAGTGTCTCAAATAGTGGAGGAACAAAGGGGTGGGGAATCCCCAATACCTAAATTAACTAACCAAAACTAAGTTAACTCAACCTAAGCTTTCTAATGTAAACCATTTACAAATAATCTGCAGAACTGTAGTTTGAAAGGAATGCTAAAAGGCTACATCTACAGGAGGGTTCTGTCCCAGACTGTGAGTGTTATAAACAAACAGGAAAAGTGGTTGGTTCACATTGCCTCCATGCCCTTAATTAAGAACAAGAGGAGGGGAAAAACAAAGGTGCAAATCAACAGACATTGCAGTTGAAAAGTTTCTGGTCTCAGGTACATGGAGCATATGTACACTCACAATAACTGCCACAGAGACCAGCACTGAAAGAATGAGCGGCTCCTCAACCCCAATCAGTTCATCTGTCAAAACAAAATTTCTCCTCAATCTGGAGGTGAAAGATTTTCAAGTCCTGCTTTAAGTATTGAACAGCAAGAGTAAATGTAGATTGCTGCATAAAATGATATTCTCTAGGTAATATTTCATGTCATCTGAAATGCTTTTAATACATCTTTTATATTGTTTGCTCCTCCAAAACCTGATGAGAGTACCAAGACTAAGACGATATAAAATTCAAAAAAACAACGTATGTTAGTGTGGCTATGTTAGTCTGGTTCAGCAAAAACAAACAAGGAGTCTGGTGGCACTTTTACAGACTCACAAATTTATTTATTTCATGAGATTTCAAGAGAGAAAATCCCACTTCTTCCAACTTCAAACAACTGATGAAGTGGGTTTTTCTCCCATGAAAGCTCATGTGATAAATCTGTTAGCCTTTAAAAGTGCCACCAGACTACTTGTTTGTTTTATATCACATCAAGTGAGTAAACTTATTTATATATGCAAAAGAAGTAGCTGGATGCACAATTGTCCATTTGTATGTACAATTTCTCTTTTGTACACAATCATATGCAGGGGCATCACTGGCGCTGGGCACCTGGGGCACATGCCCTGAATCCCAGCACCGCTGTCCCAGATCTGGCAGGGCCACCCCTCTCCTGGTCTCCGGCCCAATCGGGCTGGAGATCCAGGGTCCAGCCGTTGGTGGCCATGGCGGCCACAGCCCCAGCCAGGGATCCAGGGCCTGGCTGCCCGCAGCCGTAAATCCAGGGCCCGGCTGCCCATGGTGGCGGCGGCCCAGTCCCTGGCCGGGGATGTGGGACCCAGCTGCCTGCAGCTGCTTCTGGCCCCACCCCCAGCCAGGGATGCGGGGCCTGGCCGCCCGCGGTGGAGCAGTGGCTTCTGGCCCCGGCCCCGGGGTGGAGCCTGCAGGCTGGGGGCAGGGTCTGCGGGCCAGGGGCGGGGCCTGGGCCTGTGTCCCGGGTCCCTTCCTGGGCCAGCAATGCCCCTGATCATATGTGATTCTTGATAATTATACCTGCAAGTTTAAGCACTGAATTCTGAGAATTGGCAAAATATGTCCCTGTATTCCTATATTTACAATATTGAATTTGGGCAGCAATTTTCTCTTTCACTATTATGTGGCATTATGTGATTAAAAGTGCAAATGATATCTCAGTTTACATTGTGAGTACCCCCCCCCCAAGTGCAGTTTATATAGCAAAGGAATGAAGAAAAAGTAGGCAATCCCAAAAGCAGAACAGCATCAGGTTATATGTCTGGAAATGAATAAAATGCATACATATTTTGTATATATAAATAATAAATAAAACATTCTAGAACACCCTGTATTAGAAGAACATTAGTTAGATTGCCAGGTCAAGCATTCAAAAATTAAGGAATGCCAAATTTCTGGTTGCGTTCCACCCTTAATTCTGCCTCCTAGGAAATCTGACTTTTCCCAACTTTCGAGCTTCATTGTTTGACTGTGCAACTAATTAGAATTCTTTCAATGCAGCTTTTAAAAATATGTTATTTCTCTGACTTTTTTCAAAACAGAATAGAAGCAGTAACATCTATAGCAAACACAGCTATAGCACAGCTACAGCAAACTCACCCTTGTCCCCCACCATGCATCACCAGTATTTGTACCCTGAGCCTTCAGCAGTGCAGCATACTTACACTACTAGTTTAACTACATTAGCTGGTGGCAGAAGAAGGCTGGTTTCCCACAGGGGTTGATGTGGACAGCTGGATCCAGGAGACTGTTGTAGTAATCCAGCTCCAGGCCATTTCTCTCTCTATCCTTACTCTTCAACACCCAGGACTTAGGTAGCTCCTGTCCATGCAGTGCTCCCAGAAAGAGATGGCTGTTAGGGCTCACAAGCTGGATCTTGGGGACAAGGTAGGGGAGCCTTCTCCAGTTCTCCTTCTCATGTCCTGGGTGTGGGAGGAGCACCTGACACACATGGGGACATGAGACACTGGGCCATATATGCTTGGTCTGAAAGGGCAAAGCCCAGGCAGACTCTCTCCCATTCCCTCCTGGTAGCCAGGGATGAATTACCTGCCCAGGGGCCCCCACATCATAGGAGTCCCCAGCCCTGCCTGTCCTGGCGGGGGGTGGGAGGGAGCAGGGGTAGGGCCATCCTGGGCCAGAAGCTGGGCTCCACACTCCAATCCTGCCCCTGAACCGGCAAGTCCATCCCTGGGGTTGGGGCAGGGTAGGCCAGCATCTGTTCGCTCTGCCCATGGAAGTGGGGCCAGCTGCCGCACCACGGCTTGTGCTGTTACACAGCCTTCCAGGGCCTGTGGCCCTGGGGGAGCTGCACAGGGGGCTGTACCACATGCCAGCTGGTCCTGCCCCCAGGAGCAGACTGGTCAGAATGGAGCACTCTCTGGTCCCAGCTCCCACCCCAAGTGACAGCCCGCCTGGAGAGGGAGCTGGCGCCTCAGGCGGGCGTAGGGGGGGACCAGGAGTGGGATAATGGGCCAGGGCCTTGTGGCCCCTTAATCCAGTGGTCGTCAAAGTTGGGATTGCAACCCATTATGGGGCCACAGACCAGTATGTACTGGGTCATGGCACTGGTGCTGCACAGGGAAGGGAAGGGGCTCCTTTGCCAGCCAAAGGCTGTTCTCCAGATAGCCGGGGGAGGGTAGTCGTCGTAGCATAGTATAAGCCAGGTGTGGCCAAACTGCGGCTCGGAACCACATGTGGCTCTTAAATGAAAACGTGTGGCTCGTGGAAGAGTGTCAGCAAATCAATTTAGTTAGTAAAAGTATATGGCTATATGCCTCAGTGAGGCTCTTGAAGGTTTATCAACTTGTGTGGCTCTTGAGTTCCATAAGTTTGGCCACCCCTGGTACAAGCCTTCAGTGCAGAGCACTGAGACAAAAGTTAGGTATATGAAAAGCTGTCATTAGAATTAATAATGAGCTGCTGATGGTCTTTCACGCAATTGCTATGCCTCCTCCTCTCTGACTCACTGTGTCGGTCTGGAGGCTTCTCTCAACTGATTGAGGGACTGAGGGTTATTCACAGATCACAGAGGACAGGCACACTTCAGCTTCCAGCTTGTATCCCCTGATGAAAAGAACTGAGGCCACTGGCAATTAACCTTTAAGCTTTTTAACAAGGACCCAGTGAAGAAAAGAAAAAAAAATACTTTGGACACTCCCCTATACCACCCTTTCTGGGAGCTTCAGAGAGGGACTGCAGTTATTTTTACAAATTAGGACTTGACTCTCTTTTCAGTGGGTTGACTTCCCTTGCTTGCAAAAAAAAAAAGTTATAACTTGTAGCTTTTAATAAAAATACCATACTTTCTAGCACAGGCTCCTACTAGAATGGTTTGCTTTTCTCTTCCCTTTTTAGTTATCAGTCTTAATGGTGCCACCCTGATATTCATGTTCTCACAGGGCCTTAAAGGCAACGAGGCCATTGTGGTTCTGTTGTGCAAAGGAGCAAAATAAAGAGGGAAAGTTAACAACTTTGAGTGCTATAGAGCTGTTGTTGATGGTATATCATGATAAGTGGAGCTGGAGTCAGATGGCCCATGTTTCTTACAGGGACTGCTATACATGGGACACTGAGGGAACTTCGGGAGGTAGACTGAAAGAAACTGAGCCACCCAGGCAGAACATTGCACAGGGTTTAATAAAGCTCCACTTGTTCAGCTTTATCTGCATTCAGCTTTGCTATTTGTGGGTGAAACATGGCAGTAGTGTCTGAGCTGTGAGTTTTCTGCAGCACAGCAGCCCGCAATGTGAGCCATGAAATTTGGTTGGAAGCCTGAGCCCAAGATTTTACAGAATAAAATCCAACTCAAAGATGGATATACTGGATGGAAAAGTTTAAGCTGTATGGAGACCTGGCCTTGCAGGAGGATCACTTAACCTTGCTGGGGAACAAGGTAGAGAGAGGTCTGTAGTGCACTAAAGCTCACCACTGCCTCAAATCTCGTGACAGTCCTGGGAAACTACTATGTCCCACAGCAGAGTGAAACTGTGAAGCAACACAGGTTATAACAAGGTCCCCCATCTGAAAGGGAGTGGATAGGCCATTGTGTTGCTGCCTTATGCACACTGACAGCGACAGAGGTCACCAGACCAAGTAGGGGGGGCTAGAACCCCTTCAATCACAATACTGTGGACAACTGTGTGTTCATGGAAACTCATGCAGACTCAGGGAGCAGACGAAGAGCAGAGGTGAAAGTGGAACCCAGAGGGGCTGCTTCAGTTCCTGGGATTGGGCAGTGGAGAAGGGAGCAGGACCCGGAGGGACTTGGACAGGTTCAGCAGCAGACAGGAACTTCCAGAGCCTTTCTTTCCAGTTTGGCATTGGCTCTCTCCTCCTTCCCCTGTCTCAGCACTTCCATTTCATTTCTCCACCCAGCCGCCGCCCCCCCCCCCATTTGCAGGGAGCTCCCACACATACACTCCAGTCTACTACATGCAATTTTAGAAACTTGACATACTTCCTGATTTGAGACAAGAGCATGCAACATGGGATCACCCTCTGCATGTCCCATGATCAATGGTCATCAAAGTTACACCTGGGGGGGGGCGGCTGCCCTCACTCCCCAGCTGGCCTGTGCTGCTCCAGGGAGGGGAGCAGCCCACCCCCCCCAGCCATAGTCACTGTTCAATTTTCTGGTGGTGGCCACTTTTTTGCAGTGGAGGGTCACCACATGGCAGAGGGGTCCAGACTTGGGTCCCGAGGAAAAAAAGTTTGACAACCGCTGCCTTAATCTGACCTTGCTTGTAGTGTCCAGGTATTCCTTGCAGTGGAAGCTGCTGCCACTGCCAAAGAAAACAAGGCACTAAACTACCTTGAGGGCATTCCCCCTGCTGAATATCAAAGGTCCGTGGCAAACAATGGAAACGTGAGAGATTTTCAAATGTCAGGTCACAAGAATCTTTTGGAATGAAAAATGTTAGACTACTTAAACAGAGGTGCTGCTTCCAGCTCCCCATACAAGACATATACACTCATAAATCGGTCGTTTGTTACAATCCACATTAGCCTATTTCAATGATATAACACTTCCTTATCCATCATCCACCTCACACCTGGTATTTTGTAACTTCCTTCATCGCACCATGCTTAAAAATCAGACTTTTCAAGGAAGGAACCATATTTTAGTTGCATTATAGGGTGTCAAGTACACTCCTGAGTGCTCTAAAATAATGCTGGTGAACCAATAACACTCAGACCCTGGACAGACAGAAATCAGGAATATTACGAAAAGAGAAGAGGTAACTGAGGAAGGGAGACAGTTCCTGTGCTCTTTACATTCTCCTGGACTTTTCATTTGAGCTCCCTTTACTGGAATCAATGAAAATACAAAGTGACATGTCCTACATTCTGAGGATAATCACTTCCTCGGAAAATGGGAGACTGTCTCTGCTTAATGAAAAACAGAATGTTTTACTCTAGTTTTCTGCTTCCATAGGAAAGGAGAGCCACACCGATGGGCACCTTGGGGAAAGGCTGCCCTGTGCTGTACCTATCATATAGAGGACTTCACTTCCCTGTACTGCTGTTGTTGCACACTTTTAACTTCTACAACTACAAAAAGGAGAAAACATTCTTCACAATGCTGACAGGAATTTTCAAAGAAGTTCCCATAATCCTGTGCTTACTCAGAATTTTTTTTATTCTTTAATTAAAAAGCACAAGAAGCTAAACTGTCTGGTCAAGGTGTGTTTCATGCATGTCTCCTGTCATATAAAAGGATTTTTTTTTTGCTGTACTCTAAAGAAACTTCATTGTTTTTAAGAAATTTGTATAAAAATCAGACACTTTGCATACAGCAAGACAGAAGTAAAGAAGAAATAGTAGTAAAGGAAAGACTGAGGGGACCCCAACCCCAAACCTGAAGATTCTCTAACACATCCAGGGTTAAAATACATGACTCTATATGTGACTTCTTTTAATCCTGAATACACAAATCTGCATTGAAAAATACATGTCATGAATCACAAATGTGACTGTCTTAGATGACAGAACCTATCCAACTGCATTAGCTATTCTGGTTCCCACAATGCCTCATAATCCTGCCCTATTTAAACAGTTTTTGCCACATGAAGATTCAACAAACTGATGTTGGAGTAGACCCATAAGTACAGAAATAATTGGTAGCTTCTATCCCCCCTAAAATACTGTGGGCACTTGGGCCCTACACACTGAGCCAAATCCTAGTTTCCCTAAGGTTAATTAATGCCTTGCTAAAGGCAGAAGCAGGATTAAGTCAACTGATACTGAGTGGCTAAATACAATGAAGACTATAGAATCCAGGAGATAGAGATAATATGCTGGCACATGTTCGAGAGGCAGGATTATCAACCCTCTATAAAGATCCCTCTGCTGGATTATTTTTCTTACCATATCAAGTTTAAACTTCTGTCCTTGCTTTCAAGGCCCTGCTCTATGCTGCAGTGATCAGCATCTTGGACCTTTGTCTCTTATTACATCCCCCATTCAGCTTCTCTGCTCTGCCAGCCTGTTCACCCTATATATTTCTATAATAGCAGGGCCTGCTTATCCCAACCAGGTCTAGGCTCTGTAGTACTAAATATTATGAGACTACAGCCAGATAGTCCCTGTCATAAACAGCATACAAACTGAGGTTTAAAGTTAAAGGCAACACATAACAGATGAGTAAAACATAATTGTAAGTGGGACAGGGTAATAGCAATAAGAACACTTTATTAAGACTCACCATGTGCACAATTTGCAGATATTAAGAATGCTTATACAACTACTAACATCTCCTTAAATTTTTGCAGTCCTGCAGCTGTACATGGGATGACCTCCCAAATTCAGCCCACCAAGACTCCAAACTTTTATTCAAATCTGTCATAAAAGCTTATTCTTCTGCAATGGCCACAAGAAGTAAGTTAATAACAACTAGCTCCTTTCTCCTGGTTCCCTTGACTGTAAGATCCTTGGGTAAGAGATTATCTCCATTTTTATGTCTTGTAGAACATCAAAGCATTGTGTCAGAGCTTTACAATAAATAATCACTACCTACAAAACTTATTTTTTAATCTCAAATACATTAGTATTTATTGATGGTATCTAGCTGTTTTGCAGAGTAAGTGTGATTTTATTCAATCACTCAGCAGAGCAAGGAGTATGGCAGCGCTTTCCAACCTGTGGTCCGGGGACTCCAGGAGGTCCACAGAGTTATTGCAAGGGGCCCGTGAATATACAGGGGCCCCAGCTGATGTTGGCCAGTGATTCACATTGGAGAGGGCTCTAAATCAGGATGTCAAACTTACTGTTTGTGGGGCTGGATCCAGCCCACCAAAGGTGCTGATCTGGCTTATGGAGTTGCTGCCTGGACTGTGCCTGGATGCTGTCTGCAGCAGAAAATACCAAAGACAGGCTGCTGGCAGAGCAGGGCTAGGTGGGCTTCTGACTCACTTATGTGACTGGAGTCACAGCACAGGGGAACAAAGCAAGTAATCTAGTCATTTCCAGGTCAGCTCTGCTCCAGTCTGCCAACCAATCATAGTCTCAGTAGGCTACGCCAGCTCCGGAGAGCCACCGCACTGCCCCCATCCCAACTCTTAACTGTCAGCCAGCATGCTAATTTGATTGACAGTACATTGCACAAATCACAAATAAAAAAGGCAAATGTGGCTGGGACCCATATGGGAAAAAGCCAATAAAAGGCCAGCCAGGACTGAGTCAACTAAAGGCCAGCATGCTGAATGACTGATAGTGAGTGGGCCGGGGGGAGGTGAGGCAGGAGCCCAGCCTGACTGCCTGTGACTGAGACTGATTTTTTTTTTTTTTTTTTTTTTTTGCCTGCCACCTTGAGGAAGGGAAAGGGAAAGGAGGGGGAGAAAGGTCTGGGAGCCAGAGTGGGGAAGGGAGGTCCACAGGGAAGGGGGGAGGGAAGGTGTAGGAGAGCCTGCGGGGTCGGGGTTAGAAAAAGGGAGCCCATGCCACTCTGAACATGGAGAGGGAAAGGGCTGGGGAGCCCATGCAGCCACATGGCCTACGATAGGTGTCCTGCCTTCCAATGTGGCCCCCCACATTGAATGAGTTTGACACCTCTGAGTCTAAATGAATTGTATTTGCCTGTTTTGAGCGCCCTCACCCTGGATATGTTTTTCACAGCTTGGGAGCTAGCAGGGGTCAGGTCCTCCACTGCCCTTCTGCAGCACTGCTGCCTGCAGTCAGTCCCTGATAACAGCTATTATCATTTGGGGGTCCACAAATTTTTTTGATGTTAAAAAGGGGATCTCATGCTCCCAAAGGTTGGGAACCACTGGAGTACGGTACAGACCCCACCCTATATCTCAGATTACCCATTTTAAAAATGAGAACTCAACTTGAGTCACATATAAAGCTTTAATTTGATGCAGAACACAATTCCATGCTATTCTACCAATTAGCAAAGTGTTACAACCAGGACAGGAAAGATCCATGGTGTAACCATGTGCCACAATATGGTTATATTTGTACTATGGAAATGCAGATGGGCTGGAAGAGTCACTTTCTTTCAGTGAAATCCCAGATGCAGGGAGCCGAATGAAGTGACTGTTCTCTGTGACTCTTCTAGCTGAAAACTGCATAAGAATCAGTCAATTAAAAATTAAGGCGTCATGGTTCCAGCAGCTCAAAATGGAACGCTCACAGCACTGGATTCAACTCAAGATTTGATTAAATGTGTCTCATGGGAATTTGATTCTGCAGAGGCTGGGGACCAGTGATGCTTCAGTTCCAAAACTACAAGGAATGTACAGGGCCACAAGATGCCAAATGAGAAACAGTAGAAGGGAAAAACTCATTTGTCATTTCACTGAATATGTTATTTTGTATGACATAAATGTGCATGAAGCTCTGTCTATGCTTAGCTATATGGAAAACATAATTTACTTATACCAGTCAGTGGTAGAATGCCTTTTTTTTTTTTTTGCTGGCTGTTAAAACATAAAACCCTGAAAATTTCACCTGGCTCCTTAAGTTTTGGGCTTGCTCTTAGATACAAAGCAAATTTGTCAAGCCCTGTCTTACGACAACTAGACTAGCTGTTAAAAAGGCACTGCATTAATTTAACATCTCTTAGAGAAACAGTAGGCAGAGCAGAAACAACACTTCCTACTACTACCCTGGATTTCTGTGCTGGAGTCTGGCTGAAAAGACTTGTCAGAGTCAGTGGGGGATCCTGCATGACAAAAAGGAAAGATGTTGGGTTTACAATATGGTCAAAGACCACTTTTGCTGAGTTCCAAGGACTGCATTTCCTCCCCCTTCCCTTGTTTTTTTCTCATTTTCTTTCTCTTCTAAATAGCTTTCCAACTAGTTCTCTTTGAGAGGAGGAGTAAGGGAAAGTAAAAAATGAGATAAATTGGGAAAGATAACTGAGCTGTTAGCCAAAATCATTGGTCCGATTACCAGTAACCCTCACCAATACTCAGCAACTAGATCAGCAGCCCAGACTACTGAATTCAAGATTCACGGGAATATGACTTATTCCTAATTCATTTTAAACGCATTGCTTTTCAAAATGTAATTTAATTCCCCAAGTTTTGTGTTTTGTTATGCTCAAGTTTTAAACAAAATCCCCTTGGATACCAGAGTGTTTCAATTCATTAACGAGAAGCATCCTGTTCTAATATATATTCTCTGACAGCAGTTTTCATGTAAACACAACCATGAACACCGTGAGTAACAACTCTGTTTCCATCAGAAGCCCTTTTTTCTGCGTAAGAAGTCTGCAGCTAAAAGACGTCCCAGGCTAATGTTAACCAGTTACAGCTGGCTCATAGCTATAAAAAGCATTAATGAAAACATAAATACTAACGTCTCCGCCCTCCTGAGCTAGTACGTCAAGGCTCTGTAAAAGCATCACTTTCCAAGTGTTGTGTGTGAATGAACTGGCTGCTTTGAACCAGCTTGGGCTGGTTCTCTGAAGTTTGTTTACTGAACAGCGTGTGCAGAGACACGCTGATCATGGAGGATTGAGGGGGAGAGAGAAATCACATGATCAGCTGGCTCTGGCAGCCACTATTACTGACGGTCTTGAAGATGCAGTTTCCAATAACAAACAGCATAGGAGTGAGGAGTTTTTATAAACAGCAACAACAAAATATCTTTATCTATGCTGAACACTACATGATATTTTGAAAGTTATTAATTTCAGTATATAATTTACTATGTGATAAAATTTCTAGATTAAGTGCATGCAATGAGAATACAGCAAGATTAAAGAGATCAGAAGCTATCCCATTATAGGTTTAATGAAGGAGTGCTGTGGCACTTTTAAAGACTAACAAATTTATTTATCGCATGAGCTTTTGTGGGAGAAAATCCCATTTCAGACGCTTGACAATAAGGAACTTACAGAATGGGAGCAAAATAAATGCAGGGAAATATGTAAGCCATAAGATCAGGTCAGACTATTACAGCAAATCAAAGCAGTTGTTTAGATTCAAAACAGTAGACAACAGCTTATAGGAGGTGGGGGAAAAAAGGAAAGCAAAATTACCTGTTGTAATGGGAGAGAAAAACATAAGCCTCTGTTCAGCCCTAAATTGATGGTGTCAAATCTGCACACAAATTATTTTTTGAATGATTTTGTTTCTGATATCAGATTTATGTCCATTTATTCTTTTGTGCAGAGACTGTCCTGTCTGTCAAATGTATGGGGCAGTGGCGGGGGTGGGGGCATTTCTGACACATGATGGCATAAATCACATTGGTGGATAAGCCCTTGATGGTTTGATTACGTCCTATGATGGTGTCTTTTGTGCAGATATGTGGGCAAAGTTGGCAGAGTTGTGCCCACTTTAATGGTTCTCTTGTTAGGTCTGTAGTTGCTGATGAATATCAGCTTAAGATTGAGGGACATTGTCCGTAAGGGAGGAGAGGTCTGCCACCCAAGGCCTAAGAGAATGAGGGGTCATTTTGTAGAATAGGCTGTAGGTCCTTGATGATGTGCTACAGAGGTTTGACTTGGAGACTGTAGGTGATGACTAGTGGCATTCTGTTGTCTTTTCTCTTGGATTTCTCCTGTGGTAGTTGACTTCAGAGTACCTCTCTGGCTCTGTCAATCTCCTTCTTCATTACTCTAAGTGGGTTTTGTATTTTTAAGAATGCCTGATACAGATCTTGAAGGTGTCTGCCTCTATTTGAAGAACTGGAACAAATGCAGTTAACATCTTAGGGCTTGGCTGTAGGCAACAGATTGAGTCGTGCATCCTATGTGGAAGCTCAAGAGATGTCAGAAATTATAGTGGTCTGTGGATTTTTGGTACAAGATCGTGTTTACATGTCTGTCACTAAGTTGTACATTAGTGTACAGAAAGTGCATCTCATGTGTTGAGTGTCCCAGGCTAAGGCTGATCATGGAAATTGAAATCTCTGTGGAAATCATCAAGGGCATCCTTGGTATGAAAATTATTACTTTTTTCATTGCTGAACTTGTGTGTGTTTCTGTGTGTAATGCTAGACTGTGACAAACCTTCCACGTGAGGATGCAAAGAGGACAACTTACTTGTTGTGTCAGCAACCAAACCTTTCAAAGAGTTCGTCAGGAATCAATCCCACTTGAGCTCCCCCTATTTTTCCAAAAGGAGAGAACAGTCTGCCCCCAAGAACTCGTACTTGGTTAGGCAACATCCACACCCCTTTACACAGTTTACCTGTAAAAGTTACATTAACATAGGTTTTAATTATAATTTCCTTGTTTATGTCAAAGAAATAAACAGTGCTGTCAGCTCTTGCAAACTCATGATGAGTTTAAGATATTTGAGACACTGAATTTCTTAAAGCCTCAGCTTCTGAAGTCATGCAACTATGTGAGTAAAGCTTAGCTTTCAGAGTTTTTAAAAAAGAAAATCTTCTACCCACAAGGTGGCAGAGAAAAGTTTGAAAATGTGACCCAACTGTAACCTAAAGGTTCAAAAACCAGAAAATAAATAAATGGAATCTAAAATGAGAATCTCCTTTTAAAATAACTTTTTTAAAAAGTCAATCTCATGATTTTGAGGGCGCCGCTCTTGATTTTTGAGTATGTGGCGCTAGCTGTACTGAAACAGCCCTAAAAAAACCCATCTCAAGCGGAAGGAGAAAATGTGTCAACTCACTGGTTTTATTCCATCAATATGTAACTTCACAAGCTACCTTGGACTCTCCAGTCAAAACAGTATGGGTATATCTATACTAGGTTAATGCACTCGACAAAAACAGTTATTTTAAAAAATGTGTTAGCTAGGGTTTTTCAGCATGACTGTCCTTGTCACCACTATGGATTAAAGTCATACAATTTAACATCATGTTAGGTAACATGTTTCTTAACAATGCATTTTCTCTTCGAGAAGCCCTAACATAATTCTATTTCTAATGACTTGTCCACAAGAAGACTTAGGGTCTGAAATTGCTCTGAAGATACAGTGCAATAGCCTGCTACAGATGATAATGTCATATGGACCCTGATACTCCACATTAAAAGTTCCATAAAAACAACAGTATATAAAAACAGATGGGATCCACTGGAGCAAGAAGGGAAAAAGCATCTTCAAGCAATGACTTGCCTTGTGAGGAGGACTTTAAACAGGACAGGTGACAAAACTCCACAGATAAGTATAAAAAAAGGTAGTCTCAACAGATGTTAGAAGGGATATGAAAAAATTACCATTGGGTCACAGAAGCATAAGTCCAAAAGGAAATTAGTGGGGGAAGTCTGCCCAACATCTTAGAAGTCTAGACAGAAATGAAAGGAGAACAGAGAAAAAACAAAGAAATTGAAGTGTTAGTGCTTAAACTAAATTATGACAACTGACATCACAGAGATTTGGTGGGGTAAGTCTCATGACGGGAATATTAATATAGCTTGTTCTGTGGCACTTAAAGACTAACAAATTTACTTATTGCATGAGCTTTTGTGGGAGAAAATCCCAGTGCATCAGACGCTCTGAAGATCTTCAAAGTGTCTGATGCAGTGGGATTTTCTCCCATGTAAGCTCATGCAATAAATAAATTTGTTAGTCTTTAAGTGCCACAGGACTTCTTGTTTGTTTTACTTAACTATACTAACACAGCTGCCCCTTTGGAAATTTGGTATAGCTTGTTCAGGAAGACCAGGCTGAGTAAAAGTTGAGAGGATGTTGAATTATATATTAAGAATATATACATGTGTTCTGAGGCCCAGAAGGAAATGGCATGCAATTCAACTGAAAGTCTTCGGGAAAAAATAAATGGGATAAAAATAGAGGAGATGTCATGATAGAGATCTATAGATCATCAAATCAGAAAGAGGAAGTGGATGAGGTACTTCTAGAACAAACACAAATATCCAAAACCCAAGATGTAGTAGTAATGGCGGTACCTAGATATCAGTGGGAAAAGTAATACAGCAAATTCCCAATAAGTACTTGGAATGTATTGGGCACAACTTTTTGTTCCTAAAAAAGTGAAAATAGTAAACAGGGAGATAGTTATTTTAGACGTTCCAAAGGAGCAGCCATGTCGGTCTGTTTAGTAAAACAAACAAGGATTCTGACCAACAGGGAGGAATTAGTAGCAAACCTGAAGGTGGAAGGCAGTTGGGATGACCATGATCATGAAATGATTTTCTAAGAAAAAGAAGTGAGAGAAGGGGACTAAGGATAATTAACTTCAAAAGAGCAGATTTTAAAGTCAAAGACTTGACAGGTAGGGTCCCAAAGTGAAGACAATTTAAGGCCAAAGGAAGTTGAGGAGT
>ML682005.1:6759962-6864554 GCA_007922195.1 Podocnemis expansa
AGGGTCCCAAAGTGAAGACAATTTAAGGCCAAAGGAAGTTGAGGAGTGATAGTTTCTCAAGCAGATAATATCAAAAGGCATAAACTGCCAACTATCCTAATAAGAAAGATAGGAAGAATAGCAATAGGCCAATGTAGCTCCATCAGAAGCTCTTTAAAAACCTGAAAACTAAAAAGGAATCTATAAATATATAAACATGAACACACTGCTCAGGAGAAATATAAACAAATATATATGAAGGAATAAAATTAGAAAGTTGAACAACAAAATGAGTTACATCTAGCAAGGGACATAAAAGGCAGTAAGAAGAGGTTTTTAAGATTCATTGGAAGCAAGAGCAAGAGAAAGGATATATCCTAGACTTAGTGGGTAAGGAGAACTAATAACTGATGACCTCAAGAAAGCTGAAAGTTTTAATGCCTATTGTGCTTCAGTTGTCATTAAAAAGATTCATGGTGACTACATATTCAATACATTTAATATTAATGACAAGGAGGAAGGAATGAAAGCTAAAATCGGAGGGGAGACAAGAATAATTAAATAGATGGTTTAAAGTCAGTAAGGCCTAATGAAATTCTTTCTAGAATACTTAAAGCTGAGGAATCTCAGAACTGTTAGCAATTATTGTTGAGCGCTTTTGAGGGATGTGTGAAGTCCCAGAAGATTAAATAAAGACAGACAGACACAGTACCTATCTTTTAAAAAGGGAACAAAGCAGACAAAACGAATAATGGACATGTCAGGCTGACTTCCAAACCTAGAAACATACTGGAACAAATTATTAAGCAATCAGTTTGTAATTACCTGGAAGACAATAAGATTATAAGGAATAGCCAGAATGGATTTGCCAGAAACAAATAATTCCAAATTATCAATCTGTTTGACAGGTTTCTGACACAGTAGGTGGGGGAAAGCAGTAAATGTGATACATCTTGATTTTAATAAGGTTTTTGACACAGTTCCACATAACATTCTTATAAGCCAGGCATCTTAAACTCAAATCACCACAAGGGCCACATGAGGATTAGTGCGGTAGCCTGAGGGCCACGCCACGGAAACCTTTCCATACAATAATATTGAAAGTAGTGGTAATGATCGTGTCATTGCAGGCCACAGGAAATAGCTTTAGGGGCCGCATGCGGCCTGCGGGCCATGTGCTTGAGATCCCTGTTATAAGCAAACTAGGGAAGTATGGTCTAAATTAAATTATCTTAAGGTGGGTGCACAACTGGTTGAAAAACCATACTCCGAGCTAGTTACCAAAGGTTCACTGTCAAACGAGGAGCTCACATATAGTGGGATCCTACAGAGGTCAGTCTTGGGTCCAGTATTATTAAATATTTTCATTAATGACTTGGATAATGGAGGAAAGAAAATGCTTATAAAATCTGCAGACGACATCAAGTTGAGAGAGGTTGCAAACACCTCCACAGAACAGAATTAAAATTCAAAGAGACTGGAGAATTGGTCTGAATTCAGCAAGATGAAGCTCACTAAGGACAAGTGCAAAATATTGCATTTAGGAG
The DNA here is from genome assembly GCA_007922195.1 of Podocnemis expansa. Taxonomy (NCBI): domain Eukaryota; kingdom Metazoa; phylum Chordata; order Testudines; family Podocnemididae; genus Podocnemis; species Podocnemis expansa. The sequence continues at coordinate 6,761,489 of ML682005.1, forward strand.
AGAAAAAAATCAAATGAAGAACAACCATATGGGGAAAGCTGCTAGTTTGTAGTACAGCTGAACAGGATCTGAAGGTCAAAGTGGATCACAGATTTATTGAGTCAACAATGTGATGCAGTTGTGGAAAAAAGGCTAATATTCTGGGAGTATATTAGGAGGATTTTCATATGTTAAGACATGGAAGGTAACTTTATTTAGCACAGATAAGGCCCCAGCTGGAGTGCTAGGTCCAGTTCTGGCTGCCACACTTTACAAAACACCTGAATAAACTGGAGACAGTCCACAAGAGAGCAACAAAAATTAGATTTAGGAAGTGTGAGGAAAGATTAAACATATAGCATGTTAAGTCTTGAAAAAAGAAGATTGACTGAGGACATGGTAACAGTTTTCAGGTAAGTTACTGGTAGCTATAAAGAGGATGGTGCTCAATTGTAATTCATGTCCACTGGAGATAGGATAAGAAATGGAATTATTTAGTGTAATCAGAATTTCCCTTGTGATGCGCAGTCCTTATCTGAATTTGAGAAGTGGGTGCAGATACAGGCCATGCACCAGAACTCTGAGTAATGTCCATTAACAGTGTGTGCATTGGGCATGTGGTACGTCCAAAGGTCTTATGAGGCTGCACAGGTCAGTGACTTCCAGGTCTCTCTCACTGACAGGCACAGAGGCCATAACAGGGGGGATGGGAAGTAGGCATGAAATCCAGACAGTAACCACACATATCGAAGTAACAGTGTGTTATTTACCAGTAACCATCCTTCTCTGAGATGGGCTGCTCAGATTCATTCAGTAATATGTGTACATGCCTCAGTGCACGATTGGTCGGAGACGTTTTTAGCCCTACTCTATCAAAATAGGGCTGGTGGTCAATGCCCCCTGGCCACCTCGTGGCTCTATATATGGCCTCAGCCCTGCCCCTCCTCAGTCCCTAAAAGTCACCAATTCCAAGTTGCAGGGATGGTGGGAGGGTTCTGAATGAATCCGAGCAGCCCATCTTGAAGAAGAATGGTTACCGGTAAATAGCTGACCATTCTTCTTCGAGCACTGCTCGGATACATTCAGTAATAGGTGACCGCTAGCCGTACCGAAGGATGGCGGGTGGAGCTGAGCTGTTTTCCTTCCTTCAGCACAGCTGCCTCTGAAACGGCCAAACCCCAGGCCTGGAGGAGCCAGCAGGATGAAAACAGCCTGGCCTAAGTGGGGAAGGACAGAGGCCTATAGCCCTCAAGTGTACCCTGCCTATGACCCGCAGGGCAGTACCACTTTGTCCCTGCTGGCACCACTTACTAAATCCCCTCCCACAGAGCCAAAGCCGAACTCAATGCAGCCCCAGGAACCTTCTCGATCCCTGAGTCCTGAGGAAGAGGTCTCAAGGGGGAGTAAACAGCCCCACCCACAGTCCTCGATACCGACACCTTATAGGTGCCGACCCCATGAATGGTCTCCTCAGGAGAGCCCAACACTTTCCCACGGTACCAATCGGCCTAGTTCAGCAGTGTGTCCTCCAGTACCTGACAGAGCCCTGGCCCCCAGACCCTGGTCCTATACAGGGGACCTCATGGCGCGTTTTGATTTCCTCCGCTGTGTGTGCACTCACATAGGGTTGGAGGCTCGCTCCTTTGTGGGACCTAGCGACCATCCCTTTAGCCCTGGGCTCATGCCACCTTCTGAGCACATAACAGTTCCCCTGAACCCTAGTGTGCAGGAGATTGCTGTGACATGATGGCAAACTCCTGGGTCCATCACCCCAGTCTCTGATACCCCAGGACAGAAGTACCAGGTCATAGAATCATAGAATCATAGGGTTGGAAGGGACCCCACGAGGTCATCTAGTCCAACCCGCTGCCAAAAAAAGCAGGACCACTCCCATTAGATCATCCCAGTCAGGGTTTTGTCCAGCTGGGCCTTGAACACCTCCAGAGATGGAGATTCCACCACCTCCCTAGGCAGCTTATTCCAATGCTTCACCACTCGCCTAGTAAGGAAGTTTCTCCTAATATCCAGCCTGGACCACCCCAGCTGTAACTTGAAACCATTGCTTCTCGTTCTGCCCGCTGTTACTACCGAGAACAGTCGAGCTCCATCCTCCTTGGAGCAACCCTTCAAGTAGTTGAAGGTTGCTATCAAATCCCCCCTCAGTCTTCTCTTCTGCAGGCTAAATAAGCCTAGTTCCTTCAGTCTTTCTTCATAGGGCTTGTGCTCCAGGCCTTTGATCATTTTTGTTACCCTCCTCTGGACTCTCTCTAATTTGTCCATGTCCTTTTTGTAGTGGGGAGCCCAAAACTGGACACAGTATTCCAGATGTGGCCTCACTAGTGCAGAATAGAGGGGAATGATCACATCCCTCGATCTGCTGGCAACACTTCTTCTGTTGCAGCCCAGTATGCCATTGGCCTTTCTGGCAGCAAGCGCACACTGCTGACTCATATCCAGCTTCCCATCCACCATGACTCCCAGGTCCTTTTCTCCAGTGCTGCTATTTAGCTGATCACTCCCCAGCCTGTAGCAGTACATGGGGTTTTTTCGTCCCAAGTGCAGGATTTTACACTTGTCCTTGTTGAACCTCATGAGATTCCTCTTGGCCCACTGCTCCAATTTGTCAAGGTCTCCCTGAATCCTGTCCCTGCCCTCTAGGGTGTCTACCGTTCCCCCCAGTTTGGTATCATCTGCAAACTTACTAAGTGTGCAATCTATCCCATCATCCAGATCATTAATGAAAACATTGAACAGAACTGGCCCCAGGACCGACCCCTGGGGCACACCACTTGTTACTGCTTGCCAACTTGACATGGAGCCATTGATTCCTACACGCTGAAACCGTTGATCTAGCCAGTTTTCTATCCACCTTACAGTCCACGCATCTAACCCATACTTCCTTAATTTGCCAATGAGAATGCTGTGGGAAACTGTATCAAAAGCCTTGCTAAAGTCAAGGTATATCACATCAACGGCTCTTCCCGCATCCACAAATCCAGTCATCTCATCATAGAAGGCGATGAGGTTGGTCAGGCATGATTGACCCTTGGTGAATCCATGCTGACTATTCCTGATTACTCTATTTTCCTCCAAGTGTTTCAGGATGGATTCTTTGAGAAGCTGCTCCATGATTTTTCCAGGGATTGAGGTGAGGCTGACAGGTCTGTAATTCCCTGGATCCTCCTTTTTGCCTTTCTTGAAGATAGGTACTATATTTGCTTTTTTCCAGTCCTCTGGCACCTCCCCTGTTCGCCACGAGTTTTCAAAGATAATGGCCAACGGTACTGCTATCTCATCAGCCAGCTCCCTCAGCACCCTCGGATGCAGTTCATCCGGCCCCATGGACTTGTGCACATCTAGTTTCTTTAAGCAGTCCCTAACCTGACCTTCTGTCACCAAGGGCCTCTCTCCTTCTCCCCAGTCTACCGTACCTAGTGTAGTGGGCTGGGAGCTGACCCTGCTTGTGAGAACTGAAGTAAAAAAAGCATTGAGCACTTCAGCTTTTTCCTCATCCTCTGTCACGAGGATGCCTGCCCCATTCAGTAAGGGACCTACACCATCCCTGATCCTCTTCTTGTTATTGATATACTTGTAGAACCCCTTCCTGTTATCCTTCACATCCCTTGCTAGTCGCAACTCCATTTGTCCTTTGGCCTTTCTGATTTTATCCCTGCAGTCCCGAGCAATGTCTTTATATGCCTCCTTAGTCATCTGTCCTAGCTTCCACTTCCTATAAGCGTCCTTTTTAAGCTTCAGCTCAATGCAGAGCTCTCTGCTAAGCCACAGTGGGCGCCTTCCACATTTGCTGTGCTTTCTCCTTATCGGAATTGTATCTTCCTGTGCCCTTAGCAGGGTTTCTTTAAAATGCACCCAACTCTCTTGGACACCTTTCCCCTTCAGATCAGCCTCCCAAGGGATCCTGCCCATCAGTTCCCTGAGGGAGACAAAATCTGCTTTTCTGAAGTCCAGGGTCTGTGTTTTGCTTCTTTCCTTCTTTCCTTTAATCGTCAACTTGAACTCAATCATTTCATGGTCACTGCTACCCAGGCTGCCATTGACTTCTACTTCCCTAATAAATTCCTCTCTATTTGTGAGCAGCAGATCGAGAGGTCCCTGCAGAAGATTTTCCCTTTCTTGCCTACCACCCAACACCATCTCAAGAGGTGGTGGAAGCAGCCTTAGGCCCTGGATAATTTCCCTATGTCCCTCTCCCAAGGTCTAGGGAGGTGACGGAATTAGACCTGTTAGGCTGGAAGCCTTATTCCTCCTGTGTCTTCCAGCTCAGAATAGCCAACCACCAACCTCTGGTGGCCAGGTATGTCATAGACATATGGGAGTCTGTGAATAAATTCAGGCATCTACCCCCCCCCCAAGAGAACAGGGTATATCACAGTAAATAACATTAATTCATTCCTGTTGGACTGTAAAGAAACCAATAGTTCTACTACATGCTGGAGTACACACTGAGATAGCAAACTGGTGAACTCTGACCAAAGAATACTGTCATTTGTCTCTTGACTATATAAAAAATCTACACAAAACTAAAAATGTCAAAAGTACTCTCATATCATAGAAAAATATTTAAGAGGAACCAAGCTCACTCCACTTACATTCTGTGCCTTTTGATGACATCACTCTGTCAGTTTAGAAGAAAAACCTTGCTGAATTATTTGCATTCAGTCTTAACCTCAAGTACTTCTAATACAGGTCATCCAGAGAAACTTGTAGTGCAGCCAAACCTAGGCCTCAAATCAAACCTCTAAACTCAGAGTTATAAAAGCATTTAAAATCTTTGCCAGTTTTCAGAGACATGCAAACCACTTTCTTTTTCATGCGGCAAAGGAAAGTAACAGCAGCAATGAATCCCTCTTAAAACTTACACAGGTATGTTCTTTACACTGCAAAATTTTATAAATAGTATATTCATGTTTATTTACTGTGGTAGTTTGCCCATGTATTGCTTACATCATTTTGAGGTATGTGCTTTTCTGCACACATTAAGCTGCAATTATGATTCTATTCAGGAAAAACTAAAGAAATTAGAACACTGACTGAAATGAGTTTGGTCCATATTGGAGGTCTAGTCATGCTACTGAACAATGGCAAAGTTTGGGAAAATTAGGAATTTCTGGCCAGGAGATACACAGAAGTAGAGCAGTAAGAATGGTAACAAATCAGAACTAACGTGAATAGACAGAGGTGCAGAGGAAATCTTAACTATGCCTAAAATCCACAAATTACAGCCCAGTATTCCCCATAGTCTATAAGAAAGGGAGTAAGATAAGAACTAAAATAGAACTTATGGAGGACCATTCTTTTTTATTTTTGTATCTTCCCAGTGCCCCATATCTTTTATACCAATTCATTGGAACACAGTGGACATGATATTCCATTGAATCATAACAACTGCTCCGATTTGCTGTTACTGAATACCTGATCCCATGTCTTACACTCCCTTGCATTTATTTTCATCTCATTCTGTAAATTCCCCCATCTTCAAAGCGCCTGATGAAGAGGAATTTTCTTCCATGAAAGCTCATGCAATAAATAAACCTGTTAGTCTTTAAGTGCCAGAGGACTCCTTGCTTTTTTTTGTTGAACTAGACTAACATGGCTGCCCCCTTGGAACTTGAAAAATATGAGTTTCTGTATTATCATTTATATCAGTGGCTCCCAATCTTTTTGCCTCAAGGGCCAGATATAATTTTTACAGCCCCGAATGGCCACCAGTCCCTACCAGCAGCCCACTTCCCCTTCTCCCACTGCAGCTAGACAGGAGTTCAGTGAGGAGGCTGCCTCCCTGCTTATCTCCCATCTCTGTGTCCTATAGCCCTGTGCTTTCTACCTGGCTCCCTACGCACTGGCTCCCACCTACAGCCAGAGGGACAGAAGATTAGTTCTCCCCTCCTCTGGCTCCATCTGGAACCCCAGCACCTAGGGTCAGAGTAGAGCAGTTTGCTCTCTGATGGTGCTGGGGGAGGGGAGTGCTGATCTCTCTTTCCTCTGGCTCCATCAGGCTACTTTTGACCCCTGGACCATAGTTAGGGAACCACCGATTTATATAGTGCTACAGTGTGCATAGTTATTTACAAACACATGCAAAGACACAGTGTTTAGAATCTAAAGTCCCACTCATCACTCAATATGTTACTTATAATAGTATTCCTGATTATATGAATAATATCCCTCAATACAGTAAAAGGTGGTAGTTGCACTAGATAAATATATGTTAAGTAGTAAAATATGGCAGAGGAAGGTGAAGGGGATGTAGAAAGAGTGGGGTAACAGTATAAAAATATCCCAGGTTATACAGAACTGGGATTTTGGTGGATGTATAAAAGAATGGGTATTCCAAATGTGGCCACAAAAGTTCCACTGTGAATGCAGAATGAAGTTGTAAAGTCACTATAATCTGTAACCCAAAACATGCTTATCCTTATTCAATTAATTAATGTGATTTCTCTTCTTCATTGCAACATCACAGGCTAAAGAGATGAAAGTAGAGTTATATGTGTAAATCTCTGCCATGTCAGAAACTCCAGTCTAGACTGATTATATCAAAACTTCCTGAATGTAGACTAAAGAAGAACAATCTTAAATTTCTAACTCTGCCCCTAAAAAAAAAAACCAAAATGAACTGGGTCCAATGAAGTAAGAGTAAGGGGGATAAAGTTATGTTCCTATTTTCTCTCCAATGTGCCTCTAATTATTATTTTCAAAATAATGGCTTCTCTGAGGCTGTGATGATGAATTTTAAAAGGTAGTTTTGGTGGTTCTAAGTCAGGCAAGCTTCTCATTATAAATTGTCTTACAACATCCCTCTAATTTTGTATGTACAATCTTTGGTACAAAAATTTGAATTTGTACAGAAATTTAAATTTGTACATATAAGCAGTATTCACATAAGTAAAGCAAAAAAAAAATTATATATATATATATAGTTGCATGTATAAATTCCATGCAACACATTTGGGACTATTTAGATTCTCATCCAATTAACAACTCTCTGTTGAGAACTTTGTAATGCATTTATCACCACAGTGTACAACCACATGAAACTCTTGCCTTCTGCACCATAGTAGAAGGATAACAAATTCCAGAGATACAAACTGGCTTTTACATGAGTTTTGGAGAGCTGCTTCAGCATGACTAAAACATTGCCTCCAGGTCAGCCTCAAGTCATGTATCTGGGTGAGGGGTACAGATAAAAGAACACACAGAAGATTTCAGCATTCAGCACCATCATCCACACAACTTCCAAAGAGACAAAATTCAAGGCGAAGAAAGGTCAAAAACAAGGGGAAAAATTCCTTACCTTTTACGTAGTCCATCTTGGAATAATTCTTGACAAATAACAGATGCTGGAAAATTACTATCCCTAGTTTAAACTACAATCTGAGATTGTTGCTCTAGGCCTGGAAAATTACCTTTGCAAATAGTCAGCTTTGTACTCCCTAAACTGGTTTTGTACCACTACTTACCTACCACATGTGGAGTAATATTTTATATTTCATCTGTATTCTCTCCAGAATCATTAGATTTTTCATATTTGGTTCACAGACATAAAATTGTGGAGTCAAGAGAAAAGTCAGGGAGAAAGACAAGAGTGTTAAAATCTTTAAAATTCTTTGAGTTGCTGTTACAGTGTGACCTGATCCCATGACTTACACTTCCCTGAATTTATTTTTCTTAAACCCTGTAAGTTCCCCCATCTTTAAAGCATCTGATGAAGTGGGCTTTTCTGCCATGAAAGCTCATGCGATAAATAAATTTGTTAGTCTTTAAGTGCCACAGGACTCCTTGCATATATACTGAAATTTTTCCCTAACTATTGGAAGCTTGGTCTCCACTAGAAAAATAGGAGTTTTACTCCTTTGATGGTGTGAAAAATCCACACCCTAGCACAGCAGTGTTAAACTGACATAGGTCAACATGCAGGCAACACTTGGTCAAAGGAAGAATTTTTCTGTTTACCTAGCAGCTTTACGCACACTGATAGGAAAACCCTGTCTATCAACATATATAGTGTCTGCACTGAACTGCTACAGCAGTACAGTTGTGCCACAGCATCTTTTTAAGTGTAAGCAAATCCTTAGTGTTTTGTGTGTTGAGGAGCAGGGGGAGAAATGAGTGATTCCAAAATAGGCGGTGACGAATACAGAATTGTGCATCATAATAGTTCCATGAGAACAGGGCTATCCCTGAAGGATGGGGTCGGGGCCCAGAGCCCTTTAGCCTGTGAGCACACCATCCCCCCATGCTGAGGGGCAGTGCACAAGGTGGGCTGGCCCCGAAAGCAGCTGGGCAGGGAGCAGCATGGGGCCACAGTGTGGGCCCTGGGACAGTTGCCCCACTCACCCTTCCACCCCCAAGGATGGGCCTGCATGAGAAACAGCAACTGAGCTAGCTATTCTGTATGTATATCAGGGGTCAGCAGCCTTTGCCAACCCCAAGCCAGCCCTGCACTCTGCCACCTCAGCAGGGGCCAGCAGCAGGGGTCAGGAGCTGCATACATAGTGGTGCCTTTTCCTTGCTGGAAAAGGTTGGGAGCGAGGCCAGCAGCACACAGGAGCCACAGCGCACATGTGGCCCTTGTGGCCCCAGGCCCTGCTGGGGGGCAGGGCCAGTGGGGGGAGGAGCCGCCATGCTACTGGGAAGAGGTGCATGTGCCGGTGGTAGCTGACCCTTGCTGTATATCATAATGCGAAAACCACAAATAAGCAAAAGTTCTTCTGTTTCTTGAACAGAGTAGGAACCTTCCGAGGAAGCTACTTTCTTCCTGTGAACTTACAACACAGTCATCACTGTAGTATCTGAACCTGCTGAAGTAGAACATAATTCTTTTGGAAAACTAGTGAGTGACTATACGCTCTATGAGATCTCTCTTGCACTCAGAGTTGGACAACTAGTAATTGTCATTTTTGCCCATTTCCTTGCCAGAAGAACAGTATCCTTCACATTTATGCTTTTTACTGATCACCCCCTGCAATGGCTTTGACACAATATAGCAACAAAGACAACTACAGAACAGAACATTTTACTTTTTTTTATCTGTTATATCTAATGCTTGAATTAAAAGAAATGGTAAATTTTTCTTCTTCTGCAATATATTTGTAAGATAATACCACTTATCTTCCCCATCCCGTTTACCTAACACAGAAGATTTTTTAAGTGTTCAACACTGAAAAATAAACTGTACTGTAAAATTAGCAGGCTCGTCTACACCTTTAGCTGCACTGCATAGTCAAGACACTTCTGCACTGATGGGAGGGGTTCCTGCATAAGCAAAGGTACTTCACCTCCCCAAGAGACAGTAGCGAAGGGCGGATCTTCACTGACAGCAGCAAATTCACTGCTGTATGGTTGACCTTCCTAATCGACTGCTCAGGTCTATGACGACCCACTCAGTTGATCAGAAAGTCTGATACCAGAGCACCTGAGTTGGAGGGAATCCTGCTCCCTTTGACTCAGCACAGTAGACAAGCTTGGAGTTAGGTATTCAAATGGAATTTGTATATCTCAGTTCAAATGCCACCAAAAAGGGCAGGCAGTCTAGACCTGCTCTAAGTTAACAGAATTCTCCCATCAACCTAGCACTCTCTATATCAAATGGGTTTAACTGCATCACTTGGGATGTGAATTTTTCATACGTCTGAGCAACAGTTATATCGACCTGATTTCACAGTATAGACCACACCAGAGTGTTGTGGAGGAGTGCTGCTGAAACGAGCTGTAGGTCTATCCATCAAACTTCATAATCAGCATCCGGAAGGCAACCTTCCACAAATGAGTTTGGGGAGGGATGCACATGGAATCAATGGCATGAAATATATTATAATATAACGTCTCAGCCGGATAGTGAGATGCCAAAGCTGGATTCTCAGAAAACAAACTCTTTCTTCTGCATTTCAAACTCTCATTCTTTAGTGAGTTGCTGTGACCTGGGCTATGCTCTCCTTATAGAATGTGCAAAGAATGAGGAAAAAAGTGAACAATCCTACTGTAAAGGACACCAAGCACAGGTCAACACTTAAAAGTTAGATTGACCGAACTATATCACTCCCAGCTGTAAAAAAAAGTTCATGCCATGAGCACTGTAATAAGGTCAACCTATTCCCCAGTGTAGATGTGGCTAGTTTGGGGGAAGAATTCTTCTGTTGATCACAGAAGGGAATTAACAACAGGGACAGAAAAATACCCTATTGATGTAGGAACCATTTGCATTATCACTCTACAGCGGTACAGATCCAGGACTGCAGCTATAGTACTTATTGTATAGAAATAACTCTATGCAGGGAAGGAAAAGGAAAAGCAAAATGATTAGTCCTTGAACTATAGTGGGTATATTTTCTCAAACTGCTAAGGGAACTATTAAAAGACCTTTGAGGTAGCAATTAGACAACTTTACAAGAATATTAAAAGCACATATTTGCTCACAAGAAGCAGCTGAAAAGAAGAAATCAGAGAAAATCTTCTAGTTTATAAAATGCCGTGAAGAGCTTTCAGTTACTTATTTCCTGTTTACTTCCCACTTTAAAAAAATGGACCCCAGAAATCTAATGCAATTAAAAATCAATCAGACATTTTAGAATACACTGTTGAGAAATGTTTTGTTGAAAAAAATTACTGGAATGCTGTAAACAGAATAAAGTCGGCCACAAAAGAAAACGTTTTGACAGATGCTAACATCTGTGAGCATGGATCTTCAAAAGACTCTCCTATCCATCTCTGACTTTTTTCATATTAAAACCCACTTATTTTAAAAGGGCCTTTTATACCTTATGATACCTTTTCCTTAAAGTAGGTATCATGACCCTGGCTGAGCTGCTAGAAATGTCAGCTGTCACATTTAATCTATAATGCAACTGTGTTTGCAGTAAGGCAAATAGGAACTAAGATATACTAAGAGTGCAAGAGGGACACAGAGAAACAAAAAAAATTATTCTGATATGAGTTTACTCATCAGTTTCAGAGGACTGACATAGGTCACTAAATCCTTTCTACCTGGCGTTACAGGCATACACTGTGCACAAACTCACAACAAACAGCTAGGAAATAAAAAATCCCAGCAGATATAACCGTAGTTTTTTTGCTGCCCTAGTCAAAATGGAAATGAACATTTCCCCATGCCCTTATTTACACATATGAATACATGGCTTCTCCCGGCTATTTTGCTTCTCTGGGGTTCTGCTTGCATGATGGGGTCAGCCTTGGCTGCTGCTTTTCCTGACAAGAAAAGTGAATAGAAAATAAAAGTAGAGATAAAAAAATGACAGGACTGTTCATAACAGAAGGAAAAAGGAGTTACACATCTTTTTTTTTTTTTTTTTTAAATTATACATTCTGAGGACAGAGTGCTATCGTAGGCTAGCACTGTTCCTTTTTAAAAGTTGCTAAGCTTTTCATCAATAGGCAACACCCTCTTCTGCCTTGCTTTTCAACACAAATGATGTGAGTTCTTGGATTGGTTAATTACCCAGTAACCCTTCAAACTGTGAGAACTGGCTATATACTAATTACTACATAAGGATTCCTATCTTGAAGGGATGAAACTGACCAACTACATTTTCCTGAACTCAAGCAGCCCACTCATAACAAGTAGACACTGGCAAGAATAAATCCAAATTACACACTGCTTGATACAACAAGCAAAAATACAAAGCAGACTCAGCAACACAGGCATCTCATCAGAAGTCTCCTTAATTTGATGGGGTCTTGTCGTTTGTTCATTTGTTTGCTTTTTCTTTATCACTTATGCTTTCTCCAACAGACTCAAAAAGAATAGGGTTAGAGGGGGAAGTTTTTGGCTGACAACTGTGCTCCTTCTAGGGATGAGCTGGATCCATTTAGGCAAACCACCACAGTATTCTCCAGTCAGATGCCTCTAAACCAGTGGTTCTCAACCTTTTTGGCTTGAGGGCCACCAACATAATTTTTGCTACCCTGAAGGGCCACCAGTCTCTGTCAACAGCCCCGTCCTCATCAGCCAGAGCAAAAGTTCAGTGAGGAGGCTCTCCTGCCCCCCAAGGGAAGCAACACCTGTCTTGTAGACCCATGAGCTCCACCTGGGGTCTCTAAGCAGACCTTCTGAAGCCAGGGGGATGGGAAATCAGTGCTCCCCCCCGACTCCAGCTGGGACCCCAAAAGGAAGGGACTCAAGGAGAGCACTTTGCTCTTTGTTGCAGTTGGGGGAGTGGAGCTCTGAGCTCCTTTCTCTCAGGCTCCAGCTGGGATCCCAGTGCCTGGGGACCCAGGTAAAGTGCTTTGCTATGCTTCCTGCTACAGCCAGGAGGAGGGGAGCACAGAGATCTCATTACCTTGGCTGCAGTAAGGAATCTGCACTGACTTTTAGCCCTGCAGCAACATACTCTGCATAACTCCTTAGACAGCAGCCCCTTTCTGCAGCCAGCAGGAGGGGAGCCCTAAGCCACTTTTAGTCTCCCCGCCACAGGTTGCCAAGTTCGAAAGGGGTTAGTCTAGTCAGCAATACAAGCAAGGAGTCCTGTGGCACTTAAAGACTAACAAATTTATTTATCACATAAGCTTTCATGGAAGCAACAAGGTTCTGACCACACTGGAGCTTATATGTCTCCTTTTGAAGACCCTCCTGTTGCTGACTGGCCTTGCTGTCTCATACTAAGTACCTATAAAATAGCTGTAAAAAGCTAGGTATTATAGCTCCTAGTAGTATGTCCAGTTAAATTACACAAGCAGTAGTTTTTGAAATTTTCCTTAAGAGAAAATTCTAAAATCCTCTTCACAATTTGTAAAATTTTTGTAGACTTTAGATGCCCAGAACTAAACACTATATTTGACACACAAATCCAATACAACCAGGCAGACAGGGAATAACATCTCCTTGATCCATATTTTAGTTTTCTGATTCCTTCTGTTTTACAGCCTTTTTTTAATGTTTCTCCATTGCAGTGACATTTAGATGCTGTAACAGTAAGAAAACTGTAAAACAGCCTGTCAGAAACAGCTTAAATCAATAAACTCCTGGTTTGCCCTGATATTTAGTTCAAACTTTGTATACAAGCTGAAAACTTCTGTTTGTTCGTATTGCCTCAGAAGATACACATCTTGTTTTCATGACAGAAACATTTTTTGCAAGGGGAAGAACTGGCAGCTGATTTATGGGATTGTCATAGGAGATGATCACTTGTGACTGGAACTGAAACAGCTCATTAGCTTTGTGAGGAAGTCATCCAAACAGGTCACTTTTGAGATGATGAACATGAATGTTTCTGATAAAGGAAGAAGATCTATTCCAGGATCCCCCCCCACCACCACCACCACCAAGGTGGGCACTGAGATAATCTCCTGATGCATGGTTTCTACTGCTCCTATGCTATAAAGGAGCATTTCTTTCTCACCTGCTTCCTCCCAGCAGCTGGTTAATTTTCTCTCCTGGCAACAGGGGATCTCAAAACACAGTCTTTACGGCTGATACTGGCAGCAGTCAGGCTCACTTCTGAGCTGAAATGCTTTCAGAAATTCTGAGGCCCCATCAATGGCATAGGAGGGCAACCAAAATGATTAAAGGGCTGGAGCACAAGCCCTATGAGAAAGACTGAAAGCATTAGGCTTATTTAGTCTGCAGAAGAGAAGATGGAGGGGGGATTTGATAGCAACCTTCAACTACTTGAAGGGATGCTCTAAGGAAGATGGAGCTCGACTGTTCTCGGTAATAACAGAGGACAGAACGAGGAGCAATGGTCTCAAGTTGCGGTTAGGGAGGTTGAGGCTGGATATTAGAAAAAACATTTTTTACTAGGAGAGTGGTGAAGCCTTGGAATGAGCTCCCAAGGGAGGTGGTGGAGTCTCCATCTTTGGAGGTGTTTAAGGCCTGGCTGGACAAAACCATGACTGGGATGGTTTAGTGGGAGTGGTCCTGCCTCTGGCAGGGGGTTGGACTAGATGACCTATGAGGTCCCTTCCAACCCTATGATTCTATGAAGTAAGACAACTCAACCACAGGTGTAGCAAGTATGCAGAAGCCCAGGAGCCTACTTTATCCACTTGTATGACCATTCATTCAGCTCAGAACTAAGGGGTTTAATGTCAAAAGTTGAAAGGATCTATTTTTATTTCAAATTTGAAGTAAAATATACAATCTGAGATTTCTTTTTGGTTTCACCCTCATTGCTGTGAAAGGTATATTAGACCAAAGAATATCTGGAATTGTGTGGCTGGCTGCAATTTGTGTGTGTTTTTTTAAACACTGAAACTGAAAAGGAGGAAAGAGAATTAGGATTTTAGACCATAAGAGAGTTAAATTATGGAGTGGGAACAGCCACTCACCCCATAGTTAAAATTGCAAATGATTTTCTAACAGAAGCCCAATTCCAGTGCCTTCTTAAAACCTATGAATAGAGAAGCATCAGTCTGAAAATTAGGAAGCTGGTATTGGGCAAATACAGTTTTTCTTAACTGTTTTTCTGTATTTGTGGATGCAAGTAAAATTTATAGCAGCCACACACAAAATTGCACCCATTTAATGCAGTTTTTAAAATGACTTGGTCTTTGATGAACCTAAAATAACTTGTCTTAGTTAAAACTTGAGAGTGTGGATAAGCCTTAAGAACACTGAAAGACTGATGATCCCATTTAGCTTTGCTGAGCAGCTGATGATTCAGTTTTAGTGCTGTGGGAAAGAACAAGCCTCTTAAGGCTTGTGGAGAATGATTAGGGATTGGCTGGCTTCTACTGAGCATCCTAAAGCTCACAGAGAAGTGAGGGTTGAGGAACTTTACAAGCCTCAAAAACTCATTGAAGTTCTCACAAGCCTTCCATCATGTACAGAGGTGTGGCTGAACGGTTCCCCAGTAAGGGCCATAGGGCCTGAAGGATTCCTAATGACCCTCTTTAGGCTTCCTGGAACATTTGATGCACTTAACCACGTATAGCCTCACTCTCATGCATCTCCAGAATTCTGCAGGGACTTCCTGAGGTCTTGAAAGACAATATACTGCAGAACTTTAGGGTTACAAACACCTCAGGAATGGAGGTTTTTGGAACACTGAAATGTTCATAACTCTGAAGAAAACATTATGGCTGTTCTTTCACAAATTTACAACTGAACATTGACTTAATACAGCTTTGAAACTTTCCTATGCAGTAAAAACATATTTAGTATTTAACACAATACTGTACTATATTTGCTTTTTTTTTTTGGTCTCTGCTGCTGCCTGACTGCATACTTCCAGTTACAAATGAGGTACGTAGCTGATTGATCAGTTCACAACTCTGCTGTTAATAACTCTAAGCTTCTACTGTACATCCAAAACTCTGATACATGCCTGCAACCTTAGCTTAACCTTAATAAAACTTTGTTTAGGAGAAAAAAATTGAATTCATTTGCTGTATAAAGCTTCAACTCAATGTGACTTCAAAGTGCTAGGATATGAAACCCCTCAAAAGTGGGATTTAATTAAAAAAACATGGGCAATCACAATCATTGAGGTGATGAATAATGCTTTCTTTCATTTTACCTCATTCTTTTGCAATTCTGCTTTACACCTGTAGGGTCAAACCAATGAGAACCAAAAGTTGTAACAGGGGCCAGAATTGTTGGCATCAAGAGGGAAGTGCATCTGGCATGTCTTCTGTACTGCAAAAGTGAGATTCCATTGTGACTCTCTTAGACAAACTTTAGACATTAATTGCATTCTATTCTGAGCAGGTAAAGGAGAAAACAGACAAGGCTTCAAATGCTTGTCTAAGCCTCCAGGTGCTGCAGACCTTGTGTACACTGGTGATTTTTGTAAAGACCCTGATGTAATTCTGTGATACAAATCACCACTTTTCACACTTGTGCACCAGGTGTGAAATGCTAGCCTCACTGAAGTCAACAGGGCTTCTGCTGTTGACTTCAGTGGGGACAGACTTCACCAATACATTGTACTGGTGCAGCTATACTGATGCAGCTACATGAGTATAAATGTCCCCTTTTGGAAAAGCCCTCAGTTTCTCCACTTCTAAAATAAAGTTAATTCTTCTTTCCTATTTCTGGTGTTATAAGAAGACCAACTTAACCATTTATGAAGTGCTTTGAAGACTGAAATAGTAGGTAACTGTTAGGTAGCAGAATTAGTACCCGTGCAGTGCAACTCATGTAATAATAAAAGGCAGGCATATAATCATTCCCTATTTTAAATTATCATCCAGTTGCTCATTTTTCAACTTTCTGCCAGCAATTCTTGGTGTAGCACATGAATTTCAGGCAAAACGTCAGGTCATCCTCTCCCTCAGGTAACATCAGTAGTGCTCTGTACCTGTGCCTATTAGGGAGGAGGAGAACACAACGCCTTAATACAATTAGCCAGTGTTGGCTGAGGGCATCTGAATGCCAGACCCAGCTTCCTCCTTGCTTTGTGTCCCTCATCCTATAACCCCACCAGACCAGTTTGCAAGTGTTTGATTACTCACCTAACATTTGGCAGATCTGAATTTAAGATTGGTGTTGCATAATGAATTGGGTTGTTTCCTTGAAACTGACATCTGAAACCGTCTCTTGCAGGAAGAAAATACACCCTTTGCACAGCCACTTGAACCTGCACTTCCTTCCACCCCACTGATCCTTGGCTTTCCACCACTTCAAGGAGAGAGTCACTTGGGGCACTGAGTGCAAAGGGATGTAATGAGGCCTCCAGCTTGCCGCAAGTCTGTAAAGTTTTTGACATAATCATATTGGTACAAACAACCTGGTAAAGACAAAGCCATAAATTAAATTACTTTATGGACTATGAAACCATGTAGTGATACAAAGTAAAATTCAGAGATTCATTATAGTAAGACATCACGAGATTATTTTCAAAGTATTTAATAAACATATAACTTACTCAGTTATGGTCAGTTTTTATCTTAAACAGACAACAGACTGTACCGTTCAGCACACAGTACTCTCCTGTGTACAGTTGTTGCTCTGGATTAAACTAATTCAGTCCATGAGAAATAAGGGTGACAGTAGTGGGAAGAAAAGAATTGGCATTAGTATTTATCACTCTGTTTCATGTTTTATTTTATTCTTGATAGTTCTAATTATTTTCCTTTAAATTGGAGCATTAGCATTCTAAATAGACTCTATAACTTCTAAGGTAGAAGAAAATAAAAAGGGTGAGTAGTTTTTTGAAGCAATAATTCAGCTCTCAAATTGATGAACCACAATGTCAAAGCAACTGACAAGGGAAACAGGGAACCCTAATCTAGCTAACCTATCTCCCCATCTATTTGGATTCTTTCACTACAACTGAAAAAAATTAAGTTTATTTTGGAATAAAAAGCATGCTGTCTGCTGCTTCATTGCGTATCAGTAATCTCATTCATCCTCATTTTAAAACCACTATCTTTTATAGAAAAATTGTAGTTTACTCCACTCTCTCCTCTGCCATCTTTTATTCTAAATCCCATTTTCAGTATTCTTTTAGGAAAACATTACATAAAATTAATCTCTATTAGCTGTCACTCCCTAGTATCAAATGATTTGTCCTGATACTATTCAAATGAATGCAGAACTCCCTTTGACATAAATAGGAAAGACATAATGCAGTTCAAAGGGCACTTCTTACCAGAGAGCTCAGGGCCACTTAGTCTTTGCTTATTCAAATTTTTTTGCACTCATGTCGCTAAATCAATGTAATTGCAACTAATACAAACTCTACTGTAGATAAAATGCTTCTGGGTATATGGAGATTTGCACTTCTGCCAAGAAGCCAGGTTGGTGCAAAAATATCCAGTGTAGAAAAGGTCTTAGGAATGAGTTTTTTAGCTGAAATTAAAAATGAAGTGTTTTGGGTTATTTAGAAGTTTGTTTGCTGGGTTTGGTTTTGCAAAACCAAAACCAAGGATGGTTTGGATACAGGCTCTATTTTTTCTGAATCCTCCAGTGTAGGAAAATAAGTAACTTATTCTAGTTTTGGCACATCTATAGTGGAAATTGGTTAAAAATTGGAAGTTAGATTAGGGTTTGATTTGATATATGCAACATTTTCATTCCAAGGCCTAAAAAGAATGACCGGATACAAAGGGAATGAAGGATTTGCAGGGGAGTCATCTGAAACCGTGGCCAAGACTTTCAAAAGTAAATAGTTGTTTTGCATGCTTCAGGTTTGGGCATCCTACAAAATACCTTAAAGGGGCCTGAATTTCAGAACCTGCTAGGCAATCACTCTGTATCAACCAGGGCCCTTTAAAGCATCTTAAATTAGGCGTCCAAAATTGAGGTACCCACAACCACTAATTTTTTTTTTTTTAAATCCTGATCTTATTTCTATTAAAGGCAATCACTGGTATTTTAAATAAAGGATGCAATAGAGTAGAAGAAGGCTCAAACATTGGAATATAGAAAGGAAACACAAATTTATTAAGAAAAGAGTAATTATTTAAAATGAGACAAGATACTGAGCTACAAAGAGTAAGAAGGAATCAATGACAAAGTTTATTCAGCACAGTAGTGAGGCTCCAACAAAATAATCTCACAGCAGTTCAGCATTTGGCTTCGAAAGCCTCCTCTTGTAAAATATTATTAAAACAAACAGTGCATATTATTCAGCTTGGCTAAATAAGAAGGCAACAGAGCACATCAGTACTTCAATATTTCTGTTTTTGTTATGATTACCAAACATCTGGTCGCAGACTTTTTACAAAGTGCTAAACTTCAAACAAAATGAGTCTTACCTGATTAACTGCAGATTCCTGGGGCTGACTGTCTCTGAGATCATTTAATCTGAAAATCTGCGCCAAAGATATAATATTTCTTCTAATATTCAACTTCTCTGGACAATGTGTCCTAACTTTCACTTCTGCAACTTCTTTAAGGAGAACCTTCTGACTAAAATATGTATTCATGATAACAGGGACATTATTATTAGGGAGAAGGAGTTTTTGCCTGGAAAAAATGTAAAAGTCAGATGTTAAATTGCTTTGAAAAATTATGCCACCATTCTCCTATTTTAAAATTTTCTTGTGTGTGCGTGCGCATGTATGTGCACGTCTGTGTGTTTCTCTTGCGCTTTACCAGGATATGCGTCATATCTCAAATCAAAATTATTTTCTTCCTGCTTGGCGCTATTGCTAATGTAAAGCTTCCTTCCCAGCCCTAGCGAATCACTAGTATTTAAGCTCTTCTTGCTACAGTAGATCCCCAAACAGTTTCACATACAACTAGTTTTCTGCTAGTTGACTGAGGTAACAGTTGGAAAAATCTGTAAACCCCAGAGTAATACAATACCAAAATATGTTTGGATGTTGATATTTGCCTTGACACGCACATATCATAGTCTTATGTTTTGAGATGAGTATTTTTATCCTCAAAGAATGAAAGTCTATTGAAGCCAGTTAACAAAAACAATCACTAATCTAATTTTCTGGAGCTTGTCAAAAAAAATCCATTTAGTGAGTTTACTGAAAGCTATGTTTTCTTCCAATTAGATTAGTATCACTTGGGAGTAAAACAAGGCCTCCTGCCTTGGCAGCAAAGAGACAGCTGACCCAGGTTCACAAGCAACATCAGGACTCTAGTTCCCCAGGCTGCTAGAGAACAGTTGTGTTTTGTTTGCTTCATGTCCATGTCTTCACATCTGGGACCTAGTACTGCAATATTATAGCAAAGTAAAATGAGGTGAAACATTCCTCAAAAATATTTAAATATTAAATAAAATATAAATAAATAAATTGGTTAGCCTTTAAAAGTGCCACAGGACTTCTTGTTTGCTCTGCTGAATTAGATTAACATGGCTACCCTTTGGAACTTGTCAAAAATATTTGTTTCATATTATCATTCCACTTTAGCAGACTTCTTAGTTTGTTCTTCCTATTCATTACCCAGGGTGTGAAACTCTGTAGCTCACTCCTACAGGAATGGAATGGCCATGGTAACTTGGACAGTGATGGTATCATCATGTTACATTCATTTTTTGATAAAACAGAGCATGCTTTCTTTTTAAGCACTTCCCAGGATCTTGGGGTACATGCTTCTAAGAACTGAATCCATGAAAATCGACTTCTGTTTATCAACAAGCGCAACTAATGACCGGTGGACCTTCGAAGGCATGTGTTGTGCTGTACTTGCAACTGGGATCTTCGTCTGATCAGACAGTCATCCGGTAAATTTGTACCCCTTGGGATATCCTAGGTGTGCTACTACCACCACCATGTACTTTGTAAATACCCTCAGAGAGGCTAGAGGATAGTTCATTACTGTGAAATAATCATAGACATGACCCACCACAAATATGTAGAATCTTCTATGGCTGGAAAAAATGGAGATATGGAAGTACGCATCCTTTAGGTCAAGGGTGGCATACCAGTTTCTGGGATACAGAGAGGGAATGATACAGACAATCTAGAGCAGGGGTCAGCAACCTCTGGCACCCATGCAAAATATGGCATGTGGGCTGAGCCTGAGTGGCACATGGTACCACTCAGACACCCCTGCTGGCCCTGCTCCCCCCAGTGCTATGCGGCTGGGTGACAAGAGCAATGTGCCTGGGTTTCAGGTCCCCCGTCCCCCCCAGCCAGCAGGGACAAAGTCTGCAGTGCATGTGTCTCCTGGCCCCAACCCCTGCTCGGCTGGACTAGAGGGGAATGGGGTGGGTTGACCCACCTGGAGCCAGCTCCGAACCCAGAACTGGAAGCTGAACACCAGTGGGAGCAAGTGCTATCCATGGCTGGGACCCAGAGGCCACCAGCCAGCGAGGGCAGGAGCCAGCCCCGGCTCCGAACCGGAGGCCTGGCCTCACCCCCTTTTGGCAATGCCCCCTGCACCCACTGAGGGGGCAGGGCTGGCATGGAAGCCCAGGAAAGGTTACTGACCCCTGGGCTACAGAGACCAGGTGGAACTTCAGTCTCTTCAGATGCTTGTTAAGATGTCATAGATATAGGATAGGCTTGACAGCTCCTTTCATCTTGGGGATAAGGAAGCAGCAGGAGTAAACCCCCTCCTTCAATGGTCTGCAGGCACTTACTCCATGGCTCCAACCCTCAGAAGGGTTTCAAGTTCCTGGACAAGAAGCTGCTCATGAGAGGAGCTCCTAGAGAGGGATGGAGCTGGGGGGGGGCAGTTGGTAGGCAGGAAACTAAGAAAACTGAAGGGTATAACCATCTGTGATCATCTTGATGGAAAGAGGGAGGAAAGGCATTTCAGGAAAGAACGGAATGGATTTTGGAGATAATAGTGTCATCCTTGGGTGTACCCTCAAAACAACTGTTGTTGGCCACTAAGGATGAGGTCCCCAGCTTGAATGAAGTACTGATTAAGCCAAGGTATGGTGCTGGTATTTGAAACCTCTATCTCTGTTTTTTCTATAGGAGGAGTGAACGGCTTGGGACCTCAGCTGCTGTGGCAGCAGGCAGAACTGCTTCCTCTGGGCCCGCGATATGTAAAGAATCCACGAATGCAGAGTGACTCTCGAATCTTTTAAGCCAGGCAGCCTGGCATTCACTTGGTCTGGTAAAAGTACCAAGCTGGTGAAGAAGAGATCCTGAATGGACTGCTGCACTTCCTGGGACAGTGTGGATGATCATAGCCACGAACAGCAGCATGTGGATGCAACTGAGGCCAGAGATCTTCCTGCAAAATCAGCTGCATCCGGCACTGCTTGTGATGCTCCTCTGGCCACTGTCCTGCCCTCCTCCCTGATAGTGGTAATATCCTGGGAACGTTCAGCTGGCAATGCCTCAGCAAACCCAGGTAACTAGCTCCAGAGATTAAAGTTGTACCTTCCCAGCAGCACCTGATGGCTGGCAGTTTGAAACTGGAGGCTAGCGTTAGAATAAATTTTATGGCCAAACAAATCAAGCTTCCTGAGTATTTTTTCTTAGCAGAAGAGTTCAGCTGGACCTGCCTGTTTCTTATTGGCCACTCCCACATCCAGTGACCATGGTGGGGTGTGAAAGAGTCAGTCAAATTCTTTTCAAGCCTGTTGGATGCTGGTGACAGCAAAGATAGTGACTGCCACAGGGTGCTAACCTCCTTGAGCACTCCTTTATATACAGGCAGCGTGACCCAGGCTGGTGTTTTAGATGTCAACACATCAAATAGAGTATCCAAAATGTTCTTGATTTCTCTATTTCTAGCCCCAAGTTCAAAACAACCCCCTTCAGATGGTTTTGATGAGCCCCCTGAAATCTTCTAGTGGGACTGAAGGCTGTCCATTGGTGACCACCTCATCTGGAGATGAAGAGGAGGAGAATGGCAAAACTGGAGGGGGGAGAAGGGAAACCACTTTCTCCTGCACATGGACAAATACAGATGGCTGCAGTCAGTGCCAAGTCCTGAACCTCCTCCTGTGCCACCAGTACGGCAGAAACCTTGCCTCAGAAAGGAACAGTCGGGAATCTGGCACCATGGGGAATGCCCATGGGCTCCAATAAGGCCATTGTACTAGCCAATGCCTTTGAGGCCATCCCATGAGAGGGAAGGTTGTGCCTGCCACTTGGCTCCTCTGTTACTGATGGCAGCTGTCTTGGGGATAGTCCACTTTGAAATTCAAAGAGCATGAGCCTAGAGGGACCACAAAGGAGCTCCCCTTGTGCATTGTGGCACCAGGAAGCAGCATTGCTGAGAGAGATATGGGTATCTTGAACCCTTTGAATGGTGGCACCCTAACGGATGCTGGTGAGATGCTGGGGAGTAGGATATTGTGGAACAGTGCCGGAATCCCTAAAATCAGTGCTGCTACCATCAAGAACTGGTGCTAGGATATCAAGGACTGGCATCATGAAGAACACAAGTGCCTCTTGGATCAGAGAGAGCCTCTCAGTGCAGGAGACTACAACCATGATCCAGGCAACTGGCACTTTGAGGATGGAGATTTCCCATAGCCAGTGAATGTGCCCCTTTGAATGTGCCCCTTTGACAGTGGGGCCCACTCTCTCCCCCATGCAGTAGGGTGCCTTGGGGTCGGTGGCAATGGTAAGGCTATCAGGTCCCTTGCAGCCTGAAATGATTCTGGCATCAATGGAACATTTAACTGGAAGGGCCCCCTTATGCCCAGCTGCACTGAAAACTCCCTCAAGGAGGACAGTGCCATAGGTGGAAACCCCTGACTATGGTGTCTTAACTCAGGCCTGTGGCCAGGTAAGAGTCCTGTGCCTGGTGCCCCCTTCTTCTGTCTCTTTGGTGCCCAGGGAGCAGTGCCTCTATGTGCACTGTTTCTTCTGACTCCTCTTCAGCAACAGAAGAGTGGCACCACAAAGAGCTTGGTAGGCACTCTGCACCAAAGTTGACATGCTTGGTATCGAGTCTGTATGGGAAGGTTCGGAGGCCGGTCTCTGCAGTGCCTCTATAAACTGGGCTTTTATCCTGATATCCCTGTCTTTTCTTGTTTGGGGTTTGAAACCCTTACCGATTTTACACTTAGTCCCTTACGTGTACCTCCCCCAAACACTTCAGGCAGCTGTTAGGGGGAGTAGGGGAGGCTGTCATTGAGTGGAAAGGGTTGGAGCGAGTCTCACAAGGCTTAAATCTTGGGGTGCGTAACATGTCCCAGTAAAGTATAAACCCTAAGCAGGACACTAAACTACTAATTACACTACTGTAACTTGAGACTTAAAAACTTGAAACTGCTAAAGGTTAAGAGTACTTATGGCAGCAAGAACAATATGGGTCACAGCAACCTTCACAGGCTGAAAGAAGGAACTGAGGGGATTCAGGGTGAGCAGCACCTCATATAAACATGACAGGTGTATGGGGCTCCACAGAGTGCTAGACCTGGCCCTAGAGATACTGCTAAGGGAAAAAAAATTCTGGCTACTGTGCACGTGGGCATGCACACACCTAGAATGGAATCAACATGAGCAAGCACTCAAAGAAGAACCCATTTTATGTATCCATAGTCACCAAATAATGGCAATAACTATTGGCATTACTGATCTGATCTCTTTTGAAATTGAAACAGTCATATGTAGGTCACTAACCACCAATTTGATGAGCTATCTAGCTCCCAGATTCTATACACATAAATAGTTATTGCACCATGCATTTCTAGCATATACTGTTTCAAATATGTTGTATATTACATATACTTAAAAATGAACATGTTAATGATGCACAGTAATTTTATGCCTTCTTGTTTTAATATGACAGCTGTGTTCTGAACAAATTTATAGATCTATGGAGATAAAAATGCATTAGCTATTTACCTTCTGCCAGAAAAAAAAAATCAGAAATTTGTCAAGAACGTCCAAAACAGTACTTTCCACTGTACTTGAATACATCCTGGAAGAGGATTTTAGCATCTGCTGTCTGATGCTTATATAGTCAAAACAGGTAAAAGGAAACACTTTAGAACAGAGGTCTTCGTCACATCACTAATATCAGAAGAATGCTTGATCTAGCCATCTCATTATCTAAAAAACTGACGCGAGTAGCAAACCATTCTCAGGAAGGCTGAGGTTTATGGTTTTGTTTTTATTTTCCTACAGTGCAGAAATCTGATCAGCTTTTTATTGCTGCTTTGCTATACCTATGCCTTCCAATCTCTGACTCTGTTCATTACCACCAATAATTCATTCACATCATTAGATGTGATGCCATAAATTAAAGGTATATCAACATTTCCATAAGAAAATCTATTTTCAAGTAGAAAAGTACTTCATGCCGTACTTATTACATTTGCTCACTGAAAATATATATGCCTTAACAGATCATTTTTTGGGATATGTATTCTTACATGGAATCTTGGTAATAACTCCCACAGGTCTGTAATGAACCAGCAGTCATCTTTCATATGATGTACAGTGTACAGCTAGGCACCTCCTTCTAGAAAAGGCAAACTTGTTCCCAGAGATACTGATGTGAAAATTGTCCTGACCAAATAAAATCTTACATTTTTGTAATCCAGATGGGCGTACACCCATTTCTGTTTTGAGATATCAGGGTGTACCTAAAATAAAATCTTTTCTTCTTGCAGCACCCTTTCCTGAAATTATTAAACAACAGAATTTTCAAGGTTGGTAAACTGAATCTTTATCTCAATATGTTCCAATCCTGCACTGTATGATGCTGATCAGAAAAAAAAACACTCAATCTTCTTTTCATGGGAAGGTCCTCTAAGGTGATATAAGGCAGACTGTCTGAAGTGCATCTGAATGGGACTCAGAACCCTTCTGCTTCAGCTACCAGGGATGCTGAGTAATCCAACTTCAGGTGCAATGGGCATATAAGAATCGAGACCTAGAAGCTTGCCTTTGCTAATATTAGCCGTGAGGTTTTGGGGATATATCTACATTTCCTAGTAAGCCTGGGAGTAGCTCCATCCCTTTCTTTCTGAACAGCCTGTAGGATGCTGCGTCTAGATGGTCACTGTGTACCAAGGGCTCTTATGATGACACTCCTAGAATCCTATCTTCCATAGTCTAACTTCTTACATATATGCTTACTCATGATGAGATGTACCTCACTCTGGATATATGTATGCATGCAGATTCTTTATTCTGAGTAAAGATGGAAGAACTACACTCACAGATATCAACTAAAAAAGCCTTCCCTCCCAAACTTAAAAAAGATCTGTAGGTTTATTTTTAAGAGGAAAGAAAAGTAATTTTTAAGTTTTACAATAATCTTAACAGATGTACTGTAATATGGACAACATTCTAGACTGTCACAGACCCTCCCTGTCAATTTTCTTTCCCCTCTTTTTAAATTAGGAAAAATCAACACTTTAAAAGTGGCTTCATTAGATTTAAACCATTACTTTCAAAAATGAAAAAAAATACTGCCTCAAACAATTGTTCATATAGAAACTGAATGTATACAAACAAGAGCTCATGCACATTCCTAAGAAAAATGTCTGTCATGAACTTTATGCTTCTTCTTTACTCAGCAAAGTGATTTTAAAATTCGTGTCATCAGTATTCTACTTCCCCAATGAGTGCCTGTAAAATTTAATGCAGAACAACTGAAGAAAAGAAGATTCTAAGATCCTTTGTAAGGATCTGAAGTAGAGGCTCTTAAGTTTTACAGTGTGCAAACCACCTCTAGATAGAACATTATCTTGTGGATCACTTTTTTCCCCCATTTGTGATCCTACAGAGCACCTGTACTAACATCTGAGAACTGCAAGTAACTGCTTATATGCAAAATATATAAAAAGATAATCATGTCATTTTTATCTGTCACACCAGCAGCTCCAGCCCCCATGGGCATCTCCTGTTTCCTCTTCCCTTGGTGTAAGAATGGCTGGTACTAAAGATAGATGCAGAAGACATATCAGCTTTTTCCAGACCACCAGCAAATGACGTATTGGTCTGAGAATTACTGATGCAGAGTCTAACAGAATGGCAGTGAAGGACAGAACAAGCAAGCGGCACATCAAGGGCCTGAATCCTACAATCACATATTGAGAAGATTAATATTGTGGCCTGTCATTCTTGTATAACCCACTTCTGTGTTTGCATTGTAGCTTCATACTCAGTGCATTGTAGCTTCATACTCGTGACTCTATGGCAGCACTTAACTAACAAACATCCCAAGAGTCATGTTTCATTGACACATGAACTTAAGATGACATTGTATGATCTTAGATTTGTTTTATAAAATATTTATTTACATTATATACTATGCAAGGGCCTAAAGGCTTTTTTGACAAGCTCAATACTTTAACTAAAAGGATAAGGTCACTAATGCATTTCAATGGAACGATGATAAATGAAAGCTGAAGTTATTAAACAGACAGGCAGACCAATTCCATGTCCATTCAAAACTTTTTTCCTTTCAGAGGGAATAAAATTCAATAGAATTGTTGTTACTATTACATGGTAAGAGTCTGACTGGCCCTTATGTGAGAACCCAAGGAAGCACAAGTAGCCTTCCCTATTAAATGCCTCATAAATAGGTCCAGCCCTATACCTAGTGAGGCACAGTCACTGCTGTCTGGATATGGCCCCAGGAATACACTTTTCCCCAAAAAGGTTAAGTGGCAAGGACTCTTTGCTTCCTAAGCTTGGTTGAGTGCAATTTGCACAGTGTAGCTCACTGTGATTTACATTATGCCCAATGTCTCAGCACATCTATGGAAATTAAAAACAAATGCTAGAGGAACCAACTAGGGACCTTGCACTGCTCGACTTGCTGCTCACAAACAGGGAAGAATTGATCAAGGACGTAGAGGTAAATGGCAAGCTAGGCAGTAGTGAACATGACATGGTTGAGTTCAGGATCCTGATTAAAGGAAGGAAGGAAAGAAGCAAAACAAAAACCCTGGACTTCAAAAGAGCAGATTTTGGCTCCCTCAGGGAACTGATGGGCAGGATCCCTTGGGAAGCTAATCTGAAGGGGAAAGGAGTGCAAGAGAGTTGGTTATATTTTAAAGAAACCCTGCTAAGGGCATAGGAAGTTGCCATTCCAATTAGGAGAAAGAATAAACATGTGAGGCAGCCAGAATGGCTTAGCAGAGAACTCTGCTCTGAGCTTAAACATAAAAAGGAAGCTTACAGGAAGTGGAAGCTTGGTCAGATGACCAAGGAGGCATATAAAGATATTGCTAGGGACTGCAGGGATAAAATCAGAAAGCCCAAAGGACAAATGGAGTTGTGGCTAGTGAGGGATGTAAAGGATAACAAGACGGGGTTCTACAAGTATGTTAATAACAAGAAGAGGATCAGGGATGGTGTAGGCCCCTTGCTGAATGGGGCAGGCATCCTTGTGACAGAGGATGAGGAAAAAGCTGAAGTGCTCAATGCATTTTTTGCTTCAGTTTTCACGGGCGGGGTCAGCTCCCAGCCCACTACCATGGGTGTGGCAAATGGGAGAGAAGAAGAGAGGCCCTTGGTGACGGAAGGTCAGGTTAGGGACTGCTTAAAGAAGCTGGATGTGCACAAGTCCATGGGGCCGGACGAACTGCATCCAAGAGTGCTAAGGGAATTGGCTGATGAGATAGCAGCACCACTGGCTGTTATCTTTGAAAACTCATGGAGAACGGGGGAGGTGCCAGAGGATTGGAAAAAAGCAAATGTAGTGCCTATTTTCAAGAAAGGGAAAAAGGAGGATCCGGGGAATTATAGACCAGTCAGCCTCACCTCAATCCCTGGAAAAATTATGGAGCAGATTCTCAAAGAATCCACCCTCAAACACTTAGAGGAAAATAAAGTGATCAGGAACAGTCAGCATGGCTTTACCAAGGGTAAATCATGCCTGACCAATCTCATCTCCTTCTATGATCAGATGACTGGTTTTCTGGATGCAGGAAGAACCGTTGATGTCATATACCTTGATTTTAGCAAGGCTTTTGATACAGTTTCCCACAGCATTCTCATTGGCAAATTAAGGAAGTATGGGTTGGATAGGTGGACTATAAGGTGGATAGAAAACTGGCTAGATGAACGGTTTCAGCGTGTAGGAATCAATGGTTCCATGTCTAGCTGGCAGCCAGTCACGAGTGGTGTGCCCCAGGGGTTGGTCCTGGGGCTGGTTCTGTTCAACATTTTCATCAATGATCTGGATGATGGAATAGACTGCATTCTCAGTAAGTTTGCAGATGACACCAAGCTGGGGGGACCAGTAGACACGTTAGAGGGCTAGGACAGGATTCAGGGAGACCTAGATAAATTGGAACAGTGGGCCAATAGAAATCTTATGAGATTCAATAAGGACAAGTGTAAAATCCTGCACGTGGGATGAAAAAACCCCATGCACCGCTATAGGCTGGGAAACATTCAGCTAAGTAGCAGCAGTATAGAAAAGGACCTGGGGGTCATGGTGGATGGGAAGCTAGATATGAGTCAGCAGTGTGCTCTTGCTGCCAAAAAGGCCAATGGCATAGTGGGCTGCATCAAAAGAAGTATTACCAGCAGATCAAGGGATGTGATCATTCCCCTCTATTCTGCACTGGTAAGGACACATCTAGAATATTGTGTCCAGTTTTGGGCTCCCCACTACAAAAAGGACAGGGACATGCTAGAAAGAGTTCAGAGGAGGGCAACCAAAATGATTAAAGGGCTGGAGCACAAGCCCTATGAAGAAAGACTGAAAGCATTAGGCTTATTTAGTCTGCAGAAGAGAAGATGGAGGGGGGATTTGATAGCAACCTTCAACTACTTGAAGGGATCCTCTAAGGAAGATGGAGCTCGACTGTTCTCAGTAATAACAGAGGATGGAACGAGGAGCAATTGTCTCACGTTGCGGTTAGGGAGGTCGAGGCTGGATATTAGAAAAAACTTTTTTACTAGGAGAGTGGTGAAGCCTTGGAATGAACTGCCAAGAGAGGTGGTGGAATCTCCATCTTTGGAGGTGTTTAAGGCCCGGCTGGACAAAACCATGACTGGGATGGTTTAGTGGGAGTGGTCCTGCCTCTGGCAGGGGGTTGGACTAGATGACCTATGAGGTCCCTTCCAACCCTATGATTCTATGAAGTAACTGACCTAAAAACAAATTAATCCCTGCCAGTACTCCACACAATGATAATAAATACCCTCCCAATTCCTTGCCCCAATCAACTAGCATCGGAGTTGCTGTATTTGCTAACAAAAGGATCAGTACTACCAACATGTACAAGAATACTGTAACTTTATTCACTTGAACAAGGAGTCCTGTGGCACTTAAAGACTAACATATTTATTTATCACATGAGCTTTCATAGGAGAAAATCCTACTTTGTCACATGCTTTGAAGATGAAGTGGGATTTTTGCTCATGAAAGCTCATGGAATAAATAAATGTGTTAGTCTTTAAGTGTCAGAGGCCTTCTTATTTGTTTTGCTGAACTAATACATCTACCCTTTCAGAATTTATTCACATAAGTAATTGTACTGTACTCATGTCAACCACATTTGGACTTCACACTCAGAAAAAGTACTTTGCCATAAAAATGTTTGCAAAATCATGTCCAGAAACCATGAGGAAAAACCATTTTTAAACATCTAGAACACAAGCAACCAAAAAAGAGTAACAGCAAGACATTTTAAGCACTAAAATTACCCAACTCTCACAAACTGACAAATTATTGAGGAGCACAACTTTTACTCTACCTCTAAATTTTCCACTACTTCTGCTGTAAAGATTTTTTTTTTAAAGGAATAAAGAACCAGCTTAGATTAATGCTCAAAATCATGTACACTAAACTTGCAATTCTTCATACAACTAGCTCCAAAGAAATCAAACTGAAGTATTTCTGATTCGCTGGCTCAGCATAGTAACAGGCCAGTTAAAGACTCTGTGATAATATTACCCTCATTTTCATATCTTCTGTACAAATTTACTATAGGTGCTGAATTTGCATTAGGTGTTCTGATGCTGTATGTTCCAATATACTCTATTTGCAGAATTGTATGTGTTTTATGTAAATACACAATGACAGTAGTTATATTTCCTAATAAACCTTTTTCCAAAGTCTCGATTCCCTCCAACAAAAGAATGCACAACTATTATTAACTGGTGTGTTGTTTTAACACAAGCAATCATCATTTCTTCCTCTTTAGCCCAAAATGAAGAGTAAAATGGTACGAGAAATACACTTTCCTTGTTGTACACAGCAACTTCTTTTGGAAAAGGAAATAACCTTGCCCTTCTAAACATGATTATTTATGGGCCTGAGGAAACATTCCAGAAAGAAGCTGGTCTACACAAAGATGGCAAATGAAATTATTGTTTTATTATTTTATAGTAAGTGTGCAGCACAAAGCACAGGCTTGCCACTCTGATGCTCTTTGAAATGTGACCCTTTCCATGAAACTAATTTTCAGATATTTTAAAGTTGCACTTTTCAAAGGCACTGGCATGATAAGCCCAAGGTTGGCATGCAACAGTATTGCATCAGACATCCAGGCCTAGTTACCAGACTTCATTCCCTGCAGCGAGGCACGCTGTGTTGCTCTTTGGTGAACCTTCTGGTTCATTTCGGAACACCATGAGTGGATTCCAAAGTGAATGTCATCCAACCCAAAGAAAACTGTCATTAGTGCAAGGCCTTGGTGGCAAGTACAAAGAGGAGAAAGTAGTTCTTAAGACATAGAAATCTCTGATTGACCTTCAAAGAGTGTCTCTTAATAATTTGGGGATAAAATCTAAATGTCTTTAAAACTTCTATATTGTGCTCAGAAAGTTCCTCAAAATTCTAGAGATCCATTTATTACAATAAAACTCAAAAGCTTTTCAGCACCAAGAAATGAGGGGGAGGGGACACCACCACCCACCACAGCAACAGCCTGTCCTTTGCTAAGATCTACACACAAAAAAAATAAAGTTCCAAAGGGGCAGCAGTGTTAGTCTCGTGAAGCAAAAAAATCAAGGAGTCTTGTGGCACTTAAAGACTAACAGATTTATTTATCACATGAACTTTTGTGGGAGAGAATCCCACATCGTCAGACACTTTGAAGAGGAACTGTGCTAATGTTTCTGAGGCAGTTAACTAAGAAAAGGCTATTCTGGTCCTGTTTTGAGATCATTTGTTCAACTACTGCACAAGTCAAATGGAATTCAAGAAAGTCATGTCAGCTGTAAATTGCACTAGAAACTGTGGAAGAAAATGACAAACAAGAAAGGAACTACATTATAAAGGGAAAAGAGCATCTACGAAAGCATTACTAGCAGTTGCAGGGTTACAAATGTCACCAGTCTTTATCTTTAATAATGAGGATGTAGTTATGAGAGAATTCCAGTCTATGTGTTTATACTGTACATCAGTCTCTGACAAATTATCACTGATCATTATCCAGAAGACTTATCGTACTTGCTGCCAATGCTGAAGTGCACGTATGATATGCGGGTAGGCTGGGGAAAGATGATTAAAGATGCCCAGTAGTTCAGAGAAATTCAGCAGTAGTTTTGAGAGATAAAATATTGACACAAGGAGAAAGGAATGTCTTGGAATGTTCTCTTCGATCCTTCTGGTTAAGAATAGGGGCCCAGGCAGAGAGAGATGCATCTTGGCAAAGAATGGCTGGCTGCAAGGATTGCGTCGCCAGAAGGGCTTTGGCTTCCTTGACTACGGGATACTATTCTGGAAGGAAGGTCTGCTGAGTAGAGATAGGTTCCACCCCCTAAAGAAGGGGAAGAACAGGAAGGTTTTAAAGTAGGTTCGAAATGGGCACGTGACAAAAGCCCACAGGTAAGCCAAAAACAGAGAGACCCTGGAGAAAGGCTGGTATCTGGGGGAACCGTGGCCTGCCCATTATGGCAGGGCTAAGGAAGAGACAATAGAGCACGTACAGGAGCTGTACTGAGGAGCCTTTTGTCTATGGGGAAAACTCTTCTTCTTCGAGACATACTCAGAATACTTTCTCTCTTAAATATAGTAGCTCTAATGTCCAATTTCTATGTAAAAATTCTAATTCATTTTACATCTGCTAATAGGGAAAATATACCATATTGTTTGTATCCAGTACTTAAACCTGTACAAGTTTGATAGTATGCTCTATTCAGAGGTTGATTAGGGACCACAGGGCCCCTGGGCCATTCCCACTGGTGCCCCCCCACACCTTGGGCCACAGCTCCCCCTCCTAGAGCCTTGCCTGGTCCTCTGTGGATGGGCCAGCA
This sequence comes from Podocnemis expansa, assembly GCA_007922195.1. Classification (NCBI taxonomy): domain Eukaryota; kingdom Metazoa; phylum Chordata; order Testudines; family Podocnemididae; genus Podocnemis; species Podocnemis expansa. The sequence goes on from ML682005.1 coordinate 6,793,940, forward strand.
CTGAGGGACAGGGTGGCTGGGACCCAAAGGCCGCACTGGAGGCCACACTGCACACAAGGCAGCCCTGCCCCCAGAGCAGACCAACCAGTTGCACTGGCCCACCCTGTCCCCAGGAACAAATTGGCCAGCCCAGAGGCAGTGTGGGAACACAGAACCCAACCTCTGGGCTGGTCCACTCTACCCCTGGGGGCAGAGCAGTTGGCCCTGGGGCAGGGTGGGAGCCCAGAGCCAAGCCCCTGAGCTAGCATAACTCATCGCCTGCCTCCAGTGCTGGCGGGACAGAGGGCCCCCACAATGTAGTGGGCCCCTAGGCACAGGCCCCATAGGTCTGTGTGGAAATCCACCACCGGCTCTATTTGTTTGCCTTTTCCTAAATACTCACAGCATTCTGACTATATCACAGGACTATCCCTTTCTCCTCAAATACTTTCTTACAAATTTCCAATACCCCTTTTTGTTTTGGCTTCTGTAGCAAGTAGATGTAGCAAACTGTGCCTGAAACTATGGAGGCAGAACAAAACTAGTGGCCTCTTTAAGGAAAGAGGCACTTGCTATCAGTGATATCTGGTTTTGCCCTGAGATGTCAGCTGTCAGAAGATTCATTGTAATGAATCTGTAGAATTTCTAAATTTTAAAGGAGAGAGAAAGAAAGAAAAATGGAACATTTTATTTTATAATATTGGCAGGCAAACAAATCAGACAGATCTAAGCTAAGGCTAAAGACTTTCCGAGCTACTGTGCACTGCGGCAGGTAGACACCTGTAACTGAATGATGATGTCAGCAGTGCTCCAAGAAGAATGTTTAATACACAACACAACAACTTTTTCTGTGAGCGCTGCTCACATCATTTAGTTACAGGTGTCTACGTGCTACAGCACACGGTAGCTCGGGAAGTCTTTAGCCTATCAGGTCAGGGCACACAGAACCCCCCCCCCCCGCCCCCACTCTGTGACCATGACCATATAGGTGACTGTGACCCTGACCCACCCAGTTCCCTTTTCCGCCCTCAGCGACAGTTTCGGATCAGCCAAAACTTGTGTAAGCAAATGCCTGTCACTCCCTTTCGCTCAGAAATTAGAATGCTGGGGTTTAAACCATGTCCGGCGTGTTCCAAAGCCTTCCCAATCAACGATCCCCATGAGAAATGCCTCGCACGCCTTGGTGAGTCACAACTGGTGGTGAATTGCTCTATTTGCCAGTCCTTTAAACGTAGGACTCGCAAGGACGGAGAGCAATGCTTACGCACTCTCGCGGAGGACTGCGCATCCACCTCTGATGCCGTCAGGGCCACTAGCAATCCACCAGCACCCCAGGCAACTCCTGCACTAGAACTCGCCCAGTACTGACCCCAGGCGCAGAACTCAAAGCCGCAGTCGGCATCAACTTCGGTACTGCCACGGCACCATTCACCTCTGTCTCTGTGTTCCCCCTCTAGTGAGTCGGGAGTGGGACTGCCCTTGGTACCATCAACACCAGTGAGCCCTAGCAACTGCACAGGCCCTGTTCCAAGACCCAGCTCTGGTACCGGCGAGGAAAGCCTGATTGAAGAGTAAGCCAGCTCCTGCATCTAGGGAGTGGTCAAGGCAAGAATCGACACTGCCCCCGAATCTGGTACCGTCAAGCCCCCGTCCGGCATCGCAAAATGGTGCCAATGATCACTCCGACGGCCATTCCTCTCGGCATTTGTCTTGCAAGCCCTCAGTACCGTGCTCCCAGGGCCCTAGAAGACGGAGGTCTAGCTCATCCTCATCGTCGTCTCTAGCCCCTTTCCGCTCCCCTGGCTCCCCAAAAACCATCTCTGGTACCTGGGAAAGGGTGGGTAAGTGTTGTTGAAAATGCTCTCTGATGCCTGTGCCAAGAAAGAGGACGACCCCGACAACCCCACAACAGGCCCAGTTCCTCCCGTGCTGCCAAGTCTTCCCAAACGGGCAGGGGCCACTCTCCCTTGTGCCATACCATGACTCCTTCAATGACTGGTCACATGAATGGCTCAACACGACGGCCAATGACAGCTCAACTTCACGGCACTGTTTGGTACCATCTCCACCCCAGCCTCCGGACTCCTCGGATATTTCCGATGATGAGCCTGACCCAGAGTCCACCCAGCGCAGTAGATCTCGGGCCCTCTCGTCATCTTCCCCAGACAAGCACACATTCCAAAGGCCCCTTGCGTGCAAGGATGCCTCCCACTCGCGGCAGGATTTACTCTGCAGCATGGCAGCAAACTTGAACATAGAAATGGGGCTGGTCCAGGAGGAGACTGACCCCCCCCCCCCGATGTCAGGGACACTGCCCCACCAGCCAAGCTATCTGTTCCCCTTCACAAAGGGGTGTACAGAATCGCCAGGGTGTGGTGGCAGACCCCGTCCTCAATTCCACCAGTGTCCAAGGTGGCAGATTGCAAGTACCACATTCCATCAGACAAGTTCGTGTTCCTTTTCCAACACCCTATGCCAAGATCCCTGGTGGTGGATGCTGTTAACCAAAAAGAGTGACAGGGCCAAGCCAGCTCTACTGCCAAGAATAAGGAAGCTAGAAAGCTTGACTTACTCAGCAGGAAGGTCTGTGCCACCTCAGCCTTGCAGCTGCATATCTCTAATCATCAAGCCCTCATGGTGAGATACATCTTTAACTTCTCAAGAATCATGGAGGGATTTCATGATCTTATCCCCAGAGATCGCCTCAGGGACTATGAGGCAATGGTGGAGGAAGGGGCCTTGGCCTCCAGAGATGCTCTGATGTCTACCTGGGACGCATCAGACACAGCCTCGCATAACATGGCATCTGCCATGGTGATGCGTCACTCCACCTGGCTTCAGTGCTCATGCCTGTCCCTGCAGATGCAGCTCATCATTCAGGACCTGCCATTCGAAGGTCCCGACTCTTTGCTGAGTCCACGGACACAAAGCTGCATGGCAATGAAGGACTCAAGAGCCACCCTGAGATCGCTGCGAATGTACACCCTGCAATCTACCCGGCGCTCCTTGAAACCTCATCAACTCTTGCAACAGCAACTACAACAGTCAAAGCAACAAGTCCCGATGCAAGGTTCCTTCTCTTGGTCCTACCAATACCCACAATGACAACTCGAGGGCTTGGATAAGGACAAGGCCTGTTTGAGCAAGGATAGAAAGCCCCACACCTCACAGTCGAGCAGGCATGGGCAGGGTACTGACCACTCGTCAGGGAGGAAGCAGCATTTTTGACAGTTACTCCAAGGGCAGTGAACCCCAGCCTCAACCCCAATCTTTGCCAACTGCCTACACCGCTTCATATACCACTGGGCCAATATCACAACTGACCAGTGGGTCCTCGAGATGGTCTTGAAAGGGTATCACATACAGTTTCAATCAACTCCACGAGTCAGAAAAACTGCCCCCTCGCCCAAACCCTGGGAACTGGGAACTAGATTGCTTGCTCAAGATAGAATGCAAGAAGCTCCTCTCCCTCAGGGCCACAGGAAGGGTCCCAAAGCCAGGGCAGGGAAAAAGGGTTTTATTCCTGATACTTTCTAGTCCCCAAACCCAATGGGGACCTAAGACCCATTCTAGATCTCAGAGCTTTAAACAAACACATAAGGAAAATAAAAGTTCTGCATAGTTTCTCTGTCACAGATTATCCCATCTCTGTCTCCCGGGGATTGGTTCGCAGCCCTCGATCTAAAGGATACTAACTGTCACATAGCAATACGCCCCTGCCACAGAAGGTACCTAAGGTTCATGGTGAGGGGAAATCATTTCCAGTTCACATCGCTCCCCTTCCAGCTCTCTCTGGCCCCCAGGGTGTTCACAAAGTGCATGGCGCTGGTCGCCATATTCCTGCACTGGCAAAGCAGAAAAATCTATCCCTACCTAGATGATTAATACACGGGGAATCGAGAGCTCAGGTAGAGCACAGTGTCAGAGTGGTAACCCGCCTGTGCAGGTACCTGGGTCTCTGCATAAATTGACAAAAGTAAAAAATCTGCCCGTCCCAACACATAGAATTCATAGGAGCTCTCCTAGACGCCCGCAAAGGGAGGGCTTCTCTGCCCGCCCTCAAGATTTCAGTCCATCTGCATCATCATTATGAAGCTGCAGGAGTTTCAAGTGACCACAGCCCATCGCTGCCAACAGCTTCTCAGGCACATGGCAGCCTCCAACTCTGTGATCTGGACAGCACACCTGAGAATGAGGCCCTTTCAGATCTGGTTCTCCACGGTGTTTCACTCATGGAGAGACCCTCTGCCCAAGATACTGTCGGTTCCCTGAGATATCCTGGGGACACTACAGATCTGGAAGGACCCCCTCTTTGCCATGGGGGGAGTTCCCTTCAAAACACTAATACCCACAGTGACACTGATAACTGATGCCTCGGATTCAGGGTGGGGGGCCACATTTCGGGGGGGAGGGGGCTTTCCATCCAGGGACTTTGGTCTCATACAGACAGCCTTCTTCACATAAATGTGAAGGAACTGTGGGCCATCAGACTGGCTTGCATAACTTTTCTGGACAGGATACATGGCAGGTTGGCCCAGGTTCTAACGGACAACACTGCAGCCATGTTCTGTACGAACCAGCGGGGAGTGTCCTCTTCCCAGCTCTCGGCAAGGAAGCCTGCAAACTCTATGAAGTAGCCCTGAAATACAATTTTACTCTGGTGACAGCACACCTACTGGGAGTGGACAACAAGCTGGCAGACCTGTTCGCAACATGGCAGAACCACAAGTGTCAATACTTCTGCTCCCTCAGGGGTCAGGAGGAGGGGTCGCTCACCAATGCCTTCCTCATCAGTTGGTCGGCCTTCTAATGTATGCCTTTCCACCAGTCCCATTGATATACAGGGTCCTTTTAAAGATCAAAATGGATGAAGTGAACATAATATTGATAGTTCCAGACTGGCCCAGGCAACACTGGCTCTCGCTCCTACAGGACCTGTCCATAGAGGCCCCACTTTGCCTCCCCTTATGGGCAGACCTCATGACACAAGACTCAGGATGCCTTCAGCACTTGAACCCAAGTCTCCTACATCTGATGGCCTGGAGATCTTTGGCTCAGTGAGCAGGAAAGGCTCTGCTCGGACAGGGTCAGAAAGATCCTTGTCGGTAGTAGAATGCTGTCCACCAGGGCAACCTATACAGCCAAATGGAAACGGTTTTCCACCTGGGCTCGAGGTATAGGGGTCAACCCTACACTAGCTCCCTTGCACCTAATTCTTGATTATCTGCTAGACCTTAGAGACAAGGGCCTCTCTCTTTCCTCACTGAGAGTCCACCTAGCAGTGATTTCAGCCCTCCACGAAAAAATGGATGGTGTCCCTGTTTTCTCCCAGCCAACTTCCGCTAGGTTTTTGAAGGGGTTCAAAAGACTTTTCCCACAATCCCATGAACCCACCTCTCAATGGAACCCCCTGGTGCTCCATGCATTAACAGAGCCTCCGTATGAACCTTGGACTCATGTACCTTATTGGTCCTTGCCTAGAAGGTAGCCTTTTTGGTAGCAATTACCTCGGCTAGAAGGGTCTCAGAGTTGAAGGCCCTTTCCTCATAACCTCCGTATACAATGTTCTTTCCCGACAAAGTGGTCCTTCGACCACACCTGTCCTTCCTTCCTAAGGTAGTTTCTCCTTTTCACCTCAATCAGGACATTTGCTTGCCAGTATTTTTTCTAGATCCTCAGGTTACGGAGAACCAGAGGAGATGGCATCTTCTGGATGTGAAGAGAGCATTCCTGACATACATTGAGCACACATGTCCGTTCCGCAAGACCCTCCAACTCTTTGTGGTAGTCGCAGAATACAAAAGAGGTCTTCCGGTGTCCTCACAGTGCATTTTCAAATGGATAGTAAACTGTATCAAAGACTGCTATGGAAGGTAAAAAACACCCCTTCCTGGGACTGTCAGGACTCACTCTACCAGGGCCCAGGCTTCATCAACAGCCTTCCTTGCCAAGGTCCCGATCCAGGAGGTCTGCAGGGCAGCTACATGGTCATTGATGCATACCTTCACGACACACTACGCTATTGTCCAACAGGCTAGAGATGCTGCTGCCTTGGGCAGAGCCATACTCAGTGTGGGCAGACCGTAACTCTTCTCATCATCCTCCAGCATGGCTAGCAGTCATCTATAACTGAATGATGTGAGCAGCCCTTGAAGAAGAACAGTGGGTTACTTATGAGTAACTGCCCTGCTTCAAGATGGGCTGCTCACATACATTCAGGTCCCTCTCACCGTCCCCGCTAACCAGACTTGGCAAAGGTATAAGGGACTGGGAGGGTCAGGGTCACAGTCACGTATATAGCTGCAGTCGCGGCATGGAGGGGGTATTGGCTGTGTGCCCTGACCTGACAGGCTAAGGCTAAAGACTTTCTGAGCCACTGTGCACTGCAACCCGTAAACACCTGTAACTGAATGTATGTGAGTGGCCCGTCTCAAAGGAGGACAGTTACTGGTAAGTAACCCACCGTTCTCGGGTCAAGATCTCAGTTTCAAAACCAACACCCTTAACAAATAGACACTGCTAATTTTGCTAATTTAAAAAAAAACAAATCAAAAAACAAAAAACTTTCCGTGTGATAGAAATTATTTATGAAGGAGAATAGGAAGATGATAGAAACTCTATATTAAAACACTGCATTAAGCTTTTTGCATTCATATTAATACTGTCTGTATTTTTAGTTTTCATAAAGAAAGTGAAAGATGTCAGATGTGGTCTGCCTCCTGTTCTGTTTAGCCTACCTAAAGTATGACCTGAAATGTCAGTAACAAACTGAAAATACGCATAGTAGTTTTCCACACTACTTTCTCAATTATGCTTGCAACACATGAATCTGACGCTTGAATATACTGTTATTTAATACACAAATAGAAGCAACAGAAATGGTTTTAACTATACTAAAAATTTAATGGCAAAGACTAGTGTAACTAAAGGGGCACAAATCTGACATCAGAAATCACAACATTTTAAAAACCAGTGGGTGAGCATTTCAATCTTCTTGGTCACTCCATTGATGATTTACTAATTGCAGCACTCAGACAGATGAATACCAGCACAATGGTTCAAACATAAGCTATAGAGATTGAATTTATCTGTAAATTTGACTGCATTGCTGCAGGGCTTAACAGGGACTTTGGATTTTTCTTCTCATTACAACAGGTGATTTGATCTCATCTTCCTCTGTATGCTGTTCCCCACTGTTTGAATCTTAATTGCTTTGATTTGATGTTACAGTATAACCTGATCCCATGACTTACACTTCCCTGCATTTATTTCCTCTCATTCTATAAGTTCCCCCATTTTCAAAGTGTCTGACTAAGAGGATTTTCTCCCATGAAAGCTCATGCAATAAATAAATTTGTTAGTCTTTAAGTGCCACAGGACTCCTTGTTTGTTTTATTGTGCTTCTTGTTTCACTGGGGTTTTCAGTTTGTAAATTTTAATTTTTTGGACACTGGGGTCAACAGCACATTCCACATCATAAATGTTTTAGAAAACCCCAAAAATGTCCACAGGATGCTGAGTAACTAATTCCATTACAGTGCACAATCAACACATACCATTGATTATGTACCGAACATAACCTGCACTTAAGGATATCTTTCACCTGCATTTTCTTGCTCTGCTCTGAGTCAGGAGAGAAATTTCTTTTTGAAGAGAGAGATTTGAAACCTGCTGTCTTTAGGGGTTGTAAACCATTGTTTGCACTGAGAATTTTTCAACACTTTCTCCACATACTGCCAACACCAGAGCAGATCCACCAGTGAAAGCAGTAATGACAGTACTAGAGAAGACAAGACACTTGCAGCATTTCAAGCACTTCATCACACAGATTTATTCTCTGAGCAACATTAGAGTAAACAGCGTTTAAAATGCAGTGACCACTTGGAATTCTACCTACTGTAATGCATCCATCACTATAACCAGCGCAGGAGCTGAAATAACAGTGGGAATATTAGGGAATTTTCTAGGAAATATCTTGGTGTAGATATAACCTCAGTGCACATGCAATACAAGGGAAGGTAGAATAAGACTCCGGGGGGAAGCCGTGTTAGTCTGTATATAGCAAAAACAAGAATCCTGTGGCATCTTAAAGACTAACAGATTTCTTTGGGCATAAGCTTTCGTGGGCTACAACCCACTTCATCAGATGCATCAGACAAAGTTGGTTGCAGCTCACAAAACCTTATGTCTGAAGAAATTTGTTGATCTTTAAGGTGCCACTGAACTCTCATTTTAGAATAAGGCTGTCTCTGAAAATATCCAGTTCCACAGTAAATAAAATACCTTTCTCTTCGGTTGCATTTTTAAGTAAAAAATGGAAATCTACCTGATAAAGGTTTTTTTGCAACACACAGTAGAATTTTTTGTTTTGTTTTGTGACATACTAGAGAATTATTTTCAGAACTTTTTATTTCTGAGGAATGTTGCATCTATCAGTTATAGTACATGTAATTTGTGGAATATTTTCCTCCCTGCAGATATCAAAAAATTAGCTTGCTGAGAAATTATAACATTTCAGGTTCTGAACCCTCAACAGTCAGGCCTTCTTTTTCCATTTTGGAATTGAAAGTAATATTTCTTCAAAGGCAATTATTTTAATACTAGATGAGCCCTGAGTCCTACCACTAATGCAACCAAATGGCGTCACTGATGATTAAGTTATTGTTGTAACTTTATTGATAAGCCTTTTGCTGTGCTTTGTTTTATTTCGCTAAGTGCCAAGTGTACCAGTAAGTCATCAGGTCACCACAAACCCACATAGCTGTCATCCCACAACAAACTAAATTTTACATCTGATTAATATCACTTTTTAGATGCATTCAGTGGTGCTTCTAAAATGGCTGGTAAGACCCATTGTGTAACGACCTGAGAGTCATGCTTCTCCTAGTAGCAATGCATGGCTGTTTTGACAACCCAATTAGTCCTTAAAGACCATGGAGATGGAGTATTTCCTGCAATAGCTCTTCAGTTTGACATCCACTGCAAGAAAGATATGGACTTTTCTATTTTTAGGTCAAGGAAAGGGAGAAAGTAACACAGGACCTACTACACGTTATATATGCATAATTTTACACACATGCACACACACACAGCTCTGCAAAATAAAAGGATAAATAAAAAGAAACATTACCAACAAAACAAGAAAGTGAACAGGAAACTAATACTTCTGATATGGTACATACAATGAGCATTATTTCTTTGAAACTTAAACTGAAAGCTGGAATTGAGGGGCAGAAGAACATTAGTAAAAGCTCCACAAAGAGAGATGAATAACCTCTTCAAGGCAGAAAACATACATACCCATGGTTTCTACAGCACTGAGCACAACAGGGTCCCATCCTGATGGGGGCCTCTGGGAACCACCACGATATATTAAAAAAACAAACAAACTTCACTAAACTTGAAATGAATTATATTCAAGTCTAAAACAAAAATAAACCAAATATTTCAAAAACAAATTGGAAGCTGCCTTTGAAACATGGTGGTACTGTGTTGTGCTAACATATGAAGGATCCATTCTCAGTCACCCCACACCCACACTGAGAGCAAAAGCTATGCAAATAGCTGATTTATTTGGTTCATTGCCAGATCTGTTTTTTGTTTTGTTTTGTTTTAACCAAAATTTTTCACAATTATTTGTGAACGAAAGTTGGAAAAACTCCATTTCATTTCCATTTGGGGCATTTTTAACCTTCTTAAAATATAAGGAAATAAAGAGCCAGGTTCACAAAATAGAGGGCATAGTACCCTCTTACATGCAATAGCCTGCAGCAGTTACCTGGGAAGGGGGGATCTGAAATAAATTCTTTGCCCCTGAGAGTAGTAAATCTACTCTGAGTGGGTTGCTCTCAATCTCTCCCTCTGAAACTGTTTCACTTTGTATAAACAGAGTCTCTGCCAGAAAAAAAGAGAATGACTTGATAACTTGGTGGTTAGACATCCACCTGGGAAAGGGAACACCCAACGTCCAGTTCCTGCTCCAGTGAGCATTTATTTGTATGAAGTCGAACAACTCCACCAGGAGTGACTGAGAAAGGCCTGCCCCATGCTAATCTATAACCTAGTGGCTGCATAGTTGCCTGGGAGGGGAAAACCTGAGTTCAAGTCACTACTTTGTTCCAGAGCAAGGATTCAAACCTGGATTTCCCTCCCTGTAGGTGAGTTCCTTAACCACCTAACCACTGGGCGGGGGGGCTGAGAACCTCCACCACCTTCCTTGACTCAGCCTCCTGGTTTTGGAATGGCACCAAAATCTCCTTGTGAATTTGGCCTGACAAATAAATCAACTTCATTTTGTTAATGTTGCAATAAACCCATTTTGGCATTTCTAATTTTTTTGCTTATTTTGACCAAACCAATTCACTTAAATCAAGATCAACTCACTAATTTTTTCAGTTGACCTGAAAGTATTTTTAACATAAAAATCCAAAAATTTCAGACAAAATAATTTGGTCATTTCTAGCTAAGAGATCTATAGAGCCAGCACATTCCCAAGGGAAGGGCGAATTTTAGGTGTTTAAAAACATCTCTAAAATTAATGATCCATGGATCATCACTGGCAAGCTCTAGAGGAAACTCTACTCATCCTCCTCTACTGGAGAGAAGAATGGACACAGGTCCTTTAAGGTGAGGAAATACATTTAGGTCCTTTGAGCCTGAATGACTTGGCAGGAATTCTAAAATATAGAACAGTGGTTCCCAACTCGTGTGCTGCAGCACCTCCTCTGGTGTGCCGCAAGACAGGGCCAGTAAGGCAAAAGGGGCTTTGCCCCAGGCGCCAATTTAAATAGGTGCTGCAGGAAAGCCATTGCCCCTGCCAGCTCTGACCGCGGCAGGGAAGTAATCCCCCCCAGGGGGTCCCACCATGGCAGGGGGGAATGATCACCCCTGAAGCCTCTGGCCACGGCAGGGAAGCGATCCCCCCTGCCAGTCCTGGCCACGGCAGGGGGAAGCGATTCTCCCACCACAGCCAGAGCCTGCTGGGAGGATCACTTCCCTGCTGCAGCCAAAGGCTGCAGGGGTGATCGTTTCCCCCTGCTGCAGCGGGACCCGCCAAGGGGGGGGATTGCTTCCCTGCCGCAGCCAGAGCCGGCAGCAGGGGGTTCCCTTCTCCCCATCAGGATAGGGAATAGACACCCATTGCTGGCTTTGGCCATGGCAGGGAAGCTATCCCCCCTGCCAGCTCTGGCTGCGGTGGGGGGAAGCCATCGCTCCTGCTTGCTCTGGTTGTGGCGGGGGATTGCTTCCTCCTGACGGCCAGCCAGATACAGCAGAGGGGATTGCTGCAGCAGGGGGGATTGCTTCCCTGCCAGCCACAGCCAGAGGTAGTGGGGGGTCCCCGCACCCCGTGGTGGCAGGGTAGGGACCCCCATTGCCGTCTCTGGTGATGGGGGGAAGGGTGACAACCAATGTTCCCTCTAAGGTTTGGCGGCTTGTGTGCAAAATTTTCAACCCGTGTGCAAAACTTTTTCTGAATAAAATTTGTGTGCAAACTTGTGCAACAAAAATTATTGAAAAATCTAGACCAATGAAAAATTAATATAAACTATTTAAAGTTTTTTATTACTAAAATCACCCAATTTATTTAAAATTTACCCAAATTGCTATACAATCAAAAGAAACTAATCCATGGCTTTCAAACAACCCAAGACCAAAGTTATATTCAATCAGGATCCTAGGTGTCACAATTCTGCCTAATACCCTCATCTCCTGTGTTCTACATGCAGAGTTACAGTTCACACGGAAGCCAGCTAATTATCATTGACAGCATTTAAGACACACAAGGAGTCGTGTGGCATTTAAAGACTAAGATTTATTTTTCGCATGAGCTTTCGTGGGAGACTCCTTGTTTTGTTTTCCTGGAATGGACTAACATGGCTACCCCTTTGGAAATTGGCAGCATTTAAGATGTCTTGATGGTCCCAGAGGGGTAAATTCTATTGAAATTTTAAAAATCAAAAAAAAGATTCCAGGCATCTCTTTTCAAGAAAATGCTGCTACAAGAAGGATGCTAAACACAGCTGAAATCAAAACAATGGGCTTCTAGCTGCTTTAAGATAAGGCTACAGTATTCCTTAAAAGCCTATTTTCAGTCCCTTGTATCTTTGCCTGCCCCATCATTTTGGGGCTATATTTCAACTTAAGAGAAAATCTCTACCAAAATACCACATCCCTTTAATGCATTATGGTTTCTTCTGATGGACAGATTAGGGTGCACAGTGAAGAGAATAATCTCATGGCTCCTTTGATTCCCAGTCTTTTGGCTGTTACTATATTTAAAACAAGTACTTATCTGATATCTCCATTACATCTCTAAGATTTCTGTGAATTGTTCTTCAAAGCATCTGATGAAATGGGGTTTTCTCCCATGAAAGCTCATGCCATCAATATATTTGTTAGTCTTTAAGTACCACAAGACTCCTTGTTTGTTTTGTAATGAACTGTTGTAATTTACAGGATCCTGGAGAAAACATGTTCCAGGTTCTTTGAAAGCAGGGGGTTAGCATGCTCAAACACTCTCACTGTTCAGTCACTCCACTTAAGTAACATCCACACTAGCTTTCAGGAAATATACAACTGATTTTTAGATTTTTCACCTCCACAGCTTTATCTAGTTACAGAAGGGACATTTTGGCACTATGCACTCCCTGTTTCCCACTTGAGGAGTTTCAAACTTCAGGATATGAATGTCACTTACTCTTTGCCATGCCTCTTGTTTAAAAAGCTGAAGAATTGCCCCAATTCTGACTCCCTAAGCTCCCTGCCCCCATTCCAGCCCCCCTAAACCCCACCCCCCATCTTCTCTTTCAGCCTCCCCAAGCCCTCCCCAGCCCACCATCCTGACCTCTTCTCCACCCTACCCATACACCCTTCCTGCCCCCATGCTTTCCGTGCCAGCTGCCTGACCAACCCAACCCCTCCCCCCAGCCCTCTTCACTGGCCAAAGAGCTGGGCAGGGGGCAGGAGGCCACGGTGCTGGCCGGCATGGAGGAGCCCGGGCTGGAGGCTGGGGCTGGCCATGCGAACGGCCAGACCCCGGCTGGAAGAGGCGGAGCCTCCACAGGCTCCGGGGAAGGGAGGGGAGGAGAGGGAGGAGTGGCAGGGCTGACCCAAGCCTGCAGACCCTCCCTTCCTCCGGCCGAGGGGCTGGGCTGAGGCTTGTGCCCGGACACAGCACTCCGGCGCGTCTCCCCTCGGCCACGCTGCCACCCTGAACTGCCCCATGCGTGGGGGCAGGAAAATCCTGCGCCGCAGGATTTTTTTAAGCGTGCGGCAGCGCTGCCGCGTGCCTTAGAGGGAGCAGTGGTGACAACCCCCCTCCCCGCTACTCTATAGATGGGCCCTGGTTTGGGGCCAGGGGGCACGTTTGGGGCTTCTTGCCCCAGGCACCAGAACCTCCAGGGCTCCCTGGAGCCACTGCCACTGTCACAGGCTGCAGCCCCATGTGGCCCCAGGCAGGGGCTTACCTGGAGCCAGAGCCCTTGGCAGCTACCCTATGTAGGGCTACCAGACGTTTGACAAAAGGAGGATATGTCCTGCTTTTTGCCTTGACATCTTCCATCCAGCAGGCATTATTGAAGAAGTTGATTTTGTCCCGCTTTTTGCCAGATGCCAAGACCGCACTCTAAAAGTAGAAATGTGTGCTGCGAGCTGCGCTGGGAGGCATTCCTTGCCAGCTGAGGGGGCTACGGTGAGTGCAGGGCCTCCCCAGGCACCAAGAAGGGAAGGGAATGGTGACTGGGCTTGCTCCCACCCACTGCAGCCCCCTGCGCTGGCAGGGAACACATTCTGGGGCAGCATGCTCCAGCGTGCTTTTTTTTATTGCTGCCATGGCATTCGGCAAAAAGCCAGACAAAAATCAACAAAATCGAAGGCATCAAGGTGTGCCACGGCAGACAAAAGTTTGGGAACCACTGATATAGAATATGCATGATCCTTCTACACTGCGGACTACAGAACAGTGATCACTGCACTGTGCCTCAGTGATTCTGACTAGAGGCTGAGCCAAATTAGACCTTCATAATTCCATCTTCCATCAGCATATTAACCAATCCAAATCATGGGGAAGTTAAAGCTCTGAACCCTGCCTTTCTAGGGTGTTTAAGGCAGCCTTTATAGATATCTAGGCTAAACTATGATTCTCCAACCGTTTTAAAAATTATTTAAAAGGAAAAAGATTTAGTTTTTGACATAACCAGAAAGCATGGAACATAATTCTAAGTTTAGAAGAAAAAGTGTTAGAAACATACACAGAGGTTACTCCTGCAACAGCCTATTTTCTAAGATGAAATTCACATCTTCGATTAAACAGCTTGTTTTCAAGATTGCTATTGTCTGAAAAATGATGCAGTGAAAGTTAACTTCATCTACCAACATTAGCAGAACAACTTTATTTTGTCTGTAACATTGTTCCTTTAAACTGTATCTCCAAATACTTAAATCAAACAAAATACTGTAAAATAACAGAGTGAAATTAAAAGGCATAAGCTAGGGAGGACAGATACACTTTGGAATGAGGTGGAGGGTCAATGAAGGTGAGAGATACAGGAAGGTAAATTATTAAGTGGAAGTAAATTTAAAATCCTGGCAAACTCAAAACAAGGAGGAGCTTTGGCATGAAGGCTGAAATTCTGTCCCTGCGTAACCCGTCTTGGCTAGGGACATATTTAACAAGAGTAAGACCAGACAGTATGTGGAGAACTCTGCAATGTTCATGAAAAATAAAGGTGGTTCAACCTTTATTGAAGATTCTCCCATTCTTGTGGTTTTGAGAAATCCTTAACAATAGCTTCAAGCACTTTTTTATTATTTAAAAAAATAATAATAAAACAAAAAAACTGCTCCCAGGCCAAGATCCTGTATGCCAAGTTCCAGAACAAAGAAGATCTTTATGGCCAAGTTTTAATTTCTTAGAAATAAGGACTCATAATGGGAAGGCTGAAAGACTTAAATAGAGAGGAATTGTCCTGCAACTATTTCATTTCTCCTGAAGAACAATAATCTGACACACTTCACACTGTTGTATATAACCTCACTGAAAAGACAGTAGATATTTCTATATGCTGCATGGCGATCTAAGGATTTAGGAGTGAACAGTGGAGGGGTAAAAATGGTTGCTTCATGTGCAGATTCTGCATTCACATGTAGCGCGCAACAGAAGCTGAACCCAAAACTGAATCTGAATCCAACCTTACTCAAATCTAGCATCAAGGGGAAAATGAAAAAAAGGGGGGGGGGGGAACAGTACATTGTTGCTTAAAGTTATTCTAAGTATTTCTAGGCAATTATATTTTAAAAACATATTTATAAATATATGTTTAATGCAACCACATTTTGGTCTCCCAAAACAGACTGGATACTCTAACTTAGCTTTTATAAAAACTAAATGCATACCTGAAGCCACATGAGCATAGCTATCTGGTATAAATGCTATTAAAAAAGGAGATTTAGAATCTATTTCCTGTATGTAAATATGTTTAACTGAAAAATGCACAAGGCAAGATTTCCAGACCATAATACAGTACAGAAAAGAAGTTCCCTTGCCTAGTTAATGTCAAAAAGAACACAAGGGATTCATCAAGAGACCAGAGGCAATTCCATAATCACAGCACACTCTCTCTCTCTCTCTCTGTATGCTCTCTATAGAGGAGGCATATGAGCATTTAGAAGATTCCCTGCAGGGAATAGCTCTTCAAAGACCTTGTGCTTTTCTACTGACTACATACAACATTCTTTTAAAAAAATATTATCTGTTTGGTTGCTAGAAGCATCACAAACACAATATTCATGTCTCTGACCCTGACGGTTTCTGGTCAAGAGGCAGAGAGATTGTGCAGACCACATCACTTTCCAGCACCCCTGAGACGCCAGCCAAAGAGCAGTGTTATAGTCTCAGAGGAGACTGTCGGCTTGTTCTGCCTTAGGCTAACACTGCAATATTCTATAGAGACTGACATACTGGAAAGATAGATGGGATTCTAGAACTAAGAAATAAACCCAGAATTAAGGAGTGAAAGAAACAATGGACTTATGGAACTTCAATTTTATAAAAGTGCCAAATGAATAAACAATAATATCCAATAAAGTGTCTATGTGTCCTATGGTTCTGGACAGAGAGCAGATAAGATTATGTTCTGTTTTGTTAATTAAATCCCATCTCCATCTTTCCCCATTTTTCTATCCATTTCTTTCCTCTGGCTGTGATCAACTATTTTTTTTCTTTTAAAAATGTTTGTTAATATGTTAGCATTCATTTCTAAACTAGGGCCCTACAACCACTGAAAACCAGTTAACAAACCTAATTCAAACATAATTTGCTTTGTCTTTAACACAATCTAACCAGCCAGGGTATATGTGTTAGAAAGAGCCTCAGTTAAATCTCACATATAATAATTTTTAGTTTGTCCTTACCCACACTAGCCAGCATAAGTGTGCAAGAAACTGTTTCCACAGAAACTACATTTGAACTAAGTCCATACATGGCTGCCACACCTTATTTCAAGGCGACTGGAACTAAAGCCTGGCAGAGACTGAATCTATAGCAGAGGCAAAAATGAAAGGAAAATTTGAATGTGTGAAAAGAAAAAGAGGAAGAGAAGCAACTAAGCAACATTCCACAGTTTTTAATACACTTCAAGATCAGTCCTGAATTTATTTGTATTCAACACACTGTCAGATTTAGCTAGAGACTGATTGAGCACATAATGGCTACAAATACTACAAGATCCATTGCAGCTCAATTTTGTAAAGTCCTGCAGACTGGGACATCTTTAACAAGAAAAGCATGGTTTTATTTTCTCATTTTAGAACGTATGTATTACAAAACCTCTACGTACACAGCATTCCTGGTCTCATGGACCAAATAAGACGGCAATGCAAAGCAAATATTATCTGAATTTCCAACTTGAGAGTCTGTCACATATAGCTGACTATGGTGTGTGTGAACACTTCATCGTACAAGAAAACACCAACTCTGTATAGTGTTTGTCCTTGAGCCTTGTTGATGGTCATTGCAAAAGCCAGTTGCACAGGGAATTGGCACCTTTGCCATTTGAAAGGGAACACGTGATCTGTATATTGACATGCTACGTGTGGAATAGGTAGCCTATAATTTGTTCCTGCCACTGTTGCTACCAGGAGTCTACCATTAAGAACATGGTTCACCAGCAGGCACATGCCATTACAAAGACTGTCCTGTGGTGCCAAATTGGGCAGTAACAATCAGCATGCCAGGTTTTTACCGAACATTGTTGACGCAGTAACTTTCCCCACAGATCTGAAATGTTCCATAAATGTCTTCAACTTATGGGTATTTTTCCCCCTATAAGATTATAGAACATTCTGGGGAGGGATCTGGAACATTCTGGCCTTTGCCCCAAATTTCTAGAAAAGTTCCAGTCATAAGCTTTGCCACCTTCGGTCACAAAGGGCAGGGGCCCTGGGCATCCCAGCCAGTGCCCTTAATTTCTCTTCCCCGAAAGTGCAGACACAGACAACCTGCTGCAGCTCCTACAACCATCTGGGAAGAGGGTTTAGCCCAGGGGTCTCAAACTCAAATCACCATGAGGGCCATGTGAGGACTAGTACATTAGCCCAAGGGCTGCACCACTGAAACCAGGGGCATCGCTGCCCCAGGAAAGCACCCAGGGCACCAGCCCAGGCCACGCCCCCGGCCGGGGAGGGGACCTGGAGCAGCTGTGAGCGGCTGAGCTCTGGATCCCCGGCTGGGGATGGGGCCAGGAGCAGTCTCCGTGGCTGCGCGCAGCTGAGCCCCAACTCCCCCGCCAGGGATGGGGCTGCCGCGACTGCAAGCAGCTGAGCCCCAACTGCCCCACTGGAGACAGGGCTGCCACGGCTGCAGGGGGCTGGGTCCCAGATCTCCAGCCCAATTGGGCCGGAGAGTGGGAGAGGCGGACACCACCAGACCCAGGGCACTGGTGCGGAGATTCGGGGCACGTGCCCCATGTGCCCGGTGCCAGCGACACCCCTAACTGAAACTTTTTCATACAACAATATTGCAAATACCAGTAACAATAGTGTTGCTGCGGGATGCAGGGAATAGCTTTAGGAGCCACATGCGGCCCACAGGCCACATGTTCGAGGCCCCGGCTTAGCTGCAGGGGAGGAGAAGAGGGAAATTTAAATCCCTACCTCTTCAGCCCAACAATGTTGAGCCTCACAGCACAGATAAGGGCTGTAAGGTCCACCCCACTGGGCAAGCGGAAAGGAAAGGGGAGCTAGAAGGGTAAAGGAAGGGGGGTAAGAGTAGATCCGGCCAGCTGGTTGGGGGCATGGCTCATCTTGGGGCTCAATCCAGGGCCAGTTCAGGGCTTGGACTCAGGGCTGGCACAGCTCATCTTAGGGCTCGGCGCTCCAGCCTGGGGCTGATTTAACTTGGGCCTAGGTTGGCACTCAGGCCTGGCGCTGGGCATGGCTCGGGGGCTGGCCATTGCTGTCATGACTTGGGAGCTGGCCAAGACCAGTACTCATGCCTGGGGCCATTGCAGCTCAGGGGCCAGCAGCGGGAACCAGCACTAGGAGTCAGCCAGGGCTGATACCGAGACCAAGGGCCAACAGCAAACTGGGGTCTGCAGCTGGTGCTAGGCCCGGGGCCCATCAGTGCTCGAGCCAGACTGAGGCAGTAGTGGGGAAAGTGGGAGTGCAATAGGGGAGGCAGAGTCTGTGCCTGTGCCCCAAACAGTTCTTTGGGGCAGCGATGCCATGGGTTCCAGGGTTTTCTAGAACTTTGCATGGCCAGTCACACAGCAAAAATAATAATATAAATTCGCATATACAGCTATGGGTACCTCATCATTTTATAAATAGCATAAAAACATATAAATATAATTAAAGACATGAGATAAAACCAAACTCTATTCAGTTTTATTCTTAAACTAGTTCTAGGATTTATTGGAAATATTATATAGTTAACTGTTCTAATCTATAGACTTTTAAGCACATTACTGAAAATATACAATACAAATCCAAAATAAAAACAAAAACTCAGTCAGAGGGAGCTCCCATTCACAAACTAAATCAGTCAACCAACATGACATCCCCAAATATAAATACATATGCCACCTCCTTTAAAACTAAGCCTTTCAACCACCCCTAAATACTTGAGATTAATTTATGTTTTATTTGTGCGCCTGGAAAATCATTAGACCCTGGCTATTTCTGACCAAGAGAACAAATTTCAGTACTGAGAGCCTATCATTAATGTCACCCAGTCAGGTTTCATCCCATGAAAACAGAGAGGATTTAATGGCCCATGTTCAATTTAACTATAGCAGGATTATAAGGAAAAGATAGTCTTTTAATTAGTCAGGTCCCAAGCAATTTAGAACAGGGCAAACTTTCTGGCCTCAGGGCCACATCTCGATATAGAAATTTTATGGAGGGCCATTAATGCTGTATGGGGCAAGATGCCTTCATGCAGTGCTGTTCAGACCAGGAATAGCTCCAGTCAGTGCTGCTGGGCCCACCTGGTGGGATGAGGGTCAGGGAAAGAGGAGATTTTGGGAGCAGCTGCTTTGCTCCCGCCAGAGCACCAAGAGGCCCATTTGGTGGGAGAGACATGAGAGGAAGACGTGAGGAGCTCCACTCCAGCCAGGACGCTGCTTCTCCCACATGAAGGGAAAGGGCAGGGGGAAGGTGTAGGGTTGGGAGGTGGAACAGCCACCACCATGGCACACAACTTGTTCAGCAAACTTTCCACAAACTACCTGAATGTAGCTTGTGTACTACTGATTGAAGAGCTCAGGTGGGCAGTAGCCCATTGTTTACCCACCCCTGATTTAGAATCTCAAAAGGTTAGTAACAGTAAGAGGAAGCTAATGCAGCTTTCGAAGTGCTGGTGTTGTGTGCTTACTGCAAGATACACTGCTTAAAAGACAGGCAAATTACAGGTGCATTCTATATTAGATCACATGTCCAAGTGGCTATTTTAACCCTATGTACAGATCACTACTATAGTTTAATCGCAATGAGACAAAGACATGGAAGATGGATAAAAGATTTGAATCAGAAAAAAGGGGTTGCAGATTTCTAAGACGACCCAAAAAGCACCATCGTAATAACAGCTGCAACTCGATCCTCTAAAAGTAAACAAGCATCTTCCAAGCCCCCCTAAATGGCAGACTTACACAAGAATTAGGATGTTTATACTAACAATTTAGGAGCTGATAAAATCTTTATCTTTCCAGGTTGCTTCCCCATCCCGCCAACATCATGGCTGTCTTACTGTGACCAGCGCCAGAACTAGACATTTTGGCACCCAGGGCAAGAAGCCCCAAGGTACCCTCCAGCAGTGCAGAGCCAGATCCAGCCACAGCTGCTGCCAGCCGCTGCCGCAAAGCCACATCCTGGCCCCAGCTGCTGCCACAAAGTTGGATCCCAGCCGCAGCTGGCAGTGGTGGATCAGGGGCCACAGGGCCTCTCCACCAGAGCCCCCTCAGAGGGCCTTCCGCCCCACCAGCGGGCCAGTGCTGGGGGGGAGGGGGGCAGCGGTTCAGGCCAGGGCCAGCTATGGCCTGACTGGTTGGCCCCAGGGCTAGGTAGGGCTGACCGCTGCATGTGGTGTGGCTTTAGGCCGCACTGGAGTCCATGCCACTTGCGTGGCCGGCCTGCCTGCCTGCTCAGGACCCATGGGTAGAGTGGCTGGCCAAGGGGCAGGGTGCGGCTGGGAGAGCTGGTGTGTGGGCTGGCTCACCCTGCCACTGGTGGCAGATTGGGGAGGAGCTCAGAGCCCAGCCTCAGGCTGCTCAGCCCCACTCCACTTCCCAGGGCCGGGGGCAGGGCGGAGGGCTCTGGCGCCCTCTAAAATGAGGCACCCAGAGCTTTGCGTCAGTTACCCCACCCTAGTTATGGCCCTGACTATGACTGAGCCCCAGTCAGCTAGCACTCATACATGCTTCATTCTCAACTAGTCACTGTGATCACACCGTCTGCAGTAGACAAAATGGAAATATAGCACTAGGGGTGGTCAGCATATTGAAGAGATCATAACCTTATCCCTCCTCACTAGCTTCCTAACAGTTTCACAGATATGATGAACAAAAGAAGTAGCAAGACATGACCCTGCAGAATAACACAGGAGTATCTCCTCAGGACAAGCTGAACCTATGTGACCCTATGGAAAGATTCAGTCAGAAAGGAATTTGACAACAGCTCTTCCCATCCCAACAGGGTCCATCAATGAGCTACCACTAGATATAGTTGCCTTTTTAAGTGAATAATCAATTTGCTGAAAAATTCATTCTTCATGGCACCAAAACTATGTGCAAATTCAGCACAAATTTGGCAATTTTTTGGCTGAAAAAAATGGAAACAATTTTGGTACAGTTGAAAAAGAATCAAATAGAACAGTTTCAAAGATATTAAGTCGATTTGAAATTGTGTCAAAATGTCATTTCTAGTCAACATTTTATTTGCAAAAGATTGTTTTGATTTGAAACTTCATTTCAATTTGAGTTGACACTGACAACATTTCATGCCGATCCAAAGAAAAATGTTTTGTTTGTTTGTTTCATGGAGAAAAACCTAAGAAATTAAGTTTTTGTTCAAAACTAACTGGATTTCCCTCCTTCTCCTTCTGCCCTACCCCCACATATTTCTGTTTGGCCACTGAACCAAAAAAACATTTTGTGTTTTTAAATTTGCACATCTCTAAACACTATTTTGTGGTCCATGATAGCAAAACGCAGGTAAGCTAATGAGATTAACACAGGCATTTGATCTTCATCCATTGCCAGCAGGAGGTCAAGCATGAGCTGATCCAGTGTGCAGTGTCAGAACTACACCCAGGTCTATAGATGGGATGATGTAGACTCATATTCACTGTGGACAGCTTCCCACTAGCATATGGATATTTTTATCTGAAGTCTATGAAACTAACACCATTTTAGATGAGTGAAATTGAAGGATTAAAGAAAAATACCAAATTTACAATTCACTTTCTAAGCTGTTTGCCTCTTCCTGTTTTCTTATCTTGCATAATGAAAAATCATTTAAATCAATTTCATTTTCAGGTACTCCATGCTCAGTGTTTATGATGCAAACGTTATAGAGCAGTGGTTCCCAACCTTTTCAACAACACGGCACACTTCAATGAGACAAACAATTTCATGGCACACCCATTTAATTCAACTGAATTGACTGCTCATAAACATCTCATTTACTTACATTTACTAAGGTTACAGTATTACTTGAGAGGTTAGCAACACAGCACATGCAAAAAACTAAAGGAGGATATAGCATGGTTTACTTGTTTAAAAATAACTCACACCCCCCCCCCAGTGTCATGGGAAGATTTCTACGCTTCTTAGCTTTTGTAGAAACTTATTGATATAAAATTTACATTTGGGCTAAATTTTACTTAACAGTACCCCCTAAGCAAATTGTAAGAGTTATAGCAGGCTTACAGTATTTCCTTGCAAATCATACCCTTGTTAGCAGGTAAAAATCCTGCTGGAAGATCTAAAGTGGGTTCTGCTGACTCACTATAATACATGGCTCATTACATCACCTGGTTATGAAGGAAGCGGATGTGGCTCTACAGAGAACCTTAGATGTGGGCTGAGCAGTCCCTGGGGAAGAACACTGAGATCAGACAAGTCTGAGCTAGATTTTGTTGTTCAGATTTTGAATTCCTTTTGTCTATAAGGCCAAATCTTAGGACGAGGATCAATTTTTGCCAACTGCAACTGCTGAGGGGGCTCCACTGGAGCAGAATGGAGAAAACTGTGAGCATTATTTCTCCAGCAGAAATATGCCAGACCTTGCTAAATTAAAAATCCATACTTTATGAGGAAAATCCTGACCCCCAGGATGTAATCCAAGTCATGAAGGTGCATGCATCAGTAAACCATCGTTTCTGGGCATCTGAAGTTTCACCCTCATATCATACAGTATAAGAAGAGCTATTCAACAGTCACCATTTCATATTCAGGGCCGCAATGTTCTGAACACCATCTGCCACCCTGCCAAAGGGTAAGGGTGGGGAAAACAGGAGATAAACTACACAGTAACTGATACATTAGCCTCTTCTTCTCCCCTGACCAACTTCTGCCACCCCAAACATACTGTCCATGCACAAGTGTTGCAGTAAACTAACAGGATCCTGTTTCCACCACAACTGATCTAGTTCTCCTTCACACAGGAGGTGGGAAGGAAAGAGACAGAGACGAAATCATCCTTTCAAAGAGACGCAATTTCCAAACTCAATCTTCACCAGTAGTTATTAAGTCAAGCAAGAAAGCCATGGCTGATAATTATTGACTCCCATGAGTCATATAAAAAACCCAGCATATCTCCTAGAGGGAGATTAAATATGTTTATTTACTCAAGTTTATTCACATCAGTCACAGTACACTCATGCATATGAAACCTCTAAATACACCACCCCGATGGCTATTATGCTATAGGAAGAAAATGCTTACTTCAAACTTGAAAAATGTGCCAGATACCTGCTAATCCAAGGTTGACTGGAAGACAAGGGGTCACACCAGCAGGGTACAGAGACAGTACCCTGGTGAGGAAGCAGAAATCCCTTCTACACTGCTCAGAAATATGACTGTCCTGACAAGTCCAGAGAGGTAGCTGAGTTAGTCAGTTTCACCAAAACAAAGGAAGAGTCCTGTGGAACTTTTGAAAACTAACAAATTTATTTATCGCATGAGCTTTTGTGCACATAATCCCACCTCCTCAGATGCATGAAATGGAAACTGCAACATGTTAGATATTCTCACCTTCTCCTCTATTGTTGTTAAAGGCCTACATACACACAGTTTGAACTAAAACAACTGGTTTGGCTTGCTGAAACAGCGTAACAGACTATCCCTCTGGAACAATTTGAATTAACCTTGTGGCTCACCCTTCTCGGAACGTGTATATATATCTAGCATAATGCGGTTTCTATCTCATGCATCTGCAAAAACTGGATTATGCCCAAGAAAGCCTATGGATTAAATGAATCTGTTAGTCTTTAAAGGTGCCACAGGACTTCTTGCATGTTTTGTGATGATTCTCCATGGTTTCTCCCCTCCACTGTGTCTCCATGTTGGTGGCTGTGGTGAGTGCTGGGCAAGCTCCTTTACCCCTATAGTGTCAGGATTAGCTAGGGCATTGTACACACTAGCAAGTTTTTGCACCAAAACTTGACTTTTTGCAGGAAAACAAGCCCACTGTCCACACCTGAAGGTTTGTTTCAGCGTCAAAACTGCCCTGCCATGTCAGCGCCCCCAAAGCCAATGGGTACCAGAGCAAAGCACAATAAGGAGGTGATTGATGAGGAAGTGGAGCTGGAGGATGACCTAAAGCCAGGAAGCCGTGTAACAGAGATTGGAAGTCAGGAGCTATTTGCCATCTCCCCACAACCCAGGCAGCTAGTCACAGTCATTCAGCTGCGGTGCTCTAGAAGTGGTAGAAGGGAGCTCTGTTTAGTGATTGCTAAGCTGATGCTGCTCTGTTTGGGAACTAACTCTTCTACTTAAAAACAAAGTGCTAGGATGGGAGGGAAATGTGATGGAGTACCCATGGTAATATATGGCTTCCCACTTTGTAGTGCTTCTACACAGCATTCTTTATTAAAGCATTGATGCATGTAGAGATTTCAGGGTATCCTCCATTGAGAGCTCACTGAAAGTTTCCAGGATATACCCCCCGATTCGGTGTCTCAGATTCCTCGGCAAAGCAGATGAGTTTCCTCCCCCAGAGAAGAACACTCTCCCTCACCAGTCGAAAGCTCATTACAAGGGACCATTGGGGCACACAACGTACAGACCCAGTTTAGATCTGCTTGCTTCCAGGATATGCATTTTAGTTTCCAGCCTTAATCTAAGGAGAGAGATATTGGCTTATATGGCCACCTCCCATGGAAAACTGGGGCAGGTTGAGAATGATAGTAAAACTGCATGCTCTTTGATTACCCAAGAGAGAACCCCTCCCTGAATCCCCACAACACAGATCAAAGGACTGTTTTTGACCCCCTGTATGCAACTCACCATTCCAGCTTCAGCAGAGAGCTGCACTTTGCTCAGGGTGAGGGTGAGATTGCAATGTGGTTCTCTAAGTGTTAGCTCTCTACTGAGAGGAATGTAAGAACAATTCCTTTATTCATAATGTTTCATTTTCACAGCCATGACCTTGCCTGGCAAGGTACCCAGGCCTGCAGACCAATTCAGACAGTTAAGGAAGTGGCCTCGGTGAACAAAGGAGGATATGTTCCAAGAGCTCCTACACCCCAATGAGGCATTCAGGAGAGAATACAGGTCTTGGGGACAGGCTCACAGACAGGACTCCAAAAAAAATTTTAGGAGGAGACAAGAAAACGGGATGAGTTGATTAATGTGCTGAAAGAGCAGGTGGAGCTCCTAAAGGCAATGATTGCTGTCCAGTCACAGTTGCTACATGCTTCCCCCCTAACCCCCTTCAGACACACCAGCAGTTCCTCTCACCCTCCCCACACACTTCCACTAAGCATTGCTATGAAGGCCAAGGACCCTTTTGTACAATCTTACATCCACCCCTTCATGCAGCTACAGCACTAAATCCTGGGCATATATACTCCTGTAATACCCTACAGCACCCCACACAGTCACCATCCTGCATGTTCACTATTTCCTGACCACTGTTTCTTTATTACTAATAGAGTCCTTCAATCATGCAGACAATCTTTATTCGTTCAGAAACAATATTTAGTCATTCAGAAACAATATTTAGTCATGTGATCAAAAGACACATTCCCCTGCAGCACCAGTGCCCTGCAGGTTTTCAGCATCACACCGACACAATGATGTATTATACGTGTCACACTTACGAGTTATCATCATTAAAATGCTCCCTCAGTGTCTCCCTTATGTGTCTGGCTCCTTGCTGTGCCACCCCCTCCCCAGTGCCCCTACCATCTGGCTGCTCACATGCACATGCGAAGCAGTCTTCCAAGGGCAGGGGTCTCAAACATGCAGCCCCTAAAGTTATTTCTCGCAGCCTGCAATGACACTATTGCTATTGATATTTGCAGTACTGTTGTATGAAAAGGTTTCAGTGATGCTTGGGTTACCATACTAGTCTTCATGCATAGTGTGGCCCTAACATACTAGTCCTCATGGGGTCCTCGTGGTGATTTGACTTGGAGACCCCTGCCCTAGGGGGAAATTTCTCTCCCTCACTTTCACAGAGGTGGTGGAGGATACAGCAGACCACTATCATGACTGGAATATTGTCCTTATTTAAGTTCAGCCTGCCATTTAGTCATCTCTAACATGCCTTGAGTCTCCCAAAGGCACACTCCCTAGTCACTGTGCACCTATTCAGCCTATAATTGAACCTCTCCTTGCAGGGATCCCAAGTTGTCTATGTAGGGTTTCATGAGCCATGACATCAGTGGGTAGGCTGGGTCTCCTAAGATCACTATAGGCATTTCCACACCCCCAGTGTAATTTTTTCATCTGGGAAGAAGGTCCCTGCTTGTAACTTCTAGTACAGCCCTGTGTTCTTGAAGATATGAGCATCATGCACCTTTCCCGAGCAAGCAGCATTGATATCTATGAAACGTCTCCAGTGAGCTGCAGGTGCCTGTAGCACCACAGAGAAGTAGCTCTTCCAATTTATATACTCAGTTGCTCTGGAGCCAGAATTAGGATATGTGCACCATCAATTGCCCCTCCACCAGTTAGGGAATCCCATGGCTGCAAACCCATCCACTATCTCACACATATTGCCCATAGTCACAGTCCTTCATAGCAGAATGCAATTGATGGCCCTGCACATTTGTGATAGCACAGACCAATGGTAGACCTGTCGATTCCAAACTGACGTGCAACCGACCAGTAGCAGTCTGGAGTTGCCAGCTTCTACACAGAAGTTGCGACATGCTTCTCCAGGGGGAGGGCAGGTCTTATCTGGGTGTACCATGAAGGTGGCCTTACACATTCAAAAGATCTGTAGCCACTACTCATCATACTAGATCTGCATAATAATGCAGTCCCAATGCAGTGCTTGTCTCTCATGACCAGAAGTGGTGATGCACCATATGCAGATGCTCAGTGAAAAAAAAACAAAACAAAAAACAAAAACAGCAATGCAGTGCTGTTGGTCTGCATGTCACTCAGCAGGTCTGGCTCCTCCAAATCCTGTTCTGGTTCGCAGCTCAAGACATATTGTACAACCAACCAAGATATATTCATAACACTGGAGAGAAGCGATGGATCCATGTTTTCAGAACTGAATTGCAGAGACACAGGAAATACTGGGAAACCATCAAAACGGCACAAGTTGCTCATAGCAACACTGTGAATGACAGCAAGGAAATGCACTGGCTCATTGGGAGCCTGAAAATTTACCCAAGGTGCTCTGCGATCCTTTCCTTCATCCCATGATTCCTAGTGTTGGAAGTTGATGAGTGGAACAGTGGGATAGGTGCCCACAATGCACTGCTCTTACTGGCAAAAATTCAAATTACCCTGTGGATGCTCCGTTGCGATACAAGGCACAATGTGTGGATGAACCTGGGTGTTATACATATAGCGCTTTTCTTTTAACACAAAAAATACTTGCACAAAAATTCTCTAGTATAAGCACAGCCTGAGTCATAGAAAACTGGGCTGGAAAAAGAAAAGGCCCTCTCCTTGCACCTACTCCAGGAGCCACAATATAGCACTTCATTCATCTGCTTCCCTCACAGTTACCACCACAAACAACATTTTCCTTAGGTTCTGACACATTTTAATGCTGCATAACCATGCAAAATTTGCTTTTGCTTTTCGTAATTTAGACCAGGTACTTGACACATACGTCTCAAGATGTACCCATAGTGTATGTAGCTTGTTGTTTTGTTTTCTTGTACTTTACACATTTAATTCTTTAAAAGGAAAGAATACGGTGAACAGGGATAAACCAGTGAAATAAACAGGAGCCCAAATCTCTCACTGTCTAAAACAAACCACGTCACCAGCAACCACAAAGGATATTGAAGTCAACAGATAAAGGTCAGATAAAGCACAAGATATAGCACTATGCACGTTAATGCTGCTCAGACTTCATTACAAGGTTAATCTGTAATACAAATTTTGCTTTATATTTAACAATTAAATATTTCTTATTTTCCATAAATCAAAAGTACTTATTATTTTATAACCAAAATGTAAGGCATTCAAGAAAACACTGCTTCTCATACAAGGTTTAATCTTTTTTTTTTTAATTTAGAACAACTGTTAAGTATTATTTAAAAGAACAAAATCCAAATGTATGTTATTTGTATACATCTAGGGACCTTTACCTCCGTGTGGCTACAGCAGTACAACTGCACCTGTCTAAATGCATATCGCTGCAAGTTAGTTCAGCTTTGATTACTGCTCCACTTTGAAACCACAGTTTATCACACCCCTAGACCTGGTCTATGCTAGAAAATTAGGTCAGTTTAATTACATCAATCAGGGATATGAAAAATCCATACCCCTAACCAGGGTGGTGCTTAGTCCTATGCCCTCCCTTATGCCCTTATAGAGGCACTTTCTTATACTTATTTTTGATCTATAAAATAGATAAGATACAAGAAGTGTTTTAAGCTTCCATTCTTAAACCAGACCTATAGAAATCATTAGCAATGGGAAATTTCCAATGAAAAGAACACTTTTTTTGCATGTTAAAAATTTTAGAAAAAATTTGAGAAATTCTAATTTCACAAATCCAAGTACTATCCCAGTATTTCAAGGATCAAAGTATAGCCTGATGAGACTCTTAACCACACCCATACCCAGTCATTATCTCTGTTATACATCTTCCTGTATGACAAGAGGAAAGGCTTAATTACTTAGAAACCCTCCAGGGCCAAAACACAACATAGAAATATTTCTAAAATGCCTATTACTTTCAGCAAAACAGCAAATCTACTCTAAGTCATGCCACACCATCTGTTGCGTGCCAAATGTTAGAAGTGAACTTCTGAGATGCTAGGTGCTTAGATAGCTTCCATTACTGTGTTCATCTCCAAATGAATATTTAAAAATAGAAAAAAAGGACAGCCACCACCCCTCTTCCTTCCAAGCCTGCAAGAGGGCATTTGATTAGTTTACAGGTTGTTTATTTGCTTATTTATGTATAAGGATGTGCTGGTCTTTGTCAGGAAAAAAAAGTGTGAGGAAACTACTGAATAGCAAAAGTGAAAAAGTTACTTTTGCATTTAGGCTAAAAATGCTTAGCTCCATGATCACACTTAACTCGTGGGGGCGGGGGAGACACCAGTAGTGATTCACAGTTTAGGTTCTGAAAGTTCTGTCTCCCATATTTATGAGCCTTCTCTATTGATCAACAGCTTTGTTCTGCTGTTTGTTCTTGAGGGCCTATCCCATAAAAGAATTTGACTATAATGACAAATATCTTGAGGCTGATTCTGCTGCAATTTCCCATTGAATAGACAGTAGAGCACTGGGTGATGTGTTCACAGAGACCTCTGCTAAGCAGAAGAGTTACTACATTTTATGTTGGATGGACTTTCTCAAAGCATGTGCCTTCATTCCTGGAACAAGAAAGAAATTACAATAATAAAGCTTGAAGGTCATGAAGATGTATAGACTACCATGACCAGGTCTGTGGCTGATAGGGTAGAGTGCAATGAGATGCAATCTTCACTGAGACAGAAATTTTACTATACTGCAAGTACATCCAAACATGTAGATGATGTTTTGATCTCAGAGTGCTCATCAAAGATTAACTAAGGTTCAGATTTTTAAAGTCATTTAGGCATTGCAACAGCTAACTAATATAAGAAGCCTAAATGTCATTTTCAGAAGGGAATTAGGCACCAAAGTCTCATTGTGAGTTAATAGGCTTTAGGCTGCTAGGTACCTACATCCCTTCTGACAATGAAATTTAAGCTTCTTAAATTAGTTAGGCATTGTAAAACTAAGCACACCAATAAATAAACACCTGTTAAAATATGAGTTAAAACCTCACAAGATTTAATTAGATTTTTAAAAATTAAAATTTGTTTTTATATTTACTTTTCAATTAGGGATTCCTTGTCCTCTCCCTCTTCACCTTTTACCAAGTGTGAAATGGAGACACAAATGTTAAGTAACTTGCCAAATATCACCCACAAAGTCAGTTTTAGAGCTCTCAATTCCCACTACAGGGCTCAAATGAATCTACTATACTACTTCTAAGTCTTTCTTCTTCCTTTAAAGAAGTGGAGGCAAAAATGACTACTAGCTTACTAATGCATGATAAATAATCATATGCAGTATCTTTAGAGATCATATTGTATTAAATCTGTGAGTTGTTTATGTAGGACTGTATTCATCTCCAAGGGAGGGGGAAACCATAGTTCCTACAGAAACTGAGAACAGTGGAAGATGATTAAGGTAAATTGCTGAGATGGAATGACTCTAGAGAGGTGCCACCTCCTGGAATGGTTTGCATATATTGGTTTAAGATGCACTCTCCAGACAGTAGGAAACAAAAAGGGCTTTTAGTATAAAAAGATGAGCTTAAATGGACCCAGGGTCTTTTTTCTGATTCAGCAAATGGACAGAACCTTCTGTTTAATAGAGACCCTAACATTTGGGGGAGGGCTACAAAAACTTTGGTCTATTAGGGATCATATTTTATTTATCTATAATGCTGAATTTGCATTGCTTTTACCTTAAAAATACATCTGCTTGCTTACAAAGAGTTGTGTGGTAACTTGTAATTGATGGCAATAGCCCTTTGACAAAAAGCCAAGCACATGTACTAGCCTTTAGGCAGACAGACTTGCTGGGTATATCACAGTGTAAAGTAGGAAGCTGTGCAGTCTTAAAATCTCCCAGTCAGAAGGGAGTGGGACAAGGGTATCTAACCAGAGGAAAGTGTCAGTGATAGACCTGACACCAGCCTTGGAACTCCTTAAGTAGACCACATAGAGGGAGGATAGGGGTGTAGTTTCTTGAAAAAATGATTTGTTCACTAATGAAACTCAGTACAATTAGTTCTGAAAGGTGGTAGATATCCAGTGAGCAACCGTCCATGTAAGCAAGTACAATAAGGGCATTTTTCACAGGTGCCCTCTTAATGCAATGCAGGATTTTAAGTGTCATGAGGGCATACTAAAACTGAAGATGCTAATCAATGATCTAAAACTTCACTTGATGACTAATCCAACTCATAAGCTACAAAACAGTAAAGTAACAAGAGCTTGTTAAAGTGAATCCTAGATACTTATCTATAAAATGTCCCTATTTGATCTGAGTTTCATTCTATACCATATTAATAATGCACTGCTTTACATTTGTTGACAGCTGCCATAGGACACATTATATCTTTTCACTTTTCCCAAATTACTAATTTTATACTTTTGGCAATAGGAAACCACAATCTCTTCAACAAAAAGTGCTGTAAAAGCAGTTCTGTATTACATTCAGTAGAATGCTTTGGACAATTGCCTTAAATCCCATGAGGCAAGCAGAAAAGCTATGTACACTTGTTCCATTGAAACTTGTTTATTTAAAAAACTTGACCATCTCTGAGCTGATTACATTCAAGGACTTTAAAACAAACAAACAAACATACAAACAAACAAAAAAAACCCTTGACCATAGACTACTGATATCATTTCTGCGATATGGGTGATGGAACTGGTTAACATAGAGGCACATGAAGTCAATGCCAGCTACCTTGGAATTTGCTCTGGTAGACTTCGAAGTCCTTCCACAGGTATCTTGTTAAAAATTAGCCAGTTACTGATCTGTTTGAGATACTAATGCTAAACAGTCCTACTCAAAATTTTGTAAAGTGTAAAGAGTGTAGTAAGAGAGAGGGAAAGGGGGGAAAAGAACCATAAAAATACTTCTTACTTTCAGAATTATCCTAGATTAAAAGTTAATACAACTTACTCATTGTAGTGGGAGAAAAAAATGTTACAAATTCATTTTTAAAAAATGGGGGGCTGCCCTATCCAGAAAATTGCAGGAGAAACCTGATTTTCTGATCTTCTGTTCTACAAGAAACAACAACAGACATCTATGAGTAATATAGAAATTTTTTTAAAAAGTTTTAAAATAATAAAGAATTATGTTAGTTCCTATGTGACAAGGGATTCTGTAGGCCATTTAAATTAGAACTTCCATTTAAAACAGTCATTTAATTATATACCGCACTCATGCAATAAATAGCACAAGCAGATGTATTGGAATTTCTCAAATGAGAATCTCAGATAGAAACAAACTTCCTTTAAAAAAAGTGTAAATATCACTATAGAATCCTCTTGCTACCATGAAAACTAGTACAGGTTGGCAGGGGCATTGCTGCCATAGGGCCCGAGGGGCTGCAGGCACACACCCCCATCTCTAGCCCAGCCCTGGCAGCAGCTAGGGTCAGATCGGGCCTACTGGCTCCTGGCTGGCAACAGCAGGAGCTGGATCTGAGCCCCGGCTGCAGCGGCTGGTGGCCCCAGCAGGCCCAATCTGGCTCTAGCCACTGCCTAATGGCCAGCGGCAAGCAGCCCAGACTTGGATCCAGCTCCCACCACTGCCGGCCAGTGACTGGTCGCCCAGACAGGTCAATGTGGCTCCAGCTGCTGCCTGCTGGCCAGAGGCAAACAGCAGGAGCTGGACCCAAGCCTGGGCTGAGGCAGGGGCTAGATCAGGCCCTAGCACTGGATCAGGCCCCAGCAAGGGGCCACACAGCAGGAGGGGAGACCCTGCCCTTTTTTCAGGGGAGCAACACTCCTGCTGATTGGTTTACATTATGAGTAAAACTACAAACAAGTTTAAAGATCTGACTCCATCCTGTCACTTAAAAGGGAGCAGGACCAAGCCTTAAGGGCCAAACCACTCTTGGTAAATTCTCCCCAGATTCTAAACAGTTTTAAAGTTCGTAGGAGCCATAGCATAGACCAGCATGAAACCAGTCAACACAAAACCCAATTAGAGTTTTTTATTTGTTTGTTTTGTCTTTTGTTTTTAATCCCCCTAGTCTGAGTCTTAGACCTGGCCTCCATGACTGTCAGGCATCTTATGTCAAGCTAGCTGTGTATGGGTCTTCATTTAGGTCTGGTCTATACTACAGAGTTACGTCAACATAATTACCTTGCATCAATCTAACTCTAAGTGTCTACACATAAATTTCATTCCTATTGATGAAACTGCTGTGCTACACCACCTTAATACCTCTACCATCATGAGCAACAGAGTCATAGTAAGCTGATATAGTTAGATCAATGCCTGGGTGGCACAGACACTGTGTTACTCACATAGACTGTAAGTGGCCTCCAGGAAGAGTCCTGTTACAATGGTCTTTCAAAGCCTCCCCTACCCCCACTCCCCACCAAGTATACAGTTCTGTGTTGAACTTTTCTAATAGCCCTTGTATTTGGCTGCTAAATTCAGACAACAGCTGCTCCACCTCCACCCACTTTTCCTCCTTTGCTTCCCATATATTGTACTGGACATTGCAGGCAGCTATAACTATTGGGATACTTTTCTCATGTTTGTCAAATCTTGTAAGCAAACAATGTCAGCAATCATTCAATGACCAAAGGCACATATAACCAACATTCTGCACCTGCCGAGCCTGTACCTGACTCACTCTTCAGTGCCATCACGATATTCAGCTTCATAAGCAAGGAGAGCAAGGGACAGGAGGGGCCTCCCTGGAGCACTATGGCAACATTCTCATTATTATTCCACTGGTCAGGAAAGACCACCCCTGCCTGCAACATTCTGAACCGTCCTGTGTTGTTAAAGATGCATGCACCATGTATCTTCCCTGACCCAGCCCACACTGATGACAGTAACACATCCCCAGTGATCCACCAATATTTGCATTACCATAAGAAAGAAGCTTTTTCAGCTGATGTACTCCAGGCAAGCTGGTCTGATGCTAAATTAGAGATATGCATGCTAATCAGTGCCTTTTGGGAACATCACTGCCACAAAACCATCCACTATGTCCTGCACATTGCCTGGTGTTACAGTCCTTCATAGCGGAACGCAATGGATGGTTCTGCACAGTTGCATCACACCAGCCTCTCTAGTGAATTTCCTTACTTCAAACTGATTCATGACTGACCAGTAGCAATTTGGCGTTGCACGTTTCTTCAGTTCATTTGCCACTTCCTCTTCAACTGTCAGTGTAGGTCTCACTTCGGTGTCCCTTCCTAGACAGCTGAAGTGAGTTTAACACACACAATCAGAATCTCCAAAGCGTCTGACAAAGTGGGATTTTCTCTCAAGTAAGCTCATGCAAAAAATTAATTTGTTAGTCTAAGTGTCACAGCACTCCTTATTTGTTTGTTTTACATTGAGAAATGTGGCCTTATGCGCCCAAAAGATCCGCAGCCACTACATGATTATGTGATCCCACGTCAGGGCTTGTTCCTCAAAAAAGAAATGGTACTCCATCTCCAGCTGCTCTGTGAATGCCACTAACCAATTTGAACTGTTTCTTTCTATGTTCCAGACTAATATAGCCTCCAAAGAATCATCATATTCCCCACAGCTCCTGTTCTAGCTTTGTAAATACTGCAGAATTCTGTGTGCTGTGCTTGCAATGCTCATGACAATTGGAGCTATCGAGGATCCAAGGTTCTGTCAGAGATGGTAGCCAGTGAGCAGGGGACACACTGGTTTGTGGGGGTTTTAAAAAGAAGGCATGAAATAATATGGGATTCAGATGAAATTAGGGAACAGAGAACACTGCATTATGAAACCTGACCCCATCAGGCATTGCAAAAACATGCCAAAACACGCTCTGTTTTATGGTGGTGAGTTGCACAGTGGGATATCTACCCATGATAATTTACTGCACTGTGTCCATACAAGCATTCCAGATAAAGATATGCACCACTGACAAAGGCAGTCGAATGTCCACACGCAGAAGCAGTATAATAACTGTGATGGCTGTATGTCAAGGTAATTTAGGTTGTCATAATTTTACCATGTAGGCATGGCTTAAAATCCAGAGTTTATCATTCGTGCAGCTCT
This sequence comes from Podocnemis expansa, assembly GCA_007922195.1. NCBI lineage: Eukaryota > Metazoa > Chordata > Testudines > Podocnemididae > Podocnemis > Podocnemis expansa. The sequence continues at coordinate 6,828,877 of ML682005.1, forward strand.
TCTGGGGTAAACAAAGATAGAAGGTGTAATGTGGACAGAACTCTGGAGTTTTTAAACTACTGTGTTGTTCCCTGCTACTCAAACACATGACTTCTGTCTGTAGTACAGCCTCCATAGCTGCTAAAACCAGCAAGCTGCAATGCTGATGAATTACAGATTTCAATTTTCCTAATTTCGACAAGATGCACCAGTATCCCTTCATTCCATCAAGTCAGAAGGGTTAGACATTTCTGAAAGCCTCACCTTGCAAGTTATTTTCAAGAGTAGAAGCTGCCACAAACAGTTTCTGGCATCAACCGCTCCCCAGAGGTTTATGGGAAAGGGTGGGGTGGGGCTTGGAAATCTAACTGGCACCATATCTTTTCCCTCTTTAGGAACTTTTTGAACTAGTAAAAAGTTTTGCATTCCATTTCTAGCACGGTGTAAGATCCATCAGTTTGAAGTTTTCTTTGCTATGTTTTATTGTAATTTAAATAACTGAAAAGTGATTAAAACTTGTTTACAGATTTTTAAAGCAAAACTACTTTTTGCTGAGAGAACTGGTTCCATTAATGCCATTCTTAATCTAATCAAACAAGACAATCAAAAAGCACATGGGGATGTTATAGCTTGGCTAAAATGTTGTAAAGAAAACAATGTAACAGTCAGTTGGCACCTCATCAAACAAACAACCTGAGCATACACAAAATTTAAAGAAGCAAGGAGTCCTCTGGCATTTAAAGAGTAACAGATTTATTTATCACATGAGCTTTTGTGGGAGGAAATCCCACTTTGTCAGATGCTTTGAAAATGGGGGAACTTACAGAATGGGATGAAAATAAATGCAAGGGAGTGTAAGACATGGGATCACGTCATACAGTAACAGTGAATCAGAGCAGTTGTTAAGATTCAAACACTGGGAAATAGCACATAGAGGAGGGTGAAGGCAAATCACCTGTTGTAACAGGAAAAGAAGCCATAGTCACAATTTAATCCTGCTTTCACACAATCTAATCTGCATATCGATCCTAATTCAGATGTTTCTCTCTGAAGTCTTGACGTCCCATTGATTTTCTTGAGACCAAGCGTTAACAAATTGTCCACAGAGTGACTAGAAAGAGGAAAGTGCTCAGCAACTGGTTTTTGCCTCTTGTGATTTTTGATGTCAAGTTTGTGCCCATTTATTCTTTTGCACACAGAATGTCCTGTTTGTCCAATGTATAAGGCGTGGGGGCATTTCTGGCATATGGTGGCATAAATCACATTAGTTGATGAGCAAGTGAATGAGCCCTTGATGGAGTAACTGGCTTGATTATGTCCTGATGTTGGTGTCTTTTATGCAAATATGTGGGCAAAGTTGGCAACGTGGTTTGTTGCAGGGATGTGGGCCTGTTTTAACGTTTCTGTTGTTAGGTCTGTAGTTGCTGGTGGGTACTGTAGTTTTAAGAATGCTTGACAGAGATTCTTGAGATGTCTGTCTCTGCCTGAGGGATCAGAGCAAATATGGCTATATCTTAGGGTGTGGCTGTAGACAATGGATGGTGACTCGCACAGAGTCAGACAGACATCATCTTCCTTTCCAAATGCAAACAACTAGACATTATACCTAATGGAGTGAAGGTAAAAAATCCTTTACAATTGACATATTAAACAAACTACGGTGAGAGATTATGCCACACACACACTTTCTCAAGCCTTGTGAAACAGACATCTCCTCGCCTATAGACAATCCCCTAAACTTAAACAGATACTCACCAGCAACTACTGGTTTTAGCAATTATGGGGGCTGTACTACAGACAGAAGTCATGTGTTTGAGTAGCAAGGAACAATACGGTAGTTTAAAAACTCCAGAGTTCTGTCCACATTACACCTTCTATCTTTGTTTACCCCAACAGAGTGGCATGGATGATGAACTCTGGATTTTAGGCCATGCCTACATGGTAAAATTATGACAACCTAAATTACCTTGACATACAGCCATCACAATTATTATACTGCTTCTGCATGTGGACATTCGACTGCCTTTGTCAGCAGTGCACATCTTTATCTGGAACGCTTGTATGGACACAGTGCAGTAAATTATCATGGGTAGATATCCCACTGTGCAACTCACCACCATAAAACAGAGAGTGTTTTGGCATGTTTTTGCAATGCCTGATGGGGTCAGGTTTCATAATGCAGTGTTCTCTGTTCCCTAATTTCATCTGAATCCCATATTATTTCATGCCTTCTTTTTAAAACCCCCACAAACCAGTGTGTCCCCTGCTCACTGGCTACCATCTCTGACAGAACCTTGGATCCTCGATAGCTCCAACTGTCATGAGCATTGCAAGCACAGCACACAGAATTCTGCAGTATTTACAAAACCAGAACAGGAGCTGCAGGGAATATGATGATTCTTTGGAGGCTATATTGGTTTCAAGAAAATCAATGGGACATCAAGACATCAAAGAGAAGCAGCTGAATTAGAATTGATATATAGATTAGATTGTGTGAAGGCAGGATTAAACTGTGACTATGGCTTTTTCTCCCATTACCACAGGTATTTACCTTCACCCTCCTCTATGTGCTGTTTCCCACTGTTCGAATCTTAACAATTGCTCTGATTTGCTGTTACTGTATGACTTGACCCCATGTTTTACACTCCCTTGCATTTATTTTCATCCCATTCTGTAAATTCTCCCATCTTCAAAGCATCTGACAAAGTAGGATTTCCTCCCATGAAAGCTCATGAGAAAAACAAGTCTGCTAGTCTGAGTGCCACAGGACTCCTTGCTTCTTTTGCTGAACTAGACTAACACAGCTGCCCCTTTGGAACCTGGCAAAATTTAAATGATTAATGTAAAGGCCAGTTTCTCTAAAATTGTGGGAAGCAGGGGAGTAAAGGGAGCAAGACAAATAGGGATTCTCTGTATAGAGAGCTACAGGAGTACAGGATTACTCAGTGTCTTTACTGATTACATCAGGGGGTTAGCCCTCTGCTGGTCCTCCCTCCCTGACCCTCAGCTGGTGCCAGCAGCCCACACTGCTGAAAAAATGTGGTGGCTGCCTGAAAACTCAGCAGTGGTCATGGCTGGAGTGGGAGCGCTTCCCAGGCATGCCACAGAAAGAAGTTGCCTAGAGGGGCTCATCTTGACAGTGTGTTTGGGGACAGGACACCCCAGGCATGTAACAAAAAGAACCCCCTTTCAGAGCTTCCCAGCCTTGCCGCAGAAAGAAGCTGCCTGGAGTGGCTCCTTTGGGGAGCATCATACTACAGAGAGGAGCCACTCCGAACAGCTTTTTTCTGTGTCACATGGAGGCATAGGCATGGGGGCACCCCCTCTATCCCAGCTGCTCCTGGAAGAAAGCTGCCCAGAGTGGCTTTCGGTGGCAGCAGTGTCAATTTCTGTGGTACTGCGGAGGGTACCGCATGCTGCTCTGAACAGGCTTGGGTGCCACTCTTGGCACACATGCCAGGAGTTGCCTACTGGATTATATGAATTCCCACCAATAAAAAAAGAACGATACCATGTCTCTTTTGTATTCACACAAGTGATAGATTCATTTAAGATTGATTAAAGACCAGGAAACCAAAACCACAGTAAATTCATGATGAAGACTCCAATATTTTAAAATGTGTCATTTTGATACTTTGAGACATAAGGCTCAATTTTGGAGACTGAACTTTTTTATTTTTTTATTTTTTGGTTTCAAAATTAAAGTTATTGGAAAAATCATTTTAAAAGTTCAAAACTAAAACAAAGGGTTTCAAAAATCACTGAAATGGACTGTTTTGATTATCTAAATTACAACTGATTTTTAAGATTTTTAGTTTGCAAAAAACAGAGTTTGACCTTTTGTCCAGATTTGGGACAAGAAATTTTTTTAAAATCTCAAAAAGCCTCATCTGATGGAAAAATCACTTCCCACCCAGTTCCAATGCTTAACATTACTGCAGCTGCACCATTTCTAGAAGTTGCTAGAATATAGGATTACATGTTTCTAATGCAGCCAAGAACTATTTATTTTGAAAATGTTCTTACTTAAAAAAAAAAAGTTTAAAAAGGCACAATTGACCTTTCTGAGGTGGATGGGCAAGTCTTCTTTTTTTCCTCTCATTTTACTTTTTGTACTTTCCCAGATGTGAAAAGGTGAGTGGTGGAGCCTTTTATAAGCAAAGCAGGAAAACAAAGCTTGCATTGAAACTGGGCATACACTCCACATTTTATTCTCTTAAGTAAACACTTAAGACTCCAGACTTAAGTAGAATGAAGTACTCTGTTAATCAAGTGGAACTAAAGAAAGGTTGGCCTTTACTTCTGACTATGTCAATTGCAAAGATTACATTAAATGAAACATTGTCCTAGATCACCACCCAAACATTACAGCTGAAATTCTTATTTCAAAACAGTGATGTAGTGTAACACAGCACGTTTGCAGCCACAGTGCTCAAGTACTCAGAAATTCTGCAGAAGAAAAACTTGGTTGCTAATAGTTGGAACAGTAATGATTTAATTAAAATGTCAACTGTTCACTCAAAAATGTCATCAGCGTAATTTAAAATGAACCCTTCCCCAATCCTGGAGCCTTTGATCAAGCAGAATTCCTATATTATACCAGTGAGATTTTCACTTCAGTAAATAATAAAAATCAAACTTTAATATAATCAACAGCCCAATCCTATAGATTTGGAATTAATTTCACTGTGTCATGATTAAGACGAGCTTTTTAAAAAATCTTGCTGTTCATGATCTGATTTTACCTTAACCTAGACTAAAACAGAGATTCCCCATACCTACAAAACACCAGATTATCCTCCACATATGAGCACTAAGTAAACTATGCATTGCTACCAGATACAAACTAATTCATTGGGGCTATATATTTTCAAATCATTAATAATTAAATCCTTACATGCTTCTTCACCTAGAAGTTACTAAGCAGAAAGCACCTGTATTTTCTCTACTTAAAATAAGATTAATTAATTAGGAGACAAAATAAATATTTCTATACATGGGGGGAAATCTTAGTTCTTTCCCCAATAAAAAAAAGTTGGTGGGGGGGGGCGTGAATAAGTCACTGGTCCACTTTACTTAAGCTCTAGTTACTACAGCATGGAGTCTAAACTAGTCCTCTAACCTTTAAGAGAATTTAACAACCAAGATCATAATAAACATGTCTCATATTTTCAGTTCAGACCCATCAGACTGAAGTCCCACAGTGCATCATAAAATCTTGTGTAGTCTCATAAAGCACATGTAACATCCACTAACATTCCGTTTTGCCTAAAAATTAACAGTCCAACCTAGAAAATAAAAAAGTAGAAGCTGAAAATTATCCCACTGATATCAACATATTCTTAGAAATACCAAAATATTTAGGACAAACTCAGCATAGATCACATGCATAGTCCTTGTATATAATAATGTGTGATCTAGAATTTCTAAACTGAATAAAGATACCACTGAGATTTCTTGCCTTTAAAGGCAAATAATGTTAAAGAACTCTAATTGTTTTTAAAAAGCAACTTCAAAATAACAGAAATAATAAAGGGCCACTGAGTTAAGTTCATGACTTCAACATGCAAACTGTTACAGGGAAGCATTTGCTATAAGGAGAACAACAATTATTTTTACTCTCATATTGACCTTTCCTCAAGGACCATAGTACAATCAAAACTCGTCCACTCATTTGAGAATGATTTTTAACTATTTCTGCAACAATCCATTTTGTGCTCAATGCCCTCTTCCCCTCCCCAACCATCATGGGCCTTGTACTCTTATTGGATGAGCTGAATACGTAAATGTGCCTTGTCCTCTTGGTTCATCATAATCTGTCATGGTTTTGTCTACATACAAAAGAAGTTTAACTGCTTTAACTACACTGGTACCTGTGTAGTTACAACACAACAAACCCCAGTATGAAGATACAGCAGTACGGAGGTGCTTATGCTCGTATAGCTCATACTGGTAGACCTGATCAGGATGAATTAAAAGTTATACTGGTACCACTATATCTGCACTAGATGTTTTAACTTTACAACTGTTTATTTAATTTATTTTTACTTACACCCCTAACCAAAATAGTTAAGTTTGTCAAAACTAAATGTTGGCCTGGCCTAAAACACTCCCCAGCAGTATTAGTTATGTTGGGAAGGCTGGGGTAGACAAGCTCCCTACAGCCATCCATGGTTTCAAATGTTAAATTATCTAACCCTGTGCAGAACAGGCCTTCAAACAAGGTGCTTATCATGCCAGAGGCTCCCAGTTCTGCATTTGCACTTCTACTACTCTTGTTACTATCACAGGTGGAACTGAACCAAATGGGAGCTGTGGCAGGATATTTTCCAGAAAAAATATGAGTATAACAAAGGTCTCTGTGTCCCCTTCCTCTTGGTTCTGGACCCTCTTCCATGCTGCCTCCTAACTGCAGAAATGCCTTCTTGATCCAATCCATCATGTTTCCACTCTCTCCTTCCTTCTAGCACTGCTTAAAACATTCTTCTGCCAAAAAGCCTTTCTGTCTTAGTCTTCTCACCCAAAAAAGTATCAACGAAAAAAGGCAACTGAAAATTTTTAGCCCTTAAAAAAAATGAAACAGAGAAAAAGAAAAGAGAGAATGGAACAAAATTATGGTTAACCTGACCAGCATCAGGCCTGCTCTGAACTATAGAATTTGGCAAACAAACATCAGCTTTGGTTGACAAACAGAGGTGGTGAACACACTGCAATCAACAATACTTTGACAAAACTGGCCAGCTTTTTAAAGAAAATAAAGCCACCTCGACAAGAGGTGTGGGGCTTTCGCTGACATACTTAGGACAACAAAGTGTCAATGTGGACACTGCCTCCCCTTACATTGACAGTGGGACTGCCGTTCTTGTCAATTTCACCGCTCCACTGGAATAGTGAAATTGTCTAGAAAGCCCATGCCCAAGCTATTGCAAGGCCAGGTAGCTGGTTGCTGCTCCCAGCTGAGAGTAAGGCAAGAAGCCTGAGCTGCTTCAAGTGCAAGCGGCTAGTTCCCACTCCCAGCTAGAACAGACAGTGACATCAATTTCACAGCTCAGCCAAATAATCGACAAAGTTGCCCCATTGGAGCAGGTTGATAGCCACCCAGATTTCTGGCCCTAGCTCCCAGCCAAGAGCAGAGACCAGGAGGCTGAGCTTCTCAACCCAGTCCCAGCTGCTGGGGGCTGGAGGTAGCCACATGAGGGTTCTACATTCCCTGCTCTCCTCCATAAGGGCAGCCACATCAATTTTACAGCTCAGCTGGGAGCCAGGTGAGAAGCCTGGGCTGCTGCCTTCTGCTCTTGGCTGGGAGCCAGGGCCGGAAGTCCCAGTTCCTCTCCAGCTACAGCCTTATCAATTACATGTGGAACTATGACACTGCCATGGCTCCCTGTTCTGGAGGAGAGTGCGAAATGGAAAAGCCCCGCTTGGTTTCTCCTTGCTCCCAACAGGGAAATGGGAAGGGAGAGGTCCCCAGTGGCTTCCCCCAGCTCCAGGAAGGGAAAGGAGAAGTCACTGGTCACTTCCCTGGCTCCCACTGGAACTGAGGCTTGTGAGGGTAGCCCACAGGGAACCCAGAAATCTGTGGGCTCCTGGCAGGGAGCTTAGAGACAGGGCTCTCAACTCCCCACATTACTCCTTAGGTTGGTAGAAGTGTTGCCAGTGAGGACACGCCCCACCAACTCAAGGCAGGCAGTATGGATATCAGCCAGTGTGGCTATAAGTTGAGCTATATTTGGTCAACATGGTTTTTCAAGCCAACACAAGGCCTTGCTTCTTGTTCCCCTTCCTGTGCTGATACATTCTCCAGTTGGACTGTAAGCTATCCAGGAACAGGGATCTTTACATACAAATATGAAGATAAGTATCTAGAACACTGAAGGCATTTGGTAAATAGTGTTCATACAGGAAATACCCCTGGTAAGACTTAAAACAGCATCCATTGTCACCACCACCTATGTTGCTTCATAAATACTCATAGCAGTGTTTTAAAACTGAATGTAAAAATGACAGTTTTAATGTTATAAAGAAGTGTTATCATGCTGGCTGATGCATGGGGAATTTAAACCTTATTTCAATTCAATCTGAAGAGCTGCTCAATGGCTTTGGTAAGAACAGCTTGAAAGTTCTATCATGTGATGACCTATGTGCTGACCTCTGGCACAGTATGTAAATGAACTCTTTCACCTCCATGGGTTTTCCCCTTTCTTTTCCCTGATCTTTAATGAGGATATCATGCTTGGGAGTAGCAGGCTAAAGTTTGCTCTGTACTTTTGGAGTGGGCAGGATGCCAAAATGCAAACACAATGACTGGATTCAGTTTTTAAGCAAACACCTCATATGCAAAGAATGCTTTCAACCACAACTTTAACAGGAAATCTAGACCAAAGCAAAAAATGGGTCATCTCCTAATTCATTATGGAGACTTTACACCTGGAATTTAATGCTGCTGTCTTGTAATGAAAGTTTGCTGTTACAGAAATTTCAATTCCAAAGACCTATTTGCTTAAGGGCCTTTTGCAGCACTACAATGTTCATAGGATACCCATTCTGATACAGTCCTGACTTTTCTGCTTTTTACATCACAATTTCAGTAAGAAACCTATACACATGAATGACATTTAAAAACTTATACAATTCTGTTAGGCTCACTAATAAGTGGGCTTATTGTCATTCTGTAACACAAATATTTCTTTAAAAATTACATATTTTCTGCTTTTAAAATATACTACATTGGATGTAGGTTGCACATGCTAAATTCCAGTTTCTATCCTTCTCTTCCCTCTACCATTTCAGATGCTCACAACATTACCAATTTGATTTCCTGTGGGCTGAATTTACGAAGGGTGAATGTCTTTGAACAGGTTACATAAAATCAGCCCAGGCATATCCTATATTCTGGTTTCATAAACACAAAAATACATACAACGGATGAGAATCTATGCTGCTTCTCTAAGAGGTGAAGCACAGAACTCAAAGGCCACAGGGATGCTGGACTAATCATCTGTATGCCCTCCCAGTTTTGGGCTGCTTCAGAGACAGGGTAGTAGTTCATGAAGTAGTTTACTCAAACTTTGCACTCAATAGTGAATTATTTATTTCCATATTAGCTTTTCTATGGCATCCTTCATTGTAGTACGTAAATGCCTCATTAACGTTAATTTACTTTTATGAATTCCCTGTAAAGTTGGGAAGTACTATCATCTCTATTTGACACATACATAATTGAAGCACAGAGAAATTACTTGCTAAAGGTCATACAGGAACTCTGAGCAGAACCCCAATCTTCTGAGTCCCAGTTCAATGTCTAAAACACAAGAGAGCTAAAAGACTCAACAGAGCTTTCATCCCCAAAACTTTTCCATCTATCATTCCTTAACCAAGGGCTGGGGCTACCCAGAGAGAACCAAAGTCAAAAAAGCCGACTTCTAAGTAGCCAAAGGCAGACAGCTAACAGGAGAGCTTGGGAGGGAGATCTCCAAGTGAAGGAGGAGTGACTATGTGAACCTTGGGTGAGTTTGTTGTCTGTCGTATGTTTGTGGTGTGCCTTCCACTTGACTGAAGAATACTGGATGGCCTATTTGTTTGGTGGACCAAGTGCTGATCTTAGCAGCTTGCTAGGCAAGACTGTGAGGTTAACAAGCCTTCAGTTTGATCCCAAAGTCCCTTAGCCAGGACCAGGGTTACTCAAAGAAAACGAGGGTTTAAAAAGCCCATTCCAAAGCAATCAGAGGAGCTGCCAATAAGGTTAGCTAAAGGGTAGTTTTGTGAGAGAGATGAAAGGGAAAGTGTTGGGTATAGACACACTTCATTAACATTCTGTAAACTGAAAACGATATCCCAATCCCCGATGAAAAACAAAAAAACAAGAAAAGAAAATTCTGCAGGAGTAAAAAGCGAATGCAAGAGCTGTCAAGTTTATTAGACTGACTGCAACATGTATCATTAACTATTCTATGGGCAAGTCACATATGCATGCATTTGGTGCAAGGAGCTTTTGGCCTTCAGAGATTTATACAGGCTTTGGAAACCACAGTGGCTGAACTAAAGGAGCTAAGGGATATAGAGAGATACACAGATGAGACTTTCCACGACACAGCAGAATGGTCCCATCCCCGGTGATAGTCTCTCTGCTGTTGAGGAGAATGAAAGAATTAGGGAAGGAGAATATCAAACTGGATTGAAGAAAAATGATCTCATGGTTGGAACCCTCCTGCCAGATGATGTCTTGCACTGAAGCTCTCTCTCTGGGGAAGGAAACTCCAGTTATTAAGAAAAGACAGGTGGTAGTAATTGGGGACATGATAATTAGAAACATAGATAGCTGAGTTTGTGATGATTGGGAGACCTGCATGGTGACTTGCCTGCTGGGTGCAAAGGTTGCTGATCTCTTAACATCTCTAGACAGACTTTGTGCACTGCTGAGGAGCCAGCAGCCATGGTACATGGCATAGGTGAGAATAAGAGAAAGGTCATGGAGGTCAAATTTAAGATGTTAAGTAAGAGACAGAAGTCCAGGACCTCTATGGTAGCATTCTCAGAAACATTTTCAGCAGAGCTGGCCCAAGGATTTCTGGTGCCCTAGGCGCCTTTGACTTTGGCACCTCCAAGGGTGGTAGGGGGGCAGGGTCTGGCGTAATCAGCCTGTGCAGCCCCCCTCGCCCACTGGCAGAGGCGGCGCAGGCTGGCGCAGAGGCCAGCCCTGCAGTTCTGCCTCTCCTCTGAACTGGAGGCAGAGTGGGCCAGTCCAAAGGCTGGGCTCCACTGTCCCACCCTGCCCCCAAAGCACAATAGCCAGCCCAGGGGTGGGGCAAGAGCCTCTTGGCTGGCTCACTCCACCCTGCGTCAGCTGTTCCCCGTGCTGGACTGGGGTGGACTGGCCAAGAGGAGAAACCAGTTTTGCGCTCTAGGCTCCCCTTCTCTCTTTCCCTGCTGCCTTCAACTCAGAGCTGAAGGCAGCGGGATGGCGGCGAGGGACAGCGCAGTGATGCAAGCCCATGGGTGATGACCCCTCTCCCCGACCCCAAGGACAGCCTGGGGGAGTGCTCTTGGCATCCTCAGAGAATGCCTAGGTCATCTCTATGGATGGACTGGCCCTGGTTTTCAGTTCCATGCACAGAGTTAGTCAGACAGACAGAATTGCAGGGTCCTAGTACCAGGGTACAAAACACACCAAAAAGACAGAATAGGTCACACTAGTGGTGGAGTGGCACTATATGTAAAAGAAAGCTTAAACTAAAATGAAATAGAAATCTCACATGAACCAGGCCACAGAATCTCTACGGAGAGTAATTCCATGGTTGAATAATGGGAATTGAGCACTGGGGATATACTACTGACCACCTACCAGGATGGAAATACTGATTGTGACATGCTCAGGAGATTAGAGCAGCTATAAAAAGAAAAAAAACTCTGTAATAATGGAGGATTTCAGCTGTCACATTGTCTGGGTACTTGCCACCTCAGGATGGGATACAGAGATTACATTTCTTGACAACTTAAATGACTGCTTCTTGGAAAAACTAGTCTTGGAATCCAAAAGAGGAGAGGCCATTCTTGATTTAGTTGTGAGTAGAGCACAGAAACTGGTCCAAAAGGTGCATGAAGCTAAATCACCGGATAATAGTGACCATAACATAATAAAATGTAATATGTCTTGGGAGAGAGGGAAACACCAAAGCAGTCTATCACAGTAACATTTAATTTCAGAAAGGGGAACAAGACGAAAATGATAAGTTCCAAAAGGGTACCCGTGTTTGTGTAGCTCAGCAAAACAAACAAGGAATCCTGTGGCATTTTTAAAGACTAACAAATGTATTTATCACAGTTCTGTAAGCCTCCCACCTTCAAGCATTTGGCGAAATGGGATTCTCTCCCAAGAAAGCTTATGTGATAAATAAATCTGTTAATCTTTAAAAGTGACACAAAACTCCTTGTTTGTTTAGACAAAAAACGAGGAAGTTAGTTAAAAAGAAATTACAAGATATAGTGGCAAAAGTGAAATCCCTGCAAGCTGCATGAAAACTTTTCAAAAAAACCATAATACTCAGTTTAAATATATATTCCCCAAATTAAAGAACATACTAAATGGACCAAAAAGTGTCAAGGTGGCTAAATAAGAAAGTAAAAGAAACAGTTAGAGACAAAAAGGCATCTTTTAAAATGTGGAAGTTTATTCCTATTGAGGAACACAGAAAGGAGCACAAGTTCTGGCAAGTGAAGTGTAAAAATATAATTAAGAAGGACAAAGAATAATTTGAAAAACAGCTGGCCAAGGACTCAACAAGTTATTAAAACAAAAAAGATTAAGTACAGCAGAATTAGAAAGTCTGCTAAACCAGTGCTTCTCAACCACTATGTCGGGACACATTACTGTGTCGCCACACAATGGTAAGCATGTCACAGAGAGCCGGGGAGATGGCTGGATTTGGCCTGGGGTGTGCTGGAAGATCACGATATGCTGCCAAGTGTGTCGCAATCTGCAAAAGGCTGAGAACCACTGTGCTAAACAATCAGTGAGAGTCGCTGGATGACTGAGGTGCTAAAGGAGCACTCAAGGAAGATAAGGCCATTGTGGAGATACTATGTGAATTCTTTACATCGGTCTTCACAGCTAAGGATACGAGGGAGATTATTTTTAAGTGGCAAATCTCAGTAACTAGCCTAGATTGAGCTGTCTTTAGAGGTTTTGAAACATTGATAAATTAAACAGTAATGAGTTACCAGGGCCAGATTGTATCCACCCAAGACTTCTGAAGGAACTCAAATATGAAATTGCAGAACTCTTAACCACGGCAAGTAACCGACCATTTAGATCAACTTCTGTTCTAGATGACTGGAGGATAGCTAATGTGATGCCAATTTTTAAAAAATGCTCCTGAGGCAATCCTGGCAATTACATGCTAGTAAGTCTAACTTCAGTATCAGACGAACTGGTTAAAAAAATAATAAAGAACAAAATTATCAGACACAGAGATGGATCCAAGTTGTTGAGGAAGAGTTAACATGTTTTTTGTAAATGGAAATTCTGCCTCACCAATCTACTAGAATTCTTTGATGGGACCAACAAACGTGTGGTTAAGAGTGGCTCCAGCAGATACACTGTATTTAGATGTTCAGAAAGCCTTTGACAAGGTCACTCAATGAAGACTCTTAAGCAGTCATGGACTAAGAGGGAAGGTCCAATCCTGAATCTGTAGCTGGTTAATAAGACAGAAAATAAAATGTGGAAATAAATAGTTTTCAGAATAAAGAAATATGAACAGCGTTGTCCACCAGGGGTCTGTACTGAAACCAGCACTGTTCAACATATTCATAAATCATCTTGTAAAAGCCTTAAACAGTAAAGTGGCAACATATGCAGATGATACAAAACTACTCAAGATAGCTAAGTCCAAATCAGACAGCAAAGAATTACAAAAGGACCTCACAAAACTATGTGATTGAGCAACAAACTGGCAGATGAAATTCAGTGTTGATAAATGCAAAGCCACGCACATTAGAAAACACAAATCCCCCCTATACAGAAGCAGTCAAAAAGCTAACAGAATTTTGGAATCATTAGGAAATGGATAGATAAGACAGAAAATATCATATAACCTCTTTTTAAATTCATGGTACATCCACATCGTGAATTCTACACACAGATGTAGTCAACCAATCTCAAAAAAGATGTATTGGAATCGGAAAAGGTATTGAAAATAGCAACCAAAATTACCAGCAAAACAAACAAGGACTCCTTTAGAATTTTTAAAGACTAACAAATTTATTTGTCACATTGGCTTTTGTGGGAGAACTAGACTAACATGTTTCTGTTTCATTATTGAACTAGATTAACATGGCTACCCCTTTGGAACTTGTCAACATGCAAAATTATGAGGGGTATGGAAAAGCTTCCATATGAGGAGAGACTAATAACACAGAGTTTACAGCTTGGAAAAGAGATGACTAAGGGAAGATATGATAGAGGTCTATAAAAATCATGACTGGTGAGAAGAAAATAAATAGGGAAGTGTTATTTACTCCTCATAACACAAACACTAAGGCTTACCATATGAAATTAATTGGCAGAAGGTTTAAAACAAACAAATAGAAGTACATTGTCATATAACATTCAGTCAACCCGTGGAACTCCTTACCAGAGAACATTGTGAAGGCCAAGACTATAAATGGGTTCAAAAAAGAACTAAATAAGTTCATGGAGGATAGGCTCATCAATGACTGTTAGGCTGGGAATGGCCCATGGAATGGATCACTTGATGATTACCTATTCATTCATTCCCTCTGAAGCACCGTGTATTAGCCACTGTCAGAGGACAGGATACTGGGCTGATGGACCATTTCCAAACGGATAGCCGTGTTAGTCTAGTCCAGTAAAAAAACAACAAGCAGTTTAAACTATTTTAGTTTCGTTCCTTTCTGTAAGTTCACCCATCTTCGAAGCATCTGAGGAAGTGGGATCTTCTCCCACAACAGCTCATGCAAAAAATAAATCTGTTAGTCTTAAAGTGCCACACAACTGCTTGTTGTTTTTTTTGATGGACCATTTGTCTGACTAATGGCCATTTAGCACACTAAATTTATTTGACCGTTTCTGAGCTAAACAAACAAGTGATGTTCTGATCATCAGACCGAGGTGCCATACAACCCAGCATCATTGTCTTTCCAGTATGCATAAAGAATTAGGATAGAGTCCTAAGGAAATATATTAGGTGATAATTTAAGGCTGTATTGCAATGATCATGCTCCAAGAGGCAGAGCTTAGGTTATATGTATAAACTGTAATTTAGCCAGTCCTAAACTTTGATAGCATTACTGTGCAACCCTAATGTTCTTTTCACTTGCTTTTTCCTGCAAGTATGGTGTTTCTTATAAGTTTAAAAAGAAATCTGCCATTTTCAGCTTTGTGATTTAGAGAATTACATGCTCTATCCTGTGAAATGTTTATAATTTATATATCAGATGCAAGGCCCTTTTTAAAATGCCCCAAGAATTTATCAGTGTTCATGACAAAAAGATGAAAATCAGTGCAACATTAATTTTCATAGTTTTTTAATACATATTTGGGGATGAAAAAACAGGAAAAAGCAAAAACTAGAGAAAAGCAAGGCCATTTAAAGTAAAAACAGTTTAATACTGTGGTTTATTTAAATTAGAGGTCTCAAACATGCAGACCATGGGCCGCGTGAGGCTCCTACCGTAAGCCATAATTCAGGAGGTCCGTACCCAAGGCTGGCTTTTCAAGACCCTTGCTGGCTGGGAGCCAGCAGCTGAGCTCCAGCTGCCTGACTCCCGCCCAGGGTCCTGCTCCAGTGCTTCCCCATCGACAGTGCTTCCAGGCAGCCTGGAAGGAGCTGGAGCCTGCCTCTGCCTGAGAGTCAGGTGGTAGGCAGAGCCCTGCAGGGCCGTCTCTTGGGGGTCTGGGCTCAGGGCCAAGAGAGGGGAGCATGGCAGGCTGGCCTGCTCTGTCCCCCAGGGACACTGGTCATCCTGCTGGGGACTGGGAGTGGGGCCATCACCCAGCCCCTTGTCCTGCTTTCTTTCTTTCAGGGGCATTAGTGGATGGGTCGGGACAAGGGACGCCTCTCCCCCCCACCGCACGGCTCCAATCCCAATCTGGCTGCTGCTGCTGCCACTTGTTGGCAGCCACAGGAACCCTCCTCCCTCTTCCAGCCTCTTGCAAGAGCCTCAGAGCCTGAGATAGTCCACGCCACTTTCCACAAGCGGCAGAGGCAGTTTCTGAGCAGCAGCAGGTCTGAGATGACTCTTACCGCCTGTGAGAAGCCACAGGAGCCAGCTCTCTTTTAAAGCCTCTTGCTAGAGGCTTGGATCTGGTGACGGTCCCTGCAAGTGGCAAGAGCAGTCTCAGAGCGGCTGCCGCTCAGAAACTGCCTCTGTCGCTTGTAAAAAACAGGACGGACTGTCTCTGGCTCCGAGCCTCTTGCAAGAGACTGGAAGAGGGAAAAGGATCCTGCAGCTTCTTACAAGCAGCAAGAGTCATCTCTGCGTAGCTGCCGCTCAGTAACTGCCTCTGCTGCTTGTAACAAGTGGCACAGACCCTCTTTCATTTCTTCTTTTCTTCCTTCCTCTCCCCTTCTTTTTTTCTTTCTTTTCCTTCCTTCTCTCTTTCTCTTCCTTTCTTCTTTCTCTTCCTTCCTTTTTTCTTTCTTCTCTCTTCCCTTCCCTCTTTCTTTCCTTCTCCCCATTTTTAAAAATTTATTTTAATTAAATCTTTCTAAAAATTCATTTTCAATTAAAAATTCATACAAATTCAATTAACTAAACCTAATTCATTAATTCTATTTACAATCACTTTGAATTCAATTAATTTAATTTAATTTAAATTAAACAAACGGGTGAACCCATTGTATGAAGAGGTTTCAGCAATGCAGCACTCAGGACAATATCCTAGTCCTCATGCGGCCCTCGTGGTGACTTGAGTTTGAGACCCCTGATTTAAATGAACTGTACACGAACAGTATATTCATATATGCATGCCCAAGTGTGTGTTTCTCTTCCACAACACTGCCTCACTTCAACAGAAAGCTTTGATTATTACTAATTATTATTAGATTAATTTATTATTAACATAAACACATCTATCTAATGTAATGTACTGGATTTTCCTAACAATTTTTTTCAAGTACTCAAAATGGTCCAAAATCACTGTGAAAGCTGGTTAAACCAAAAAAACAGCTGTTGTAAAACTTGGGATCTTTTTATTAAAAATCTGTAAATATTAAAAACAAAGGGCCTTCCCAATAAATAAAGAGGCCAAACTGTTCTGAAGGCATGTCTTTTCCTATGCACAGCTCCTTCAGATCACATTCCAAAACCCACTACCAGTGCCCATGTAAACAGAAATTCCACTTTACTGTGTTATGCATGACTGTATCTTACGAACTCTTAAGATATCTGCTAGCCCAGTAAAATTTTCACCCAGTTTACATGTGCAACATTCATACTCACAATGAAATAGTGGGAAATGGGTATTTTTATCATTTAACCAAAGGATCATTTGTGAGCAGAGCCGTAAGTATGGTTTCTGGCACCCAGGGCAGGCAGCTGAAAAGGTGCCCTCCACCACCAACTCTGACCTAATCTGGCCCAGGGCCTGATCCGTCTGGACGGGGTGGGGCGGAGTGCCTCCCCTGCTGCAGGGTTGGAGCAGCAGGGGACCTGGTGGGGGGAAAAGCTTCCCTTGCCACCCAGGCGGAGAGGCTGGGGAGGGAGGGGGAATGTTTCCCCTACCGCAGGGGAGGAGCAGCAGGGACCCCGCTGGGGGTGCCTCCGCTGCTGCAGGGACAGAGCAGCCAGGGCATTGGGGCAAGGTGGGAGACACTACCCCAGCCCCTGCCTGGCTCCAGAAGGAATGAGCCTAAGGCACGTTCTTCTTCCGGACCAAGCAGCTGCTGTTTAAAATTCCCTGCCCAGGTCTCACCCTGCCCTAGTTACAGCTCTGTTTGAGAGGGAGGGGTTTTTTGTGGAAATCTTATAAACTGACTTTCCTCAGACCAATGGATGGTACATACATAATCCAGAGACAACATCACCTTTACTAAACTTTGAGTTATTGCCTAAAATCTATGCATTGGGCCATAGTCTCTTTATCGGCCATAGAGAAGCAGAGGAAGGGAAGGAGTAGTGGTTATAGTGTCAGGATGTGGTTCAGAGTCTATAATTAGTTAAAAAGACAGAGAAATCCAAAAAGAAAGTTAAAAAGAAGTAAGGTATGGATGTGAATTTGCAGTTTCTCCATCAGAGGTACTGTCTCTTGATCTGAAAATGAAAAACAATCAGCTGTTCCAATTAATAATGATTTTATGTTATTTGAGTTCTTAAATAAACAAATAATAAAATCATAGGAAAGTGAAGTCCATGGAAGCAGGAAATAGTTTGCTGGTTATCATACAATAGATACATAATAACTGGAAGAACAAAGAATACAAAACACAGAAATTTAAAAGGAGGTTACTAGCATTCTACAGGGTGGGGGGGGAAGAGCACAGAAGGAAGGTAAATAATGTTGGTAGGGTTATTTAAAGAAATCATTTTTTCAAATTGGAGGAAAGAAACAAAGGAGAGAAAAAAGTTTTATCTATTTTGACTCAAATATTTATCTAAATTGACTCAACAATGACTTCTTACAGCAAATTAGCAAATTTTCATTTGTGTTGTTTCTTCTAACATGAGGCAACACATTATTTACCGGGAATGCTGCAATAACCAGAGGTCCCTTCTGCAAAACAAACATGACACAATGAAAAACTGCTAAAATAAAAGACTCACTTAGCACTGGAATGCCCTTCCTGGCTCACTTTTCACTTCTAAACATAAAAAGAATGCCATGAATTTCTAAAGTATGTCTGGGACCACAGCCCCAGATATCATGAATAAGACATTAAAGCTCTTCTCTATACAATAAAAATGTTATGTGACTTGTACTTAAATAAAAGCTGAGGTGTTTTTAACTACAGACTGTATCCATCACATGAAGAAGAAACTTCTAAATATCATTTCTGATATTCTCCTTGTGAGTTATGCCCTTTCTCTCAGAACAGCAGCACAAATTCTAAGACAGTATGTTCTGTCATCAGTGTTGTATATATTCTTGCATAGAATGTGTAACACATGAAAGAAAAGCCTATGAAGCAAAAGGGTTTCCTACTCTGCACACTTATAACTGCCCTGAATGTCTTTTATTACCTAAGGCAACTGGAACTCTGTGCCCATAGCAGACAACTCGATTTACTATAGCATGATTATTTCTTACGGTATTGCTTGCTATAATTTGGAGGTTTTAGTCAGTTCCTTAAGTTGGCTTTATACTATTTATACAGATAAAACTCAAATTTGAGTGTAAAGAAATGCCATGACCAGGCATCAGCCCTTTTGCTGTGCAACTACTTAGTCAAAATTCAGTCTTGAAGTGCCGCAATTTACTGTACTTCACTGATAGGAATGCATCATATGATTTTCCCCTCTAACATCTAGCAGTCTGATACAGTCCTGTATGCAAACCTCTGCTTATTACTTTTCAGAAACAGAAAGACTAACAATTAGGACTATGTCCTTCCCCAGTACTTTTCTTCTTTTGGAGTAGCACAAACATTTAATATTTCCTATGCCCAGCCTTAGAACTGCAACTTGTTTCCTTTGGCGTGATCTGCTCAGGACTAAGAGGAATCATGCTAACAGCACAGGTTAGTTTTGATGGTGAATACAGCAGTTACCTCAGTGGGGCGTTGTGAGGATAAACACGTTACAAAATTGTGAGATGCTCACATACTACAATGATGGGGGCCATATAAGTACCATGCACAGAAAGAGAATGAAATAACTTGGGGCTCTGGCCTTATCAGGTTTTCTTTTCTGACAATTTCACTATTCCAATAGGACATTGCTACTATGAGAGGTCATGGGCACAGATGGCGTGGCAAATACTCAGGAAGCTTGGGTCAGTACCACAGAGGTATCTACATAACAGAAATTTTAACTGGACCCTGTTATGAAAGGCACAGAGAATGGAGCATTGAGTGATGCATTCACTATATTCAGGGAGGGTAAGAACATGCATGGCTAGGTCTCACAGAGGTTAGAGTTTTTCGGGGTGAGAGGCTTCGTATCCAGTTATGAGTTTTAATAATCAGCCCCCGAAGGTCATGCATGCATGCAAAGGCGGCCATAGGCAATCAGGGGCCCTAGGCAAAGTTCTATTGTGGGGCCCCCTATAGGCGCCCACAACCCCCTCCCTCCACAGCCCCAGGTCCACAGCACTGGCCCCTCCTTTGGCCCCAGATCCCTGCCTCTGGCCCCTGGCCCACCATCTGTAACCCCCCACAGCTCTGGCTGCCCACCCCTGGCCCCCAGCCTTCTCTCTGTCCTCCCTCCCCAGCCTTAACCCTAACCCATGGCCTCAGCTCCCCACCACTGACCCCTAGCCCAAGGACCAGCTCCTTCTCCTGCTGCTGACCAAGGCAGATGTGGCTTTTAGGGTAGGCAAAGCAGGCAAGAGGGCCCCTTACTGCTTGGGACCTTAGGGATGTGCCTGGCTTTGCCTACCCCAAAAGCCATCTCTGCATGTGTGGATCAGGTCTGTGTCCAAAAGGATGAGCACAATCTTCTGGCTGATGCTTTCTGCCCCCATAGTTATTGGAGTCTGTTAAGTAAGTGAATAAAATTTGAGGAGAGATGACATTAATAGTGCTTGTCTTTTCTTAAAATGATTACTTTAATCTGGATTCAGCTTAAGATGGTGGCTCTTGAGCCAAATGCTGAGAAACCCAGGAGACAGTGCCAATTGACAAAGATAGAGCAAAACAAATCTAAGAGTTGTCCCAATAAAAGAATCAGGCTTCATCTATACTAGAAAATTAAGACAGCTTAGCTACTTTGCTCAGCAATGTGAAAAATCAGCATACCCAAGTGGTGTAGTTAAACTCACCTAGCCTACAGCATAGACAGAGCTCAGCTGATAAAAAAATTTTTCTTCTTCAGACTAGCTATTGCCTCTCAGGGAAGACAACTGTTGATGGAAGAACCTCTCCTTTCAGCACAGGTAATATCTAACACTGAAGTTCCAGTGTTGCAGCTGCAGAGATGCAGTTCTGTCCCTGTAGCATTTTAAGTGTAGACAAGCCTTAAGAAAGGAATTAAGACAGGGCTTTAAGACATTAGCATTTATGGGGGGGAGTGTTTTGTGAACAATTTCTTTCTTATTGGCTCTCCTCCAACTTTTAACTGAAATGTGGCTCAGGATTATTTTCAGAATAATAGGATAAGTTCTGGTTTGAACTAATTAGTGATAAATTACCATTGATTATTGCAAACTACTTGTAAATAAAGTAGGATCAGGATATTATTCAGGAAGATCTGGATGATGTAAACTGTAGTAATAGGAACAGAATGAAATTTAATAGTGGAAAGCACAAGTTCATCCTTTCAAGTACTAATAATAAGACCTGTTAAAAGCTGGGGTGCAGCAGTTGGAAGTGACACAGGTGTAAAATGACCCTGGCATACTGGTTGATCACAAGAAGACTAAGAGTCACCAATGTGATGTGACTGTGAAAACAGCAAATGTGGTCCTAGGATGCATCAGACAAGGTATATCCAGTAGAGATAGGAGATGTCAGTACCATTATCCAAGGCGCTGGTGAGACCTCATCTGGAATATTGTGTGCTATTCCGGTCCCCCATGTTTAAGAAAGATGAATTCAAACTGGAAAAGGGGCAGAGAAGGGCTATTAGGATGACTCAGAGAATGGAAAACCTGCCTTATGAAAGGAGACTCATAGAGCTTGGCTTGTCCAGCCTAACCAAAAGAAGGTTGAGGGGAGATATGACTGTCCTCCATAAATACATCAGAGACAAATACCAGGGAAGGAGAGGAATTATTGAAGTTCAGTGCCAATGTGGACACACGAGCAAAGTGATATAAACTAGCCATTACAGGAAGTTTAGACTTGAAAACAGACACAGATTTCTAATCATTAGAGGCGTGAAGTTCTGGAGACACCTTCCAAGGGGAGCTATGGAGTCAAGAAATTTAGCTGGCTTCATAAATGAGCTTGATAAATTTATTGAGGGGATAGTATGATAGGACAGCCTAGCTTGGCAATTGACTGATCTCTGACTACTGGTGGTGGATGTGCCAATGGCCTGAGATGGGAGGTGTCAGCGAAGGTGGCAGCCATGATGGCCACCCCGCCCCACACGTTGCCCCCCTGGATTATGCTGCTCTCAGGGAGGAATGTTAAGTATCAATCTCACTGATGGGCCTCCATTTCCGGGCCATCCAGCACAAGGGGGAAGAATGCTAAGTATCAATCTCCCCTGATGGCTCTCAATCTCCTGTGTGAGGTTTTTTCCTCCCTAGTTTCTGTCAACAACAAGGGGGGTGAGTTTCTATCCCCCCCAACAGTTTCTTGGCACCCCCATCACCATGAAGGAGGGGTCATTGTCTGGGGTCCCAGTTTTATCATTGGTCCTGACCAGAATCCCACTCCTAATTGGCTATTTTTAATCTGGCTGTGCAAAATTCTATTTAAACCCCATCTCAGCTAGCTTGTTGTTCTCCCACCCTCGGATGCTAAAGGGCACGTCGTGACCCGGTCGGATTGGCCCCCGACCGAGACAGGGAGCACCCACCCATGAGACCTTCCTTTTTGGGGTGTACACGGATTGCCGGCTGAGATGCTGCAGCTGGTCTGCCTCCTCGCTTTGGGTTCTACCGCAGTCCTGGGACAGGTATTATAAATCGATATAGGCCTCCTACTTTTTCTTAATCATTCTACTTGGTACCATTTGTATATAGTCTGTGATTGTAGTTTCTTTACTTGAGTTTTGCATAGTTTGTGTAGTTGTTATTATTTTCTCTGTATCCTGTATAATCCTTCATGATATAGTTGTTTATGGTCTAGCATAGTTTGTGATGTTAATTTACTGGGTGTTTTATTAGTCATTTGTATTTTGCATCCTTTTTACTGTATAATTGTTCATTACTCTGCTTCTGCTCTAAACTGTTGGCCCCAAACTTCTCCAGTGTACACGGGGGGAGTGTGGGGGTTTATTTTTCTCTCATTTGACTTTCTCATTCTGCCGCCCACCCGTCTTGGCTAGCAAGGAGGAATGGCTTTCAGCCATTAGTAAATACGCGTTGGGTGGGCTGGTCAGTGCCTATACCGATGTTGAGGCAGTAAGAGGCCAGAAAAGTCTTTTACTTATTATGGCCACCCTCTAGTAGGTTATTGCTCCACACCGTCATTTGGCTATAAGTGCTTTGCATAGCTTTTCAGCTTTATATTGTTATTTAGTTATAAGTGTTTATTTAGGTTGTTGGCTTTATGCTGTTAGTTGGTTATAAGTGTCCTATATAGACCTTTGCTTCATATTGTTAGTTGATTACAAGTGTTGTCACATAGATTTCCTTGTTTTATACTGTTAAGTGGTTAGAGGTGTTTAAGGTGTCACTATAAAAGTAGCTTTTGTTTACTTGAACTGGTGTCCGTCTCATTGGTGGGTGTCGCTGGTCCATCCCAGTCACATCACGAACCCGGGGTTCAACAGGAGGCTTGATGGGGTGGTTTCTGAATTATTACAAAGAATTCTTTCTTGGTGTCTGGCTGGTGGTTTAACTCAGGTGTGGCCAAACTGCGGCTCGCAAGCCACATGCAGCTCTTCCAAGAAAAACTGTGGCTCCCCAAAGAGCACAGCAGGGGCGGCATGGTGGGAGATAGGGGCAAGAAGTGTGCAATGGTGGGGGACCCCAGAGAGGTGGCGGCATGGTAAGAGCTGGCAGGGAAGAGGGGGAAGCAGGGAAAGGCAGTGTGGTGAGAGCCGTAGCGTGGTGAGAGTCGGCAGGGAAAAGCAGCATGGTGAGAGCCTGCAGAGAAGCAGGGGATGGTCACTGCCAGCAGGGAAAGGCAGCATGGTCAGGGACTGCAGGGAAGGGCAGCATGGTCCAGCCAGCAGAGAAGGGCAGCGTGGTCAGAGCTGCCAGGCAAGGGCAGCATGGTCGGGGTCAGGATAGGCAGCAATGTGGCATGGTCGGGGAGAGCAGAGAAGGAGCAGCGTGGTAAGAGACTGCAGGGAAGTGGCAACAGGGGTGGGGGAGGGAAGTGCAGCACCAGCAGGTTTAAATTTTCTCAGAGGGTCTAATGCAGCTTACTCGTTGTTAAAATGAAATCATGTTTTACAAGTCCTAAACATGATGGTGAATATTGAGAAATGAAAATACAAAGGAGAAAAGTTTAAAACTGAATGTAGATTACTTTCAACTTTTGGCACAGCTTACTGCTGTGAAGCATTGTATTCCACAATGACATTCAAAACATTGTGCAATACTTAGGGATCTGCACCTGAGAGAGCTTTTACCTACTGCATTGACAAGTTACTGGCCAGATTTTAAAAAACTTGCCACAATCCTGCAGTGTTCTACATCTAGTTTTCATGGTAACCATAAATAATTATTAGAATCTGACGTTAGCAGGATCAATATTTGTCCTGTTTTTATGATAAAGTTAAAGTACGCAGTGAATTTTAAGCTTAGTAATTTTGGAGTAGGTAAAAATATGCAGTTATACGCCTCAGTGTGGCTCTCGAAGGTTTAACAATCGACTTGTGCGGCTCTTGAGTTCCACAAGTTTGGCCACCCCTGGTTTAACTGATCTCCATATTTGGGATTGGGAAGGAATTTTCCCACAGGGCAGATTGGGAAAGGCTCTAGGCTAGGGGGTTTTCCCCTTCATCTGTAGCATGGGACATTGTTCACTTGCTGATGGATTCTCTGCACCATAAGTTTTCTAAACCATGATTTGAGGACTTTAACAACTCAGCCATTGGTTTGAGGTTTTTTTACAGGAGTGGGTAGGTGAGATTCTGTTTCCTGCATTGAGGAGGTCATAATAAATGGTCTTTTCTGACCCTAGAAGCGTATGAGTCTAGGATTTTCTAAACATGCTACACAGGCTGTTGAGATTTATCTGATTGTTTACAGTTGATGTATATTATTTTTAATTTCCTTGATCTCCTCCCCTTTTTCAAAAATGACATAACATCTCCCTTCACTCTTCCCTTCCCTTTATACATAGAGCTTTCACTGACCTCTGCTTCCCTCCTTCAGGATGACATGGTGATATGTGAGAACCTTTAGGAATGTGCTGTCCTGAAGACTGTGATATAGGAGGATTATAAAGAAATAGTGAGAGTTATTTTAGCAACAGAGACTGTTGCCAGCATCATCAGCAAGTAGCTGCGGCAATGACAGCAGCAGAACCATCTAGTTTTCTACTGACCTGTTTTTTGAGACTACAATGGAATCCCTTATTGTCAGGAACTGCTAAGACGATTTTGAGAGGAATGGCTGCGCAATAGAGGTGAACCAAGTTGTAGCATAAAGCAGCACTGTTAGCTGAAATAGACAATATATATCAGTGCAATTTCTTTGGCAGATGAAAATACTAACACAGCTAACGTAACAGCAAATCAAATAATCCAATTTGGAGAAAGAGGAAAGCCAGATACAAAAATAGGTGTAAAAAAAAAAAAAGACAAAATGCTCAAGAGTTCTCCATCGTAAGACACAAAAGACAAACAAACAAACAAAAATCCCAGCACTTGAAACAAGCAGACTCCGTTGTGGGGAAGTTTATATTAAGGATAGGATAGCCTTATCAGAGGAATATGATTTGCAGTCTGATGTTACTAGAAAGAACCCATGGGATCTAAAGTGTTGGGTTAGGTTACAAAGTGCTGACTGTAAAATGAGTAGATGTTCTTGTGAAATTGATGCACGTTGTACCAATTTTTCCTGGAAAGCTGGACCACTCTCATACATTTCATATATTCAGGGAACATGCAGTGCCTCTCCAAAGCTGCAAAGGACCAAGTAACAACAAGTACCAGAAGTGACTGAAGTCATGTCAGCAGATGAATGTTTACCCAAGTCAGGTGACACATCAATCTACATGGACGCTGGCATGGTTATTAGGTCTTTGCTCTTAGCCTGCTGTTTACCAACTGGTGTCTAGGAATAAAGCAGGACCCATTCTGCTTGTCAAACTTTAGTGGTTAGCAGGGGAGAGCCAAAAATAAGATCCGTGCAAGAGTGAAGAGAAAATGAATCATGAAGGAAAAGTTGTGCTGCTGCCATAGTAGCTCTCAGGGAAACTAATAAATAGTATGACAGGGCAACAGTTGCCTCCTGAGATGGGAGATGATATTAATCTCAGAGACCACTACATTTGGATTGGGCCAGAGGATGGGATTTTGGGATATAGGCAGTAGGACAATTTTGTTGGATGCTCATCATAGGCCCATATCTCTGAAAATGCCACTAAAAATGAGGAAAAGTATTGCTTTCCCTACACCAGTGGTTCTCAAACCCCCCCCCCCATCGCAACACATCTAACAGATAATGTTTCCTGCGTGACACACTACAACCTGCTGGTGGCAATGGCACTTGGACTGGGAGTGCTTGGGAAGCTGTGGTGCTCTGGAGGATGCAACACTTTGGGATGTGGGTGGAGGCAGAATCAACTGGTGCCCTGGCAGCCTGGCTCAATGAGGCTGGGTTTATTTTTGTGAGGCAGATGGTGATCCCCTCTTCCCAGCCCAGGATCTTTGGGTTGCAGCCCCTAAGTCCCTTTACTCAATCTGGCCTTCGCTGCCACCTGTGTTGTGCAACAGGAGTGGGTTGTTGAGGGCAGCAGAGAGAGGCAGGCGGCAAGAGTCCCAAGCTAAGCTACCAATTTTCTGTGACACACCTCCTGGCTCTTTGTGACACACTGTTGTGTCCCAACACAGTAGTTGAGAACCACTGCCCTACAGTATAATGAAGAGGACAAAGTTTTTCCTTAAGGAAGAGAGTCAAATTCTAGTATGGAATAATTATGCAGCTTGATGCAACCAGTTGCAGGCATGGTGCTGTTCAGAACCCAACTACTACTAGAAGAATAGTATTAAAGATCAGCTCCTGAAAGGTTTTGATGAGACCCTCATAGTAGAGAAAACCTGAAGTTATTCCTAGAGCAACAGTACTTTGTAGAGGAAGGAAAATCCAACATAATGAGAAGAAAGAAGGCTGTCCTCTACAGATCATCTTAACTAACACACACACACACACACACACACACACAACCTGGGAAGTCTGTTCCAGACCATGAGATATTGAAAGCTTGCACTAACTGGCAACAGCTGTAACGTTACCAACTCTTGCAATTTTACCATGACTCTTACAACATTTGGTCATTTTCTTAAAACCCCAGTCTTCTGGAGTCACATGATTATGTGAGAATATTAGCTTTCATTTAAAAAAAATTGTTTTCTATCTATACAAATGTGGAGAAAGGCTTTAAATCATGAATGCACAGAAGGATAAAAAATGAGAAAGCAAATAAAGAACCTTACCAACTTTACACTGCTTTCATAAATTTGGGGAGCCTTATCCATGACTTTGAATACTTAGACTCAACAATACTGCAGCTGATAAGTAGGGCATAGTTTCTAGACCCACAACAGATGAATCAAACTTATCTCAAATCTAAAGAATAGTCACATATAATCTCTTGTTTAATTACTGTTAAACAGATCCTTCTACAATGCAGTGATTGTGGAAAGGTCTGTGTCTTACTACTAGATTAGCAGCAGAACATTTTGCAATGAGCTTAAGTAAAAGCCACAGAATGTTTGTCTCCCATTTTGCTGTCACATGACACTCTGGATGAACAAATGCATGAAAGTTTAGAATGAGACATTAATAATAATACCTAGCTCTTCTTAGCAGCACTCAGAGCACTCTACAATGTCAGCATTATTAACCCCAGATTTGAAAACTGAGGGACACAGAGGTGAAGTGACTTACTGAAGATCACCCAGCAAGCCAGGGGTATAGAACAGAGCCCATGTCTCCTGAGTCTGTTTCCAGTGTTCTATCCACTAAGTCACACAGACTCTCATTACTGAAAGATTCAGTTATCTCCAGGTTAGAAGAACTTTGCTATTCTTCGAATGATATTAACTACACATCAATCAACTCCACAATTGACTAAACAAGAGACAAAAAGATGGCTCCACTTCAAACATGCACGCGCACTCAGTCCTACATAAATGCTGACAGCAAATTTTAGTAGTCAATCAATTTATGGTGTTTTTTCCAAATAAGCATTCAGTTTATAAAGGACTCTGCAGAAGAATGCACATACATAGCAAAGGCCTTTCTAAAATACTAAATATGCTTGGCTTAGCAGCACAAGAAGAAAAAAATTATACAAAAATGTATTTTGACATTAGGCTTCAAAAGTTACCAGGAGCAAAATGAATTTTTTGAGGGACAGCACAGCTAAAAGTTTGCCCCCTATCACTGATCTGCACAATTAGAAAACAACAGGTATCACTTTTGTTCAGGTATAAAGATAGAACTCTGTACTGGCAATTTGGCAATTACTTCTTAAGTGACATCCACAAATAAACATGAGATGGGGGATATGAATGCGCTGGAGCTTTTAAATTAAGCCCATTATATCTTATTTTAGCAGTAATCTCACATGTGCTTCCTTTCACCTAAGTAAGTAAATGTAGATACTAAGTGAGATTCAATAACTGATAAATAATTACTATAATTTTATACCTGGAATAGTGCCTTGATCTGTGAGTGGTAAAAAGCTTTTCCTGCAAAAACTCTTTAAGACACCTTTAAAACAATCCAATTAGTGGAAAAATAGAGAAGAGTAAGTATTTTAGCAAAATGACCTGCTTTCCAAATTCTGAAAACATGAGGGGAAAAAAAAAAAAAAATCAGACCTCAAGAGTGTGTCATTTTGAAATCACTCACAAGCATCTCAATCTAAGCAACACAGCCTTGCCCCCTTGCTAAAAATAAAACAGTACATCACAGCAACATTTTTTTGCTTGCTTCAGCCAAGAACTCAAAAGACTCCCTAAACCCTGCCTTAGCTGGTTCATTTGATTGTACACTTATGAGTCAGCATTTCTGGAAATTCCTCAGAATAGAATCCACCCATGCAACAGGAAACTGCCTATCCATTCCAGTGTACAACAGGAAGCTCACACATTCATAGGCTTCACCTGAACTGTAAAAATATTATTAAGTACTGAGACTATCAAATCAGTTCACTTTTACCGTAAGAAACTCATCCCACAGGTAAATAACATTTTGAGCAATGATTATCATAAACCAGATTAGCTGAAATACATTATCTTATACTTGAATTACTGCACACTCCTCACAAAACTATGAAATTTATATTAACTCCATTTCTAACTAGAATTCTCAACAAATTCACACTATAATATATCATTTAATTGAACAGCACAGAGGACCTAAGACAGGAAAGCAAGAGGAATGCATATAAAGCCAAATCCCACCCCAGAACTCAGCTCAGACAGCTAGTCTCGGCATTGGACAGAAGAGTGGAGCAGCTGAGGGGAAGAACCCTCCTCAGGGCATGATATAGTCTGAGTAGTTGCTCTGCAGCTTCTACATCACTACCGGGCATTAGAATGAACAGATGACCCTTGCAGCACTGCCTAATAGTATGATTAGCTGCAGTAACCCTTTGGTCTTCATCCCTGTGGATTAGCGCAGCAATGAAACTTGTAGCCCCAGCCATGCCCTATGCCATGTGTATGAGGCACACCAACATGCCCTATTGTCCTTAGACACATGAATCTCAGCAAGGCTCTGAACAGCTAACACCTCTGCTTAACATGCAGAAGGGCCTGGGTTCAATTCCCAGGGGGTTGGACTCGATGATCTCATGAGGTCCCTTCCAGCCCTATGATTTGATTGATTCCCATCCAGGTTTTCTTCATGCTGATGGCAACAAAATCACAATGGTTTTGATATCAGGGCAGGATTTGGCCAACAAATATGAAAGTCTTAATCCTCAAAATCAGTCTCCAATCCTAAAAGGCAGGCTATAGGATTCTCCACCAACGTCAAGGGAAAAGGCCACAATGCTGCTGTAAAGTCACTACACAGCTACAACTTCAGAGTGCCAGAGGTGGCCCCTTGCCAACAGCTTCTGAAAAGTTCCTTAAGTGACTTCCCCTGGGGAAAAGTATCCAAAATTTACCTGCTGCTATACATGCTAAAACCTGATCAGTTCTGCTGTAAATGTGACCCAATGCACCCACTGAAAATGGGAGCATGACTTGCCTCTTAGAAATTTACTACATTACCTATTTGCATCCAAACAATGGGTACACATCAAATACAAGTGGCAAAAGTTAGTCTTAAAGTGCCACACAACTGCTTGTTTTTTTACTGGACTAGACTAACACGGCTATCCCTTTGGAAATTAAAAATATTCCTGACAAACCCTGAATTTACACCACCTCTCTTGCTGTATATGTAGTCAGTTCAATAGCACTTTCCACAGTTGGTATAATTCCTACTTTTCAGATGTCACATTAAGAATCCGCGATTGATTTGCTTTAAACATATAACTTGACAATGATGTTAAAGACAGGGCTAGTGACAAGGAAAACATTTTCCAGGCACCAGTGACATGCTCCACACCTTCCAATTTACAAAAAGTAGATTTTTCCAACTAGCACAGGGCTTGGCAACTGAAAAGATAAGAGTCATTTAAAAAAATTCTTTGAATAACCAAGTGTTTTAAGAGCCACAATGGGTGTAATCTCCTTGAAGGGGGTGGAGAGGCTGGACCAGGGTGCCTGCTGCTGGGGAGGAGGGGGAGCCTGGAACCAGGAACAGGCCTCCTGCAGAGTCCCCCAGTGGTGGGGGTGGGCACAGAGCCAGGAATGGTCTGCCCACAGGGTCCCCCAGGGGCAGGGGGAGGGGGATCTGGAACTAGGAGTCGCAAGGAGACAGCCAAAGAGCCACATGGGGCTCCAGAACTGCAGGTTGCAGATCCCTGAACTAGCACAAAGTAAGAAATTCACTGACTTTAAAAATATATTCTTCAAAATTAAACTAAATTTTATTTCTGAAGAGTAGAAACAGTAATAAAAGCACAAGACAAACACACATTATTGTTTTTTTGTAAGTGTGTATGTCTCTTTTCCCAAGAAGAGTCATTTGTTATAACATTCTATAAAAGAAGCTGTTTAAATCCCAGCAACAAAAGTCTGTTTTTCTCAACTGTTTTTAAATAAAGAGCAACAAGATTAAAGAGCAACAGATAGCCAAATACTTCAGCCATCATAGTCATTAATAGATGCATTTAACATTCGTGCAGCTTTCAAATGCAAACCATCTGGTTCTAATTTCAAATCTGGCTTATAATACGAGTTCCTCCTCCACAATACTTTTATTATAAACTGTTCTTTTCCGCCTCTTTCTTTTTTTCCTCCAGCTTTTTGGAAGCGGCTGTTCCTTCCTTCTTGCTGGAAGCCACCTGACCATTGCCAGGAAGAGGAATGCAAAACATTCCCAGGAGCTGCTCCTGACGTCAGTGCAACATTCCACCTCCCAGTGGTCAAGACTGTCTGGAAATTCCAGTCTCCAGCAGAACTAATTTAATGCGATAACAGCTGTAGCCTGCACTGAAGCGCATTAAAAACTCCTTCATGTTAAAGCAATACAGTGATATTATCTGCTTAAAAAACAAGGACAGACCTGAACTGCTTGCTCTGAAGCTATATTTACGTAACTGTGCTTACACTGCTTATCAGGGTAATATTTTCTTTTCTTTTTTTTTTTTTTATGCTGTACAGTAATAATACAAGACCCATTAAAGAGGAGGTACATGATGATGTGCTTAGCTGTGATTTATTAAAAAGATCCTGTACCATTTCTGAATGTTTCATGGGTGATTGGGAAAGCAAAAATCTTATTTAAGATTACAGAAGGGCAATTGTGACTCTGCTAGAATTACTTTACAGGGGTTCCAGCCACTTCACAGCCATTCTATAACCCCACCATCCAGCAGGAAGGGCAGTATCTTGCATTAAAGTAGAAGTTTTCACCTCAAACAAATGTTGATTTGCGGGGGAGGAGGGGGTGTAGATTTAAGTCAGACCCTGAGGGGACTAGCTTGCACTCCAGCTTTTATGAGTCTTTCATTTTACTTTTCAACTAGGGTCTGAAGGTGCTGATGAGGAGGCATGATAGAAACATGAAAAACAGTTTTCCTACTGGAATCCCTGATAGATCAAGTAGTGACAAAACCATATCTAGATAATACAATTGTCCTGTTTTGTCTTGCTTTAATGCTAGGAGAGAATGTTACCTGTGATAAAAACAGCAAAGATTTGCAAATAGGGAATGGGCACAGACAAACCCTACTGCACTCTGGCTGGGGGGAAGGGGCATTCCTCATCAACAGTAAACTTTGGATGAAGGACATCTGCAGGCTAAAAAAGCCCTTTTAAATTGTTAGTGAATACACTGTTTTTGAGGGGAAGTGGAAGAGGGCCTTTGGAAATCATTGTACACACTTGGAATTTACACACTTCCAATGCTACCTGTATTGAGTATAATATTCAATTTGCAATGTCTGGCACAATGAGCTTATTAGAAATAGAATTTCAGCTATGAATTTCCAGTTTCGTGAGTTTAAAATCAAAACTATATGTTCAAATAATAAATAATAATTCCCTCTGCCTTACTCTCAAAGCAAGATTCAGTTAAAAGTTACACAAAAGGATACTCCTGTTTAGGTTGAATTGCCTGAATTTTGCTGGCTTTACTCACACATAGTCACATTGCAGTCATTGGTATTAGTCCAGTGAAATCCTAAAACAAGCATGATTTAGCTCAACATTTTCTGGAAATTTTTATTCTACTAAAAAGTTCAACTGCAAAGGTGATTCTTAATGAATTTTATTGAAATGAGAGGAGTATAGTTGGATCTCCGAGAACTCTAAATTTTGAAATAAGAATCTGAAGTAGTTACTGAATCTGGAAAGGAGCCAAAATGGACTACTGATGTCTCATGATTGGGAGCATGAAAGGGGATCAAGGAAGGGCTAAGAGCATATTGGAGCAGAAGGGGTGCTGGAATTCTCCAAATACATTTGCATTTCAAGTATTCCTTTCACATAAAAAAAAAATACCACTTCCGTCTTCAAAAACAACATCTTTAAGTTGGGGGAACCTACCTCTCTTTGTTTAATCACCAAATATCTTTTTTTTTTTTGGGGGGGGGGGGGGGGAGGTGGAGCCAAAACCCGATCTTAAATAGAAAAGGGGAAGGAGGACTGGTTGTTCTGAACCCTTCCAGTATACCCTCATCTTCCAAATATTTACATATTAAACAAAAAATTATTTACCTTAACTGACTACAGTGCAAAATCCACTATTCTCTAAATATTGCCTTTAATATAAAAAAACAAATAAGCAACCCCAAAGTTTAAAGTGCATATGGCAAAGTATAGTTAAATCAATCCTGTGCACTGAGGATCTTATACATCTGGTCATTTTACATTCATATTGTTTATCATCTTCCCAATGCTGATGTGGTAACTGTTAATTTCAACTCATGATAATTGTGAAAAATTTACATATGTTCTCAATGGAAGGAAAAGAGATCAAGATAATCAATAAAAATTCCCGTGTTTGGAATGTTACTTCTATGACATCTATGACTTTAGTAAAGAAACCCATTCTCAGAAGAAGTGCAGAAAGTAAACAAACTGCATTCCTGGTAGGGACTGATATGACATTTTGGTTGCATTAGCTGGTTGACAAAACCACTTTGGGCCTCTACAGATTATTAACATTCAAGCAGAATGGTTTAGTGAGAAAACTTTAATGTGAAAACAAATGGTTAAGAGCTATATTATAAACCAAGAATATCCACCAGTTGATTTATTTTCTCTTATAGCATTTAAATAGGATCTGTAAAAGGAAAACAAACAAATAACCACCGCTTTGTCAAACTAGAAATGATAAATATAAGCATACCAAGTCTTGAACAATAATTTGTTCAACAATGAATCCCTTTCTGTCAAAGCATACATAATATAAACTCCAGTACTGCACAGGAAAAGCCAGCAAAAAGGGTTATTCAGCAACCCCACTTAGCACATGTGCAAAGTATAAAATTCAAGATTCTATCTAAATGACATGGAAGCTGATTCTACTCTCACTTATGCCACTAAAAAAAAATCAGGAGTATCTCCACTGAAGGCAAAATAATACATTCAACATAGATTCTGATTCTACTGCCTGAGTTAAAATCTAATAGAATAAAATGATTTAGGTCTCATTGAATAGGTTCAGACTCAGAGATAATAGGTAAAGAAAGGAAGAAAAAAAAATGATGGACACATACCATTAATGCCTTTTAAAACTGAATATTTTGTAGCTGCTGAAATGTATAGGTGGATAATTAATGGTAGAACCAAATCTGTTATTTCCCCCTCTTTGTAGCTGGTTTAATTTTTGATTAGTGACACAACCATACCCACTTCCTTGTAATAAAACACGTACACCAGAGTTTTGAGGGTTTGGGGATTTTTTTGTTTTTGTTTTGTTTTGTTTTTTAAGAATTCTCTCACTTTTGAGGTGAGAGAAAGAAACTTTCATTTTCTTCAGTGTCTCTCAAACATGCAAACTATATGAAAGTACCTCACTGCTAAGATTTAATTATGGAAAACTTTTAAAGTGTCTATATTTTTAAATACCTGGCTAGGGTGGAACTTGAATGGGGACATCATTGGCATCACACTGATGCCCTGTCCACATGGTTTAAGTGCTTGACTGGGATGGAAGTCGTGATGTTCACCATCTTGTAATATCAAGCCATTATTGTAGTTTCTGAATATTGGTGCTAAAAATATGTACTTCCTATCAACTCTTCCCCAAATGTCCCAAACCCATCTTTAACCTTCCTTGCAGTTCAAAGACCCCCAATGGGTATTTCTCATTTTCCATTTTCTGTTGCTGGCTGGGATGAACAGCAGAATTGTTGAAATCCAACAAAAAAAGTCAATCCAATCATACTGCTGACTCAGTGTAGAGCATCTGATGTCATGGGTTTTCACATGAACACTTCAGATTAGTACCCAAACTTTTTCAGGGATGTCAAGCTCATTTGCTATGGCGGGCCAGATTTGACTTACATATACTTCAAGTGGGCCATACATATCATAAATCAAAATAATAGGGCCTACACACTCACAACATTGCAGAGCACTATGTATAAGAGACTGTGCTCCATGATACTGCAAGACCTCTCTCTTCCTCACAGACAACAAAGACTTGAAAATACATATATTTTTCCCCCCAGTAATCTGAATCCAAGCATCATTTCTTTCATCTCCAGACTGCCTGGGCACTTCCTGGCTGTTGCTGTGAAACTTAATATACCCAGAGTTCCATGATATTGTGAGACCTGATAATCTCTTGGCATTACAGAGTTCAGGTATGCAAGACTGCGCTCCACAGTATTGCAAGACCTCTCTCTCTTTCTTTCTCTGTGTTAGGGAAAGAGTGTGGTCTCAGAACTCAGTAGTAAGCTAGACAGAAGAGATTTGTGGGCTGCAGGTTTGACTCCCCTGGTTTAGATACTCATCTAAACCAACTTTTTGAACATGAACTTTCATTAGTACTGAAGAATTAAGAAGGCTGATGTGTCTTTAAGCAGATGCAGACTATGCGGGAAACACTGCTAACTGTATTTAGGACAATTCATAACCTTAAAATGTCAACTGTATCTGCACAGCTACATTATTGACTTATTGGCTTTGGTATGCACCTTTATACTGAAGAAAAAAGAATCTAGGATCTGTGAATCAAATCACTATGCCTACCCTTTGTTTTAGGCACACAAATGTGGGATAGTCTCAAAAGACCATCTGTAATTATGTACACATTGTTGAGACTCTGCTATAATGTTCAGTGTTTTGGTGTTAGATTTATTGATATAATATTGTGTTACCAAGATGCTTTCATATTTTAAGCTCCTCACTAGCTGAGTTCTTTTTAACCATGCTCTAAAACAGAGAGCTCCTCCTTACCTTGCAGTGCGGGCAGACAATCTGGCTAGTGTTTACTATTGTATAATATATTTGTATGCAATATTTCTTCTTTTCATTTAAAGATTTTATGATACACTTTTTACCTTAAGAAGCTTAGCTCTGCTGCATGAAGAGATGTTAGCAGCTAATGTGCACAATGTTTTTCATCCATAATCTTAAAACTACTAAATACAGCATATGACAAAAGATACACACACACACACACACACACACACACACACACACACACACACACA
>ML682005.1:6864564-6976295 GCA_007922195.1 Podocnemis expansa
ACACACACACACACACACACACACACACACACACACACACACACACACAGTATGATAATCCTAGGGTGAAACATTTCATATTCATCTTATTCTATAGCAGCTATCCACGCAGAGTTTTATGTAATTATTGTCCTTTTTATGCAATAGGAAAAGTTCTTTCAAATTTCACAGGGTTCATTAGTCAGCACTTTTCAATTTTTCAAAACACCAAGATAAAGAGGCAAGATTCTCCAACTCAGAACAACTCGCACAGTAAAATTCCAAGGACATAAAGTTAGAGATGGAAGAGATCTAGTATCACCCACACACTTCACAAAACTAGAACCCAGGTGGTACTTCCCGTTCCCCTTCCCCCCATGTGATGTGGTACTAGGGAAAAAACCTGCAGAGCGGAATCAGACACAGAATCCAAGAGCAGTTGCAGAAAAGCCAAAGTAGGTACCTATGGACAGGAACTTGAGTTTTGACTGGACTTTCTCTGCCCTGCACTGATTTGTCTAAATCCTTCTTCTTATTCCCCATGCAGTTTCTTGTCTTCAGCTTCACTCACGACTGTTCTTCTTTCCCTTCAGTGTCACCTCTTGCTTCACTTTGCTTTCCATTTATCTTATCTCCTCCTAAGTAAATCTCACCCACCGCCCAAAAGGAATTAACATGACATTTGCTGTAATCATATTGTTCATTCTGTTTATGTGATATCTGTTCCTCCAACTTGTTTGCCATTTAGACTGCAAGCTTTTGAGTATTGGAACAGACAGCTACTTTGTTTGTATAGAGCTAGGCACAATGCGACTCAATTCTTGATTGTCCCTTGGGCACTACTACAGGAATAAACACGTTCTTTATTAATAAATAAATTAAAATTTTCTCTAATTACAATAGGTGATTTGACCTCATCTTCCTCTGTATGCTGCTCTCCAGTGTTTGAATCTGTACAATTGCTTTGATTTGCTGTTACAGTGTGACCTGTTCCCATGACTTACAGTTCCCTGCATTTATTTACTCCCATTCTGTAAGTTTCCCCCATTTTCAAAGTGTCTGATGCAGTGGGAGTTTCCCCCATGAAAGCTCATGCAGTAAATAAATGTATTAGTCTTTAAGTGCCATAGGACTCCTTGTTTCTCTTATTAATAAACAGGGATATCTAATGAAAAGTTTCCCCAAACTGTAAATTCCAACCCCCAGCAATAAAGGTTGTAAAGGACGAAAGTATTTGAATATAAGGGGTTGTCCCAGAGATTACACAAAAATGCAATATTTTGCAAAATTCTAATTCTTGTTAATTAAAAATTAATATAAAACATAAGCCCAGTAAACATGTGCCTCTTTAAGGCCCCCATATTTTTGTAACCTGTGAAGCTCAGTTAGTGATCTGGCACAGATTAGTGCAGCACATAGGGACAGCAGGCTGCTGTAGTTTTTGCTAATAACCCTGAGCCCATGCAGGTGCTCCTATATTTACCATCTATAAAACAGTTTGAATACTATTATAACATTATTTCCAACAAAGTGTTATGAAACAGGATTGCCAGAAGTGTCTGCTATAATAACTGAAGTCTGAGGACCTTGCCAAGACTCACAGAACCTTATTGGATGTATCGTTGACTCAGTGTTGCAGTTCAGTTGACTCAGAACCTCTCAGGCTCCGTTAGTGAGGACATTTGATGTTATGCTGATGATGGTTCAGGAAGACAAATAAGAACACAGAAATACAACATATATGCCTGGTATATTACTTTACAGTGGTTATATACTACAGTATATTCTTAAGCTCTGGATCTTCACAGTCATGTAACACTTAGAAAAAGGTATCTATTACTTGCAGATAAACCTGAGGGCTATTTCTTACAAGTGAAAATTTGAAGCCTTGAAAAATATGCTTTTAGAAATTACAAGATTGAAAACAGGAGTGATATGGGCCCAGGAAAAGACCTGAATCCCCTGACCCCACCCCACCCCTCGGGGAGCCCAATTCAGGGCTCTTGAAGCAGGCAGCCTGAACCCGGACCTTCAGCCAGGGAAGACAGCCACCACCATGGGTGGCCTGGCCCTGGACTCCCAGACAGGGATGGTGACAAAGAAGGCAGCCGCCACCACGGGCAGCGCAGGGCACTGGCGCTGGGTCTCAGGGCTCAAGCCCCCTATATGCCCAGTGCCAGCAACGCCCCTGATTTAGAACTAACTGTAAATAATTTCTTTGTTAAATAACACTCTTTCATACCACATGAATGACATGGCTAACGAAGTTCAAGGCCAACTGCTTTCAAAAATCAGGGAAAATGTCTACTTAACCCGTCAGCTTTATGACTCAACCAATATTTCTAGGGCTGCCCCACTTCTAATATTTATGAATATTGTTGCTAATTGCTCTATTGAAAGAGACTTGTTCATTTGTAAAGCTGTCCCAGCACAGACAATAGGAGAATGTTTGCTCAAGATATTTTAGGAAGCTGGCAAAGACTTCTACATTCAGTGGGAGTTGTGTATTGCCATCTGCATAGATGGTGCCTCATCAATGGCTCATAAGAATATATGCCTGATCAAACAGACACCAAAGACTATATTTAAGGCCTCACAACTTCACTCCCTCATCTACCACCATGCTCTTTTTGCTAGAGCTGTAGCACAATTTAAATGAAGCTGTTTAAGTAGAAGTGAATAGACTCCTCAATGAAGAGCAGAAATGCATGTTTTCCTGAGACATTACTGGTATCATCAAAGAGAGATTATAGATGATACATTAGAGTTAAGTTCACTTAAGTTCACTTTTTAAAATACTATCTGTTACTTCTGTCATGGCTACAGTTATTAAATTTTGCCTCCCTATGGTTAAAATAAGAAATTTTTGGAGAGTGGTCCAAAAGAACCATGTCTTTGGGTGTGTCTTCACTGACAGCTGCAAATTTGCTGCCGCCCATCTGTGACTTGCCCCAGCCCCACTACCCACCCGTGACTCATCCCCAGCCCCAGAGCAGCACACACCTACACTTATCTCGCAGGCCATGCCAGTTTTAAATTTCTGGCCTCTGTTCCCCCCACCGTGGAGCATGTCAGACCATGCTGCAGGGTGGGAGATTTAAAAGGGCAGGTCTCAGCTGAGCTCTCTTAGGCACTAGGACTCAGGCAGGTAGGCCGTGTGCGCACATGCTGGGGCCCGCAGCTCAGGGCTCTGGGCAGCACATTCAGGGCTCATTTTTACCACCATCAAATCGATTTATACAAACAGACTGATTGGAAGTAAAGACCCACTCAATCAATCTAAAAATCAGTTCTATAAAACCACCTCAAAAAAAGGTGTAGCACTGCATCAATGGGTATGCATATCCTGACAGCACAGAACAGTGGAGACAGAAAACAGAAGAAAATTTAGGAAAGCTGACGTGAGTTATGCGAGCTACTCTTTGCAGCGTGCATAACTCCCCTCAACTGCTGCCATATTTTTAGTAAGTATAGACCAGGACCTTTGTCCAGAAGAGAAATTGGAAAACCCTGATTTGATCCATCTCCTTGCCAGTATAGCATTGCTCAAACAAAGGGATGTATCCTGCACTCATTTTACATGCAAAACTCCCATTTATATGAAGAGTATGATAAGTCCGGGAACATGAATAATTGCACATTTTAGTGCATGCACAAATCTCTTTGCACAAATGTACACTTAACTGTACAGTACCACACTACTCCACTTGCTATCCACTCCATCAAGGATATGACTTAACCTTAAAAGTGTCTCTCCACAATGAACCTGAAGAAATGAATTGTATTGCAAAAACGTGATATATCAATGCTGTTCAGACAATGCAAACAAAGGAAATAACCATTTTCAAAAATGTAAACAAAGAAAAGATTAATTTCATGCTGATATACTGCATCCTTTACATATTTGTGCTCGCATTAATCAAAACTGGTGTTTCAGTGGTTAAACTATTCCAGGAACTTTGATACACCCCCTGCCCCCCCCCTTTTAAAAACAAATTAAGCATCATTTTACACATTCTAAATGTTTTATTCAGAATAATTCACAGAGGAAAAAAACCACAACTTTGTAATAACCCCATGTTAATTCTGAAATTGCTCATCTTGTTTTTTGTTCATGACTGAATAAAACAGGCTATATTTTGTGCAGTGCCAGGACTTGGCTCCATCAGAGTGGCTCATTAAATGAAATCTGGAATGTAGAATAGAATTGAATGCACATGGGAATGCATGTGAAGCTGCCCATATATCATTGACAGCTCTGTTGCTAACACAGTTTATCCAAGACTATACATTTTTATATGACATGAACAAAGCTGTTTGCCATTCTCTGTTTTGACGTCAGTGGACAACTACCCACTAACAGTATCTGTCACTGCAGAATGCTTGGAATTTCCTCACTAGTACGTGCTGGAAAGTTTCAAGTACAGACCTTGATTTTATTAAAATGGTACACATTATTAAATTTTAAGATTTAGAACATCTCTTCTGAAGGATTATTAAATAAAAAATTTTCACTTTGACTAAACATTTCTCTTCCTGAACAAACAACAAATTTAGACTGCACTGTATATTTAAAAGTGAATACCATTTGCATACTACGATACCACATTTTAACGAGACATATTTGTTATGTCCATAATTTTAACTACTTTCTTCCCTAGAACTGAAGATGGCAAATTAACAAGACTTCTTTGACAATTTAGGACAGATATTTTAAAAATGACCTTTCTCTTTGCACCTCAGCTTGTGGGCATAATTACTGTACCTTGGATGTTTAAATACCAGTCAAATATTTAGCTATTTAACTAAAATTAACCGTGCCCACAAACAGTCACAAAAGGGATGTCAAGTTAGAGCTGGTGCTAATTACTAGTACAAATTAATGCCCTTTTTATGTAGTGGGGTTCTCCTCTTGTATACTCTTCGTTTGTTATTAACAATTAAATGTCCCATGTTGAAATGACTCATTCTTTTGTTTGAGATTCCATCAAGAACTCAGCAATATAACTTAACAATACACAGCGCTTCCTCCAGCCAGGGTCTCAGCAGGCTACTTCCACAGTACTGCTAACTACTGCTGGCCTGGAAATGAAGTTTGAGATGACAAATTTAGATGAGATTATATAATGCTACTAGATCACTGAGGTGGCACAGAACTGGTTCCAACCAGATAAACATAAACAGTGGTTGCTGGAGGCTACCCTTTCACATGCAAGTAATTAAAAAATAAAAAACAAAACAAAACAAAAAGTCCACCAAGAACAAAGTCTCAGCATGCTGCTTCTCAGTGAGGTCCTTTACTGGGATATTCCCGACCCCCTACAACTCACCATAAAGCAGGACTGAGAATTTTGTAACAAAAATCATATCATATTAATCTTCTGTACAGCTAAAAACACTGCTAGAATGAAGTAGAATGTCTTGGCTAATCACCACTCTCAAGCACAGTGCAGTAACTATGCCACAACTGGATGGCTGTGCTTCTAAACTCATATACTATAAACCATGTATTTTGATTTTCTGTAGAACTCTGAACTCCCTGTTCTATATGCACACAATAAACATGGCTCTGAGCCTCTAACCATGCACTTGAATCCTCTCAATCTCTCCTCACAAACTGTATTGCTCTCATACTCTGACTGCTGACTACTTGTTCTGTAATTTACAGGATGCGTTTGTAAAAAAAAAAAAAAAAAAAATTAATTCTCGGATACATCAGTTTGGTGATTTAAAAACAACTGATTTTGTTCATTCCCCTGAAAATTATTGGCTCAAGTGACCATGACTGTTACAGAGGGATCTTTTGTCTGAAATTTGCATTTGCAAAAGTCTGTTGATTCAAGTAGTTGAATTGATGAATGGCCAGAATTTACATCAGTGTTCTCTTGAAGTCAAAGCTTTTTCAGCTAAAGGTCCTTCTCAAATCTGTCCTGATATCATTTGCACTGGACTGGCCCTACCCATGCATCTTTGACTGTTCATCATCTCAGTGATGACTGGGGACAAGGCAAATTTAGCACTTGTTAGCTCAGCAATGAGCAGCAAGTCCAGCATTTGAAATAAAGCCTCTGTGATGGTTTGGGCAGGAGAGATTGGAGAGCTGCTTGATATTATGGCATTAAAGATGATGCTGTTGATACGCATATCCTCCGTGCCTTGCACAGTAAGCAAAAACAACTACTGTCATGGCCCCAACTGCTTATCTCTCTGGGCTTTTGGAGTCCTGATCCTGTGCCACACCTAAAAGGTGACAACTATGGAAGGCAGAAGCTGCCCTACAGTGGCCACTAACTGGCCTTATTATGGTTTCCACTAACTCAAAGAGTTCATCCTCTCACCAGCATAAGATCCCCACCATTGTTTGAAATCAGATCACCTGCCAAGAAACTCATCCAGTGTCCTGTGGCCAACATTTTCACCATAACCCAGGCAGAGAGGCTAACAACAAAAAACAACTGTGCCTCTGCCATGAGCTATGTTTGCAAAAGCCTCGTATAAATGTACTATTTATCAGTCTGGCTAAAAAGGATTTGGATTATTTTGATATTTTCCTTCCTGTATGAAAAGGACACATATAATACAGATGATTATCTGTTTAGTTCTTTTAAGGTATATTTGAATGGTTGTACAGATAGCAGGCTTATGTCATAGTTCTTCTTTTTCTTCTGTGGGATCTAAACCAAAACATGGTAGAAGTCAGTGAAGTACTGTATGACAATAGAATTTATCTTTTTTTTTTTTTTCAAAATGGGTAAATCTTTACAATTATTTGCTCAAAATGATTATGAATGCATTGGTTATAACGATGCTGCACTTGCTATAGCTTTCAGAAGTCATGCCCAAACTACAGACTCTTGCTGATGCAAGTTACATTGGCATGAAACCACTGCAGTTAATGACACTTGCCTGTGCACTGGCACACTTGGCGCCTTGCATCAGCTCTGCCCATACTCAGCAGAAGTGCTTGTGCTGATGCATAGTGCAGTGCATCAGTGCTAAGTATCTCAGTGTATAGCTCACCACCATTCAGCACACTGTTTTTTGGGAAATTTTTGCATGGTAAAGCAGAAATAAAGTCCCATCATGCAACCTTACACAGTCTGTAACGTGCTCTCTTTCCGTAATTTTCATACCTATTTTGAAAATACCATATATCTTAATGGGAGCTTGTGATGTCTGCCATCTGTGACAGAACCTTGGAGTCTGCACGGCTCCTCAGGATTGCCATGAGCATAGCAAGCACAGGATGCATGATCCTCTAGTATTTTCAGAGCCACAAGAAAAGCACTGGAGAATATGACAGTTTCCTGGAGATCAGACTGCAGTGGGACTTATTGAGCATCAATTCAAGATTATTGGTGGTAGTTATGGAGCAGCTGTAAAAGGGGGAGTGCTTGTTCCTCTGTGTGAGAAATGAGCATTCACTAGTGACATTGCATGGCAACAAGACCATACTTTGGGGGGCTGGGGGAGGGCAAACAGGACAACTGTCCCAGGCCCCGTGCTTCTGCAGGGCCTGTGCTGCTGCCCCTCAACCCCCATGCTGCTCTCTGTCTGCCCCACTAACTTCCACGGCAAGCACAGGAGAGGCAGGAGTGCAGGACTCAGCCTCTGGGCTAACCCACCCTGTCCAGAACAGCCAGCCCAGGGGAAGGGAAGTGGAGCCCAGCCTCTGGGCCAGCCCGCCTCACCCCTAGAGGCAGAAGCCCTGGCTCACCTCAACCCCAAAGCTGGAGTGGCTGACCCAGGGGAAGGGCTCAGGCTCATGAATATGGAGGGAGAACCCCTCAAGGCTGCACTGAAAGCAGCTAGACAACAAACACACAGAGGCACCATTGCTAGTACAGTCACAAGTGAAACTGGAAGTTAACATTTAGAACTTTCTTCCCTTACTATTCTAAAGCATTAAACAAAACATAGAGACCTGCTGTGGAATGCTTGTGCATAGCCCCACTCACAGCCCCAACCAAGGGTAGGAGAAACGATGAGGGTATTGCTCAGCTTCATGGACCTATGAATACAGAGCAATGGCACTGAACAGTGCCAGCATTTTTCACAGGTAGTAGTGATTTTAGCTGATATTTCACTCCTGTTGGTAACAGAGGCAGAAAGAGCATAGCTTCAGCAAGTGTCCAAAAGCTACGTGGGCCTATTTGCAGCTAGCCCGTGTACTGCAATGGTGACTGCCAAAGTGATCACTGTCTGGCACTGGAAAGTGTCCTACTGCAGAGGAAGAAATGAAGCTGCCTCCCTAGAAACCTTCAAGAGACAATTGCAGAGTATCCCATGGAAGTTTTCATCAAGACCTCTCAAGAGGATTTCAGAGACATCTCTCTGTAAATAAAGAAACAGTTTCACAAGGTGCCCCAGCCTAACTATATAAGGGAATGAAAAGCATACGACTTCACCTCTCTTTTTTCTACCACTTCGTCTTTTAGTACAAGTATGTAATAAAAAGTCAATAGTTGTGTTCAGCTAAGGTTGGGATGCCAACAGTGTAAGGGAAATAAACATATTGACTTAAGGTTCCTTTGCCTGCACTGAACTCACCCATGATTGACTGCTGGGACTGACTAGATTGCAGTGGAGTCTCAAACAAGTCCTAGCTCCCAGCATAGCTGGACCCCCAGTGGCATGTCCCTCATCCTCCTGGCCCTTGCTGTTCACAGCAAGGGGCTGTGACTTGGGCTCATCAGGAGGTATCCATGTGATGGTGAGGTTTTTGCCAAG
Source organism: Podocnemis expansa (assembly GCA_007922195.1). Taxonomy (NCBI): domain Eukaryota; kingdom Metazoa; phylum Chordata; order Testudines; family Podocnemididae; genus Podocnemis; species Podocnemis expansa. The sequence goes on from ML682005.1 coordinate 6,873,274, forward strand.
TATGCATGCAGCACTGGATCAGCTGTTGGCACCCCTGACCTTTGTGTATGCCTATAACAACTTCTTTGCTGTTGCACTGCCAATCTCTGTTATAGCCCTTCTCCTGCAACTGTAGTACCTCACAGGGAGGAATTCCCAAGTGCACCTTCCTGGGTCTCAAGAGGTTTTTTTGCATTTGGGTGGTGGCAGTGATACCACTCCAAGGCCAGGAATTGGAGGCCTTGGAGACTTCTAAGAGCAGGCTTTAAGGCCAGTGGCTTTTAAGGCCTGTTGCGGGCCCCGACCTTCTGCACTCAGAGTGCCAGAGTGGGGAAAAAGCTTTGACATGGTGGCATAGCGGTGTGGACTTTTTTTGAACCAGAAGCACAAACCTCAGGATTTTTTAAAGGACACATTGTTTTTTGTTTTTTGTTTTTTTTCCTCCTGTGGGGTAGTGGACATTTTGGGAGAATTTTTTTTCTTCACTTTCCTGTCTTGCTTTTGGTTTTTCTTTTTCTTTTTTCTTTTGCTGCCTGGGAAAAAGGCATGCAAGGGGTTTAACTGGCAAAGCCAGGGAGTCCAAAACAGGCAGTTTATTTTTTTTTCTAGCTTTCGTGGCAACGGGATAGGCCAGAGTAGGACAGGAAAGCAGCCCAGTGAATGCAGTTGCGGTGGGGCAGAGGAGCCATGGAGACACCAGCCCCAGATCAGTCCCAGAAGTCCAACTCCAACGCAGACATGTGGAGTGGGGACAAGGAAGCGTGTAACAAGCCTGTGGAGGCAGGAGTGGATAGAAGCAGCTATGTCCCTTCCATACCACGAGGGCCAACCTGGGAGGATGTCTTTAAGACAGGAAGATCTCTAACTAAGAGCAAGATGGAGTTCTTCCTAGAGATGAGGCACATAGAAGCAGAGGAGAAGGAAAAGCAGTGGCGCTTTGAGCTGGAGAAAGCTGAGAAACTGGGTGCTGCAGCTACACCAGCTTCTTCTACTGCCAGTCCTACCCCATCTTATGCTCTCCAACCCAAGAAATACCCAGTGTACCAGGTAGGAGATGATGTGGAGGCCTTCCTACAAAATTTTGAAAGGGCCTGCCTTGGGTACAGCATCTCCCCAGACCACTACATGGCAGAGTTGAAGCCACAGCTCAGTGGACCCTTAGCAGAAGCGGCAGCTGAAATGCCTAGAGAAACCATGAACAATTATGAACTCTTTAAACAAAGGGCCAGAATGAGGATGGGGCTGACTCCTGAACATGCCTGTCGCCGGTTCAGAGCCCTAAGGTGGAAGCCAGGCGTGGCATTCACCCAACATGCCTACCAAATTGATAAAAATTGGAATGCCTGGGTATCAGGGGCACAAGCTAAAACTGTGGAGGAGCTCTCTCTCCTAATAAGACTGGAACAGTTCCTAGAGGGTGTTCCTGAAGAAATACAAACATATATCCTGGATGGGAAGCCCAAATCTATATCAGAGGCAGGGGAGATTGGAGCCAGATGGGTGGAAGTGACAGAGAGGACCCAAACTGGCAGCAGTTTGTGGGGGTACCAGGAGGGGTGTCCACAGATGGCATATCACCACCAGGGACAACCCAAGGGCCTACGTCACAGGGAGGAGCCCGCTGCACCACAAGGGAAGCCTCAGGCACCTTCTCACCCCACAATCCCATTCTCCAGCACTAAACTTCACTCCAGTGACCAGCCAGCTGGGCGGTGTTTTCAATGTAATGAGCTGGGGCATGTGAAAGCAAACTGCCCCAAGAGCACAAACAGAGTGCAGTTCCTTTCAGCGGGGTTACACCATGTGCCTGCAGGCCCAGATGCCTCACAGATACCCCCAGAGCAAAGGGAGATCGTGAGTGTGGGCGGGAAGGAAGTTGTTGCGTGGAGAGACACTGGAGCACAGGTGTCAGCTATCCACCAGTCCTTAGTGGACCCCAAAACCATCAACATAAAAGCTCAAGTAACTGTGCAACCCTTCAAGGCAAACTGTTTTGACTTGCCTACTGCAGAGTTGCCCGTGCACTACAAAGGCTGGTCAGGGACTTGGACTTTTGCAGTCTATGATGATTATCCCATTCCCATGCTAGTGGGAGAGGACTTAGCGAACCATGTGAAGCTAGCCAAAAGGGTGGGCACCATCACCCGTAGCCAGGCTAGGCAGGTGTCCCAATCTAACCCTGTTACTGAGCCTTCTACCAAGGTCCAGTCTGTGTTCCTAGATGCTAGAGGACCAGAGACCCAAACAGAGGCGGCAGACGCAGACCCCAACCCAGCATCTACAACAGCAGCAGTAGAGGCAGTCCTCGATACCCAGCTGGAACGAGAACCAGACCCAGTGCCTGTAACCCCCTCAGAGTCACAGAAGCCAGCATCGGTGTGTGTCACCAGACCTGCACTTGCAGCAGCAGGTAGCCCTTCACGAAAGGCTGTCCTGGAGTCTGCAACACAGACCCATGCACCAGCAGAGAGTGTTTCACAACCAGGAGAGGCACCCACATCTGCATCACTTCCAGAGGGACTGAGCCTGAGTCCACAATCCAGGGAGGAACTGAGGTCCCCAGCACCAAGGGAGCAGTTGCAAGCCACGCAGAAGGCAAACAAGAGGCTCAGAATTCCTAAGTGCACCTTCCTGGGTCTCAAGAGGTTTTTTTGCATTTAGGTGGTGGCAGTGATACCACTCCAAGGCCAGGAATTGGAGGCCTTGGAGACTTCTAAGAGTAGGCTTTAAGGCCAGTGGCTTTTAAGGCCTGTTGCGGGCCCCCACCTTCTGCACTCAGAGTGCCAGAGTGGGGAAAAAGCCTTGACAGCAACCTCATGCAATCTGCTCATAGATATCCACATCCCTATGGCTGATCTGTAGCGGTGCTTCCACAGCCTCTTCTCCCCACAAGTTAAAGAAATGTTATTATTTCCTGTCTGCTGCAAGCTGGAGACCATCTGGTTTATGCAGACATCATGGTCAGCTGGACAGTTGCAAATAACTCTGGAGGGCTGCTAGGAATGCTTGCCAAGCTGGACAATCAAGAAATGGCATTTCAAAACTTCAGTAGATTTTAAAGGTGGGGGAGGTCTTTCGGTCTCTGTAACCCCAGAACAATTATGACCAGAGTGGTCAATGTCAGGTACAGTGGAGAGCTGATGAAGGACTCTTAGTGTCAACACAGGTAACAAAGAGTCTATATTTGTGCTGTATCAACATCAATGTATTATCATGGCTCAGTGCCACTTGAGGAGGTGACATTACTATCTCAGGACAATGGAGTGCTTATACTGGTGGCAGACAAATGTAAGCATAAACACATGCAAAACAAAGTTGAGGCGAGGTGACTTATGTAGGCCTAACTTTGTAATGCAAACCAGGCCTAAGAGTAGCTAGAAAAAAATCATTCTGCTTTTAAGGATCAGTTTCTTTTTAAGTCATTTAAAAATGTTTTTCAGAAGGCTTCATTTTCTCCTTAAGATAGCTTCAATGTTCCCAACTGCATGATCTTAGAGAAAATAAGCACCTACAGATGGTAAGATCATATCTTTGGTTCTGAGGCCACTGCTGTATCTATGCTGGAAACAGTGACCGCACTGACTTTGGAACTTTTGTAGAATTTTATCTGCTGGCTGAGCCTTATTTCCCTTATCAGGGTTCTACCCCTCTGCTATTATAACATCTTCAAAGAAAGACAGTAAAGACAGTGCTCAGTCCTTTTTGATAGTGAGGATTTGCCTGTTAATTTCTTTTCCTCGTCTTTATGTGACTGAATGTCTATTGTATTGATAATTTTAAAAAAAGTACACATTGTATCAAAGGGCTCTGTAGGAAAACAATCTCTCTTGTTGATCCTGGTCTGACTGATCAAGCTCAGATTCAGAGAACTTGCTTTTATCAGTGGAGCACGTAGACAAACTGAAGTTTTGCAAAAGATATTTCTTCTTCTTCTTCTTTTTTTTTTAAATGTTATGAGGAACAGGAGTATGTAAAGGATAGAGTTCTTTTCCTGTTAAACAGCACCAAACCAGGGAACATACTGTTCCTGTGTTTTATTAACAGAAAGTTCAAGCTGCTATTTTATCACAAAAAGACCATCAGTATTAAACAGGCTAAGGCATTTTGTGATAGCATTTTTTAAAAAAGCCTCCTTGTCTGGAAAACAGTGACATGGGAAAAACACCTGCCTCTTTTTCCAACAAGAGCTTACCCACTTGAACAGGAAAAGTGATCTTCACTCCGGCTGCAAACTTATGTTGAGAATGCAAAAGGTATATTTGAATTTACTTATGAAGTCCAAGTTGTGGGGATCCTCTGAGATCACTCTTCTTGCTAAGTTGTATTAAGATGGATAACTTCCCTGAATGCTACATTGGCCCCAACAGCAAACAAACACTGGTTAGCCCTGCCACATGCCACCCACATCCTGTACTCTGAATAAGCAAGGGTTTTTGGATCAAGACCAGTATTGGCAAAAATCTCCTTCAGTCTCAGGATTGAGACATTTTACAATTTAGACAACTTAAAGGTTTCTCAGCCAATTTAGAATAAACAAGCTATGACACTTCTGGTAAAGGAGACATTTCCTGTCAATCATCGCCAAGGAAAACCCTTCTATGTTTATGGTTGGAATTTTGGAAATACATAATATAAAGGATGAACAAACTACTAATGTTCAACATGCCTTTAACTTCCCTCCTCCCTGACCAGGCAAAAGTAGCTTTTACCACTCCATGCAGACTTTTAGCAGGAAGCTGAAGAAGGCATAAAACCGTTGAACTGCCCTTGTAGCCATCAAGAAAAGGGGAACACAGTTGCGATGGAGATACTGAAAGACAAGGTTTCCTACTCTATTATTTGATTTGAGTCTTAGGTGATGCTATTCTAGACCAATGCTTCATTTGTATTAATGTTCACAGTGTGTCTGCCCAATAACGTACTTACCTATTTCTGACCTGGGAGGATTAACTAAAATGTGAAATTTGTACTAGGATAGTAGCATGGGGATTAGGGTTTCTTTTTGTTGGAACAGAGTAGTCCGATGACTCAAAGGGCCAGAATCCCAGCCCTGATAAGGTTATTTTGCAATGATCTCACATACATTGGGGCCAGTTTGGTCCTAGCAATCAGAGATGTGAAGAGGTGGTATAAAAGCCACCTTTGCCCATCCTGATCTTCAGATTCTATGCTAACTTGACTGAAGTCACAAAGCTTAAGTGTCTAGCCATACACTAACTTCACACACTCTGGTTGCAGAAGGTGCGCCCAATTTTGAATTTATTAATTATGTTAATTGCAATAATAAATTTTAATAAAACTTTATATGTTTTGCATCTAACTTTCTTCTCATTATATCAGAAGTAATCTCTATTAAAGTCATAGGTACTACACTGATAGTAACATCAATTTAAGTGAGAAGCAAATCTAGCCCATATTAAACAGTTTTCATTTAGATATTGAAGACGCTTCACAGGTAGGTAAGTATCATTCATTCTGTTTTACAAGCAGAAAAATCTGAAGCCCACAGTGTTCAAGTGTTCTAAAGGCCGCATTTGGTAACATGGAAGAGGGATGACTGAAGAGTACCGTCTGCATGGCTCTCCATGTCCACTGTCTGCTGATAAATGCATGCAAGTTTTCACTAGTACTATGTAGTTTTCAGCTGAGCTTAGTAAGATGTTATGAAGTATCAGTAATCAACATCCTATTCCTTTTATGGGTAGGTAAGAAGTGACCACAAAATGACCAAGAGACAGTAGAACTCTAGAGTCTTTGCTCTGAGACTATGATCTTTTCACTGAGTGCATCTCACACTACTTGGATAAAAAATTCTTCTAAAAATTAAATATTTTTCAATCATTTTGTCCATCTAGCCATTAAAAATATCAAATGCTAAAAATAGGTTTGTATAAGTCTAGTAACTATTAGTTTAAATTTTCATTATTAGCAATGGGCTAGATTCTGTGATCCTCTTCATCTCCTCTCGGCTTGAACAGTGCTAAGGGAACAAAGATCAATCATTTCTGCCTTGTTAGGATTAATCTCCCTGTAGAGGGTGGTAATTCTTGTCAAAATAAGTCCCCTTCACTAAGGACTGTAAATGCATTTTAAGTTTAATTCAACATGTGAAATATTAACTAGCTGAAGAAAACTCATCCAATATATAGAGCAAGTAGAGGCTGACCCTACAAATTCTCTTTCACACATGCATTTCCTTTGCGTTAGTAGGACTGCTCATATAAAGGCTGCACATCTGAATAAGGAATAATTTGTCACAGAACTAAATTACTATTTGTCCTAAAATTACAGTAAAACAGGATTATGTACATAAAAATGCTTAAGACCAATCTCCAAACACTGCTTCCAAAAACACGTATGCATATTATCTGCAGGAGCCATTTGCTTATGGAATATTTTCTTCATTTTGTCAAACTGCAATTTATGCTTCTCGAATGTACACATAAAAACACCCTCAAACTGTAGATAATATGAAAGAATCAATTGTTTAAAACACTGGCTCTTAAATCCTGCAAGTTAGTTTTGGGCATGCACAAATCAGCACTTCAATGTCTAATGGTCTTATTCATATGTTCAGCTGACCCTTCTGAGTGCATAAAGAGACAATTCAAAACTGAAGAGTAATCTGAACAGTGTATTTGAAAATTCTGCCTTACAAGTTTAATTTACATCAAGTGAAGCGGTCCCTTCTTAACTCATCCCATTCTGCATCAGAAGTATCTCAAAATAGTGAATAATCTCACATATTATACGCCCCAAGTGTATCAACATGATATAAGAATGAAGAGACAGTTTTGCTCCAACTTTCTTATACCAACAAGTGAAGTCAAACCTCAAACTTATTTTAATATCCTATTTTCTTATTCAGTTTCCTTTGTTTTGATTGATGCTATAAATAAAATAACGGTGCAAATAAGCTCATTTTAAAAATAGAAGGTCTATTTAAACAGCTTTTTGGTATTTTCAGATGCTATTTTCACCCGTTCATGTGATAAAAAATAGCTTTCTTTTAGAAAATAAAGTTCTACCAGTTTTCCTTTACAGGCCACAACTGCATTTCATTGTGACTTATTTTAGATTTCTATGTACTTCTGTCCACATCCACAGCCCTGTTGATTCCTGCTTTCTAAATACTGAAGTCAGATGCTGTATCATAAATCTGATGTGATGGTATAATTTATTAATGTCATAGAGTCAACCTTACAATATTCAAAGCTTCATTTTATCTACCGTACATGATTGTGGAACAAACTTAAAAGACCATGTAAAGTCTTAAACTGTGATTTTTTAAAAGCTAAAAAGAAAGAAAAAATGAGTATCCCATTCTAAGTTAAAAAAAAAAAAAAAGAATTACTAGGTATTTTTTACTTTTTTTACCTAACATTACTAGCCATAAATATTGTAACACACTTTAATAACAAAAAATATTCAGTTCAGAACATATTTGGTCAAATTAATCCACTTGGTAACTCTAGTCACTTCAGTGGGTTTACATATGGATAGATGTCTGATTATCTTTGGAAAAACACTGATTTTACAACAACAACAACAACAACAACAAATTCCCCTCTCACCCCTATGGGTGGTATGTGCCTTCCTCAACCTTGGGTCCTCTACCAGAGGCCTGGGAGTTTGAGGGTTCTGCGCAGTATCTTAGCTGTTCCTAGCACTGCACTCTTCTGGACAGAGAGCTCTGATGTTGTTCCTGGGATCTGCTGGAGCCACTCTCCCAGCTTAGGAGTCACAGCCCCGAGTGCTCTTACCACCACTGGGACCACTTTGGCCTTTACTTTCCATATCCTCTCTAGTTCCTCTTTCAGGCCCTGGTGCTTCTCCAGCTTCTCATACTCCTTCTTCCTGATGTTGCTGTCACTTGGCACTGCTACATCTATCACCACCGCTGTCTTCTGGTCCTTGTCTATTACCATAATGTCTGGTTGATTGGCCAGTACCTGCCTGTCCGTCTGGATCTGGAAGTCCCACAGAATCTTAGGCCTGTTATTCTCCACGACCTTCTGTGGAATCTCCCATCTGGTCTTGGGAGGGTCTAGCCCATACACTGTGCAGATGTTCCTGTACACAATGCCACCTACTTGGTTATGCCGTTCAGTGTAGGCTGTTCCTGCCTGCATCCTACATCCTGCCACTATGTGTTGGACTGTCTCTGAGGCTTCTCTGCACAGGCTGCACCTTGGGTCCTGTCTAGTGTGATAGACCCCTACTTCAATGGATCTGGTGCTCAGTGCCTGTTCTTGTGCTGCTATGATCAGTGCCTCAGTGCTGTCTTCTAGTCCAGCCTTTTCCAGCCACTGGTAGGATTTCCCAATGTCAGCCACCTCAGCTATCTGTCAGTGGTACATCCCATGCAGGGTCTTGTCTTGTCATGGCACTTCTTCTGCTTGAGCTTCCTCCCATGTCTGCTGCTGCTGCCTCAGGCATTCTCTCAGCAGTTCATCTTTGGGTGCCATCTTACTGATGTACTCCTGGATGCTCTGGGTTTCGTCCAGGACAGTGGCTTCGACACTCACCAAACCCCGCCCGCCTTCTTTCCGGCTGGCGTACAGTCTCTGGGTGTTGGATTTGGGATGGAAACCTCCATATATTGTGAGGAGCTTCTGAGTCTTCACATCGGCAGCCTCCATGTCCTCCTTTGGCCAGCTCACTATACCAGCCAGGTATCTGATGACTGGCAGGGCGTACCTGTTGATGGCGTGGATCTTGTTCTTCCCATTGAGCTGGCTCTTCAGGACCTGTCTTATCCTCTGGTGGTACTTGGATGTTGCTGTCTTCCTTGCCTCCTCATTGTGGTTCCCATGTGACTGTGGGATACCAAGGTACTTGTAGCTGGTCTGTATGTCTGCTATGTGGCCTGCTGGCAGTTCCACCCCATCAGTCTTGACTACCTTTCCTCTCTTTACTACCATCCGGCCACACTTCTCCAGTCCGAATGACATCCCAATATCCTCACTGTAGTTCCATGTCAAGTGGATTAGCGGGTCGATGTCTCGTTCATTCTTAGCATGCAGCTTGATGTCATCCATGTAGAGGAGGTGGCTGATGGTAGTTCCACTCTTGAACTTGTATCCATATCCAGTCCTTGTGATTAGCTGGCTGAGGGGGTTCAAGACAATGCAGAACAGCAGCGGGGACAGTGTATCACCTTGGTATATGCCGCACTTGATGGCCACTTGTGCAAGCTGTCTTGAGTTGACTTCCAGTGTTGTCTTCCACAGTCCTCTTGAGTTCTTGAGGAAGGTCCTTAGTGTACTGTTGACTTTGTATAGCGCCAGACATTCACAGATCCATGTGTGCGGCATTGAGTCGTAGGCTTTCCTGTAGTCGATCCAGGCTGTGCTCAGATTGGTCTGTCTAGACCTTGAGTCTTGGGCGACTGCTCTTTCTATGAGTAACTGGTGTTTTGAGCCTCTGGTGGTGTTCCAAATGCCCTTCTGAGCTGTGCTCAGGTACTGGCCCATGTGGTCCTGTAGCTTGGCAGCTATGATGCCTGATAGGACTTTCCATGTTGTAGGGAGGCAGGTTATTGGCCGGTAGTTGGACGGTGCTGTTCCCTTGTGGGGGTCTTTCATGACCAGCACTGTCCTTCCTTGTGTTAGCCAGTCTGGGTGGGAGCCTGCTGCTAGCAGCTGGTTCATCTGGGCTGTTAGGCGTTCATGCACTGCTGTTAGTTTCTTTAGCCAGTAGGTGTGGATCATGTCCGGGCCAGGTGCTGTCCAGCTCTTCATGTTCTTGACCTGCTGTTGGATGTCTGCTACTGTGATGGTGACTGGTTCCTGTTCTGGGAGATTGCTGTGGTCTGTTCTCAAGTCCTGCAGCCACTTTGCACTGGTGTTATGAGTCTTCTCTCTCTCCCATATGGTCTTCCAGTACTGTTCAGTTTCTGCTGTTGGTGGCTCTGCTGTTATTGTGTTGTTGCACTGCAGTTGGGAGTACACCTTGGATGGTTCTTTGGAGAACAGGGCATTTATCTTTTTGGCCTCTGCTTCTCTAGTGTATCTCCTTAGCCTGGTAGCCAGTGCTGTGAGCCTTTGTTTAGCAGTCTCTAAGGCTTCAGATGGAGTCAGGCCCTTGTATTTTTTCAGTAGCCGAGTCTTCTCCTTAATCTCTACACCCTTCTGTAGTTCCACCAGCTGACTAACTTCTCCCTGGGTTGCCTTGATCTTATCCTCGAACCTCATTTTCCGGGGGGGAATGTACTGGTGTTCTTTTTGATCGTGTAGCCAAGCATCTCCATGATTACAGAGGCTGTAGTGTATACCAGTTCATTGGTTTGAGTTATGGTGGTAGTAGGAATGGTTGTTAGGGCTCTATTGGTGTCTTCTAGCATATTATCTGATGGTACTTCTCCAATGAGCCTTGGTAATCAGTCTCAAGTGTTGACTGTAGCTAGTTTATCCATGATCTTATGCCTCATATCAGCTGCTGGGCTCTGTAATGGAGGGGGTGGCAGTGAAGTTCCAGCTTCAGGTGTTGGCTGCACATCTAGTTGTTCTTCTGGGTCTTCTTCTTGAGTCCAGGCTGTAGTGTGGAGTTGGTCTATCTCAAGTTGTGAGAGCAGCTTCCTCTTTACTATGTTGAAGCGTTGGGTAACTAGCTGTTTCTCAGTTAGTGTGGATGTAGGTCTTTAGTCCATCCATAGTTCCCTCATACATTTCATATATCCCCTCTCATTAGGTCTACTGTTGTAGTAGCATTCCATCAATTCCAGGTTCTCTTTTCTCATCTATGTATGGTTTGTTCCAGTAGCCCACTTATCGTCAGATTGTCCTGGTTCCCCAAAATCTGGCGCGGACCTTGTTAATCCGGGCAACATCCAAGCCAGCATGACTCTCCTAGTTCATGTCACTCTATATTCAAGGTATGCAAGTGAGGCGTTAGGGGGTCTTTTTGCCCAAGGACCCCTACTGGAAAGGTAGATAGGTACCCACCAGGATTTGAACCCTGGTCTCCTGTGTCAAAGGGCATTGCTCTTAACCACTACAGCGCACTTAACCACTACGCTATCCAGTCACCTGAATAGATGATATAATTATGTTTTTCCTTGTTTTATTTTCCTGTCAAATTATAAACTGCTTACCCTATATAAAGATAGTAGAATGTATTTTGTTATTCACGGTTCTCTCTTAAGTAACAGTTTAGTAGAATACCCCCCCTTCCCTTTTTTTTTTTTTGAAATGTCACGCAGGACTGCAAACATCAGACAAGTTTCAAGAAATGTAAATTCGTAAGCAACTTCCAAATTATAACTTTCTATAAAAACAAAAAATGTTTAACAACAACCTGGCCAACTTCATTTAATATTTTGCCTGAAGGGAGGAAGATAGACAATCTGGCATTAAAACAACAACAAAATGATATGAGATGGAACTGCTTAACAGATACCACTGAAGTCTGCCATTATTCACCTGTCTTTATAAAATAAGCCTATACAAGAGAAGTTATGAGTGCAGCTCTAACAACGAAATGCTCCATCTATAATTATTCGAACTTCATAAGATGATCTTTTGCCAGTATAAAGCATACTATAGTATAGGGGTTTAGTGATTGCTTGGTGCTTAAGGAACTTGCAAAAGATCTGCTTTTCTCTGTGTTGGGTTCCAAGGGACTATGCATAAGTATAGGTTACATGCCTGTAAATGGAAGCTCTTCAATGTGTGTGTTCCTCATCTGTATTCACACATGGGCAGGCACGTATACTATGCTCCTGAATCCAGAAATTCTAGCAAGCAGGGTCCATTGGTCTGCACATACTCATTACATTGCCTCATGATTGTGTTTGAAGGCGTAAGATGAATTGCAGGCCAACACCTCTCCAGTTCATCCTGTGACCACAAATCCAGAGGAAACGAAGCAGAGGGAACAGAGAAGTGTATTCCAATTACTTCCATTTACCAGTAAGTAACCTCCATTTCTTTTTTGAGTGCTGGTCCTTGTGTGGTACGGCTACACATCAATTTCAGGACAGGACTGAGCCCAGAACCCTGGAAGGTCTGAGACAGTGTAAGCTGAAATTTAAGGTCTAAGGCCCAGTGGATTCTGTGCGCACACAGTCCCAGCAAACCTTTGGATGCATCCCAGTATGTCCAGCTGCAGAGGATCAGCTCTACAGGCAGCCAGTGCTGTGGCTGGAAGCGCCATTACTTCCTGGCCAAGTGCAATCCCTCTTCCTGATCCTCTTGCAGCAGCAGCTCTGACTCTTCCTTGCTGCTGTGCAGAGATTGTCAGGACTGCAAAACTGATAGGCGGGAGGCAGCTCTGGCCGCCAGGATATTGTAGAAGAAACAAAGAGTCCTGTGGCACTTGTTTGTTTTGCTGAACTAGACTGACTCAGCTACCCCTTTGGAACTTGGCAACATGCAAGGATATTGCAAGTCATCCCTCCCCCTGTCAGGCTGAGCCAGGAGCTCTACCACTCCCTCTCAATGCAGGGTAGTATTGTCTCAGCTACTCTCTGTCCTTTGCTCCCAGGCTCCCACTGACCTCCATGCAACTGCGTACACAGAGGTGCCTGAACAGTACATACTGTGAGGGTGATGAGTGGGAGCCAGACCCAAAACTTCCACATAGCCTTCCTGGCATTCCTTATCCCAGTCTCCCAGACTGTGGCAGGAGCATGGATAAGGGATCCCCATGGGTTGCTGGAGCTCACTGCACCTCTAGCTCTGGGGATGCTTCATTGCTCTGCAGCTAGCAGGCTTGGATGGGAATGTTTTCTCCTCTAACTACATTTTATGTCACACTTCAAAACAAATAAACACAAGCACAAGCTTTCAGTGAGCATCCCATTTTAACTATTAAGAATACAAGTTAGTCACCTTTTGCAGTAACTGGAGTTCTTTGAGATGAGTGTCCCTGTGGGTGCCCCGCAGAAGGTGTGTGTGTCCACGCACATACAGATCAGAGACTTGATAGCTGTTAGTCATGCCACGCGTACTGCTCTGGAGTCTCAAACCGGGCTTTTGCACCTTCGGAAGGCAGTGCGCACAGCTGTCAAGCCCTCAGTTCCCTCTCTAACTGGAAGCTGGTTCCAGAGTAGAAGGGGAGGAGGGAGGGATGTGGGGCACCCACAGGGACACTCATCTTAAAGAACTGCAGTCACTGCACAAGGCGAGTAACTTTCCTTTCTACTTCGAGAGATGTCCCTGTGGGTGCCCCACACAAGGTGATTGTGGGAAGTTCCATATAAGGAGGGACTTCAGAACAGGTGTTATCTAGAATAGAAAGTACTGATTGTTCAACTGCTGCATCTTTTTGTGATAATCAGTCAATTATGTAATGTTTTGTAAAGGTATGCATAGAAGACCATGTTGCAGCTTTGCATATTTCTGTTATGGAGCGTTTTTGAGGAATGCTACAGCTGTAGACATGTCTCTGGTTGAATGTGTTCTTATTTGAGCTGGTGGTGAGATTTGATAACTTATAGCATTCATATATGCATCTCTAGATCCATTTCGAGAGTCTCTGTGTTGTGATTACATTTCCTTTACACCTTTCGGCTATACCTACGAGTAGTCTGTTGGTGGATCTAAATTGTTTTGTTTTTTTTCTAGGTAGAACAAAATGGCTTGCTTGACATCCAACGTGTGAAGGAGAGCTTCATGAAGACTGGAATGTGGTTTTGGTGTGAATGCAGGTAAGTTTATAGGTTCATTTATATGAAAAAGGTGAGTACATTTTAGGTATGAATTTAGGATATGGTCTCAAGGTGACTTTATTCTTGTAGAAGACCGTAAAGGAAGGATTGGCCATAGGTGTTCCTAGTTCACTAACACATCTTGCCAAGGTGACGGTAATAAGAAATGAGACTTTCACAGATACATGTTCACTCTTACATCTTGCCAGAGGTTCGAATGGGGGTTTTATGATACATTTTAGGACTAAGTTCAAGTCCCACAACTACGTAGGTTGTCGCACTTCTGGGTAGAGGTTTTGGGGGCCCAAAAGGAAACATTTTATTATTGGGTTCATGAAAAGCATGCCATTGTCTGTTCTGTCATGGAAAGTATTTATGGCCGCTAGATGAACTTCTAATGATGCTAATGCAATTCCTGTTTCCTTCAGGTGTAATAAATAATCTAGAAGAACATGAATGGGAGCTGACAAGGCAGAATAATTCTGAGTTATGCACCATTGAGAAAATCTGTGCCATTTCTGTAGGCAAGTATTTCTGGTGGACTCTTTTCTGCTATTCAACAAGATGTGTTTGACTCGTTCCGAACAGGGTAATTCTTCCTTTTGGAACCATGAAGGTACCAGGCTGTTAAATGTAGCTTGTGAAGTGGGGATGAATGAGTAGTCCATTGTTCTGATACAGGAGGTTTGGATATAATGGTAGAGTCATTGGTGGTCTTTTGGACATACTAGTGAGTAATGTAAATCAAGCTAGTCTGGACCAAGCTGGAGCTATCATTATGACTCTTGCTTGCTCCCTTGTATTTTGAGCAACATCTTTATGAGAGGAGAAGGTGGGAACGCATATAGCATGTTTTTGTTTCAAGGAATGAGGAAGGCATCCTCTGCTGAGCATTCCCTTTCCCCGCTCTTGAACAGTAAAGGTTGCATTTCTGGTTCTGCAATGTTGCAAAGAGATCTATCATTTGGCAACCCCATTGGTGAAAAATGTTCTCTAATATTCCTTGGTGAATTTCCCATTCGTGTTGTAAGGAGAAAGATCTGCTGAGCCAGTCTGCGGTTATATTTTGAGTGCCCAATAGATAAAAAGTGGAAATTATTACATGATTGTCTATACACCATTGCCAGAGCCTCACTGCCTCTATGCATAGGTAATTTGATCTGGTGCCTCCCTGTCTGTTTGTACGGAACATACAAGCACGTCAGTGAAAATTCTCAGGTGTTTGAAAGTGAGGTATCGTCTGAAATGTTGACAGGCATTGTGGACTGCTCACAGTTCAAGTAGATTTATATGTAAGGTGGTTTCTCGTAAAGACCATTGTTCTTGTGCTGACAGTCCTTGTAGGTGGGCACCCCAACCCATAAATGATGCATCTGTGGACATCATTACAGATGGTTCCTTTGGAGACAATGGCATGCCCTGGGACAGGTTTATCAGGTTTGTTCACCATTTCAATGACTGTTTGGTCTCCAAGGGCACAGAGACTGTTTTATGAATTGAGTGTTTTTGAGATTTGTACACCCTTCTCAACTATAATTGGAGGGGACGCATATGCAGGTGTGCATATTGGACAACATGAGTGGTTGCTGACGTGCCCCAGTAATTGTAGGCATTGTAGTACTTGAGTTGTGGGAGATTTGGAAAGTGTCTTCACTAGCAGTTGTATATTGTTTATTTTTTGTGTTGGTAAAAAGGCTCTTGCCTGTAGAGCATCTAATCATGCTCCTATGAATTCTATTACTTGTGTCAGATTCATGGTAGATTTGTTCAGATTTAGGCACAGACCTAGGCTTTGGAATAGATTCATAGTGTACTCAACATCTCGAAAGGCCTGATCCCGAGAGTATGATTTTTATGAGGCAGTTGTCCAAATACAGGAATATCACAATCCCATTTTTGCGTAGATGTGCTGCCACAACTGCTATGAATTTGGAGAAAACTCTTGGGGTTGTGGAGAGACAAAATGAGAGTACTGCATACTCGTAATGGTCTTGAGCGAGAACAAACCTGAGGAACCGTCTGTAAGCAGGGTGAATAGACACGGAAAAATATGCATCTTGTAGGTTGAGAGCCATAAACCAGTTGTCAGCTTCCTGAGCGAGTATTATAGAAGAGAGGGTAACCATATGGAATCTCTGTGGTCTTATGTACATGTTCAGTTTTCTTAGATCTAGTATGGGTCTCCAACTCCCTGATTTCTTTTGAACAAGGAAGTAGAGGGAGTAAAAGCCTTTTCATTTGTACTGCTCCTATCTCTATGAGATGGTTGACCTCTTGTTGCAATAGATGTTGGTGAGTGGTGTCCCTGAAAAGGGATGGGGAAGGGCAGTTGGAAAAAGTCTTTGATGTGAACAGGATGGTGTAACCCATATTGATTATGTTTAGTACTCACTTGTTCATAGTTATTTCTGCCCAGGTGTGATAAAAGGGCAGTAACCTGTTGTGATACAGGGATGGATTTATTCGCTCTGTGGATTCAGGGAGGATTTCTGGGCTCTCAACCAACTCTTCAAAGTGATGGTTTGGAAGAGAATGGTGGTTGTGGAGCAGGTGGTTTATTACTAGGCTGTTTACAACATTGTTGTCATGATCTGCCTCATGACTGATCATGTCTCCTGTTTTGTCATCTCACTGGATAGGAATATTGATATTGGTATTGAAATCTGGGATTGCAAGGTTGGTATCTGTAATTACGCCTTCTGATTTTTGTGGTGTAAATACCAAAAGTTTGGAGGGTCGCCCTTGAATCTTTAGAGATATGCATTAACTTGTTAGTTTTTTTGGAGAATAATTTCTTCTTATAAAATGGCAGGCCTTCAATTGTTGCCTAATAAAGGTTCTGGGAGATCAGCGGAATGCAGCCATGAAAAGCGATGTAGGATAATTCCACTGGCCATTGTACATGCTGCTGTGCCTGATGCATTGAGAGCTGCCTGCAATGCTATCTTAGATATAAGTTGGCTTTCTCTTATGATGAAATGATATTGTTGCTTGTTCTCTTCAGGTACATGATCAATAAATTCTGCCATTTTGGTGTAGCTGGAATGGTCACAATTGGCTAATAAAGCACAATAATTTGTTATTCTGAGTTGTAATGTCGATGATATCTATTTCTTGTGGCCGAGTAAATCCATTTTTTTATCCTCTTTATCGTGAGGCGTGGACTTATTGAAGTGCTGCTTGGATCTGTCATTAGCAGCTCCAACGAATCTGATGATGGGTGCGTAAAAAGGTATTCTGAGTTCGTAGGTGGAATGAAATATTTTTTGTCTGCTCTCTGGCAAGTAGGTTGTATGGAAGCTGGAGTTTGCTAAGTAGTATTCGCTGGTTTGAGGAGAGCATCATGATTCTCTTTGAGGATGATGACTGCAAGATTTTTAATAATTTATGTTCTAATTGTGGAACTTCTTGTTTGGACAGTTCCAAAGACTCAGCCACTCTCCCGAATAGATCTTGAAATTGTTTGAGATCATCAGATGTTGAGGCAGGTTGGTCAAGTATGCTTTCTTTGTGCAATGACAATGAAGTATTTGCGATAGTGGAAGATTACAAGATGTCTCCTTCTTCTCCATTTTCATCGGCATCTTGTGCAGGTGGCACTACATCTGTTTTATGCACAGAAGTTGTCTCCTTCACAATTCTATGCATTTTTGAGGTATGGTCTGTATTGTCAGTTGGAATATGGGGACTATGGATCCAATCTCTGACAATGACAACGATGATAGTCACAGGGGGTCCGTAGTGTGGGGACCTAACCCAGTGCTTGTTAGAACTTCCAGATGCAGGTGCATGTTGTGCATCCGTTCCACGTGTGGAATACACACAGGGACTTGCACTCGAAGAAGAGTTCCAGAGCACCTGTGTAGCACTCAGTCTAGGAAGCTCGGTCTTTTAAAGCCATAGTTTCTAACTCCATAAACATATCCCATCACTTGAATCATTTAAAAAATATCTTAATGCGCCATTTCTGTGAGCAGATACAGCTATAACAGGATTGCAGAACTATTCTTCTATTCAAGCAAAGTATTCTTCTATTCAAACCTTCGTTTCAAACAAAAAGTTTTCATTTTTGCAGCAAATCTGTCGAGCATTATATTGGCTACATGACTTTGGGAACTGTGCCACCTCACACCTGGCCCAGTAATTTGATTCCACCATGCGACAAGGGCTGCAGAGTAGGGTTGGCTTAGTACCTATTCAGATCTTTGGTCATTAATAATCTACCAGAGGGAGTTTTGGCAACACTAAGCAGCTTATTTCTTATATGCTTGCTGGCCCTAAAGTCTTAGTGATGGACTCATTCACAAAGCCTGAGTAGGGCTAGGTTGCGAACCACCTCCTCCTAGACTTCAATTACTCACACAAAAAATTAGCTCCCACCTCCTCAGTGTGAAGATTGGTATAGCAGTATAACATTGCTTCTCTCAATATAGCTTACTTCCATGCAGGAATAGAAATAAGCTACCTCAGTGTTTCTCAACAAGTATTCCGTGGAGCACTAGTGCTCCTCAGACATACTGCAGGTGTTCCATGAGGCACCCTGATCCTTCCCCATTGGAAGGACTGAATGGGGAGGGGGAAGGAACAATTTAATGCCCCAACCGCAGCAAAGCTTCCAGATGTGTGGTGACAAATGCTGACACACACCTGGAAGATTTTCTGTAACTGGTTCATTTTAAATCTCCCACCACTGCTACCAGCTTTTTCAAGAATGTTTTCATCAGGTGTTCCACATAAAGTAATTAATACCTTTAGGTGTTCTCTGGTCCACAAAAGGTTGAGAAGCATTGGTATAGATCACCTTTATAGCAGAATAACTCCATACCTACTAGGGGTTATACTGCTGTAAATGTTTCATTAAAAAAAAAAAATCCCTAATTGAAATACTTAAACCAGTACAAAATCTGTGTGTAGATCAGGCCTTAGCAAGCAAAAGTAGAGTAAAACCAATGCCAGTTTAATGGCCTAACAAGAAAGGAGGAAATGCAATTAGCAGGGGAAGTGAAAGAGGAGATAGGGAACAGGAATCCAAGTTAGTAGAGGGGAAAAAAAAAAGAAAATAATGGGAAAGATAGAGCATAAGACATAGAATGGGAAGGAGAGTTAGAGGATCTACAAATAAATAGTAAAGGGGCTGGGAGAGAGCAAGCTGAGCTATGGGGCCACAGAGAGAAAGAGGGGGAAAGAAAATTAATAACAAAAATGTGTCAATTATTCAGTGCTAAGCTAGGAACTGTGTTTGAGTTACTTTCAACTACTGATCCAATCACACTCAAGTCATCACTGATTGTGTCTACAGCCATTATGAATTCATAATTAACATCTTTATCCTACAAAACAAACAAGGAGTCCTGTGGCACTTAAAAATTAACACATTTATTTATTGCATGAGCTTTCATGGGAGAAAATCCTAATCCCCATAAAAAAATGTTGACTCCAGTTACACAGCATGACACTGGAAGATGGGGATATAGAAGAGATTTTCACATGTAACTAAGTAAAAATGGAGGTAAAGCTCTCTGTGTTATTCAATCATTTGAGACTCAATCAGAAAAAAATATATTTTAAATGAGGAACACAGTAAAATTAAAAGTAATATTTCTACGTAAGGATACTTGTTATCTATTGCTGTGTGGAATAAAACATAAGATGACTGTAAGTAAAACACAGGAGCAGGAAAAAAGCTCTCTGTATTTTAGTTTAGGTGACCTGAAGAGGAGCAACAGCCCTACACCACAAAGCGTCTCAACTGCTGACCCAATACCACAACCCTACCATGTGTGCACACTATGACAAATTCTTCACTCCAAAAATACAGTCCAAAAATATAGTCACCTCATGCAGCCCTCAGCCCAAAAAAGAAACACAGTTTAGCCACAGATATATTTTGACAAATTCCAGAGAAATTTAATAATGAGTGTTGCAGATGAACTTATGGAGTCAAAGAGAGAGAATTGGCAGTGGAGATGATAATCAACCATTTACTGTAGTGGTGCTTACTGATAAGTAGTGGGCTGATTTATTTTATTTTTGTATCCACACAGTGTCTGCTGAATACTGCACAGTTAGAGTAGACTTTTCCACTGACATGGATATACTTGGACTAAAGACAACACAGGAGCATTCCTGACCCACTTTACTGCTAAAAAATATGTTTTATTGGCCTTGTCATTGTAAAATGTTCTTCAGAACTTTCAAGAATTCTAAACATGAAAATATTAAACTACAGACAAAATCAAAGCCCATAGCAGCACTAAGAGGTATTACATTTTTTTGTTGCCTAAATTAGCATTAACGTCTGCCAAATTCTCAAAAGTAACCAAAGACATTTCACTACAACAGTGCCTGACTCTCTACCCACAGAGCCTTTTCTATAATAATGTGACAAATGACTTGACAAAAACATCTTATCTTTTAACACTACAGTTGATGCAACCAATGTGCTGTACTTACCAGGGAGGATAGATGTGGACAATATCCTGTGGGCCTCCCTTGAGGCGAGCTGCTGTTTCCTTTGTAAAGAGAACTTTGAGTCTGGGCTCAGTATCGACTATATTTTCAGAGGAGCAGTGAGCAGAAGGCTGTTCCAACTGCTGGCACAGAATAACCTGCATTGCACACTCTTCATGCACTTCTAAGATCTTCACAACTAATACACCAGATTTACCACCTGGAAAACCAAAATAGAATATCAGGAAGACATGTCTCTTATAGACCAGAGTAACAGCAGACAGATTTACATCCCATTTCAAGAATTCTCTCATTTCTTTAGGCAAAGAAGTCTGGATTTGTTAAACAAAGTAAAATAATACAATACAAGGCCATGAATCTGCTGTGTTAAAATGACATAGTTACAAAAAATATTTTATATAGATGGTCTGTCTCAATATCTTCCAAATACTGATGGCAACACTAAATGCCATTTAAAACAAAACAAAACAGAAACAACCACTATTTTTGTATCTGTCAGCATACCACCTATTTGTTTTTACTAAACTATTTTTTAATGTTGTTTGTGCAGTGAAAATAAAGAGCAACTGTACAGGGGATAGAAGTCTTCCCCCACAGAGAGGCAGGTAGGCATATAGTTATTGTGCACCCAATCTCCTGCCAGTAATACAGCCCACAGCCCTTCATAATACCTGGGGTATCTACATACCTCATATGCAGGAAGACCAGGGCAATTAATACAAACAAAAGAGCGCCTACTGGATACTTTCTGATACCTCCCATGGCCAATGTTCCTTTTAATTTTTCATAGGCTGTGTGCACACAAAAGATTCTTTTGTGCAAATTGTCAGAACCAGTGTTCAAATTTGTGCACACTCCAGTGAGTGTGGTCAAACTTGTGCGCGCAACAAAGCAAGTGTGTATAATGCAAATAATATCTAAATTTTATTTTGATATGGTGATGGAAATGGTTTTATAAATTACAAAACCTTATTTGAAACATGCCACTTGAAACCGCTTTCTTAAAGTGGTATAAAAATATTAGCACTGTTTAATTTTTTTGTGCAGGCTTTATTCTGCTGTGTGCGCAGGTTTCATGACCTGTGTGCGCATGCATGCACACAGCTTAGAGGGAACATAGCCCATGGCCCTTCACTGCATTAGAAAAAGGCATTGCGGAGCCCTTGCAGCAAGTGTTTTCTGTATCCATAGTGTGTGTGTGCCAGTCCAAAAGCCCCACTAGTAGATACATTCCTTCGCTGAACTCTTAAGCTATGGAAGTGCCAACTTGAGCTGCTGATGACATATACCATTACTGTTTACATATTCAAGACCAATGTCACTGTGAGGTTGACTGGCTATGATTTTGGATAAAAGTAAATGAAAGAAATAAGACTATTATTTTCCTTGTTTCAGGGCAACAGCAATGTTTTGTTCTGATTTCAATTTATTTCATTTTTTAAAACAAATTATATTAATAGATCATAAAAATGTAGGGCTGAAAGGGAACTTGAGAAGTCATGAAGTCCAAGCCTCTGTGACCCAAGACCGAGTAAACCTACACCTAGACCAGGGGTCTCAAATTCAAACCACTACGAGGACCGCATGACAACTAGTATGTTAGCCTGAGAGCTGCACCACTGAAACCTGTTTATACAATGATATTGAAAATATTGATAAGAATAGAGTTGTTGCAGGCCACAGGAAATAGCTTTAGGGGCTGTGTGCGGCCCTCGGTCCATGTGTTTGACACCGCTGACGTAGATCATCCCAGAAAGGAGTTTGTCCAATTTGTTTTTCAAAGTTTCCAGTGATGGGGACTCCATAAACAACCTTGGAAGCGTATTCCGTATCTTAAATACCCTTGTAGTTATAAAGTTTCCATAACATCTAACCTAAATCTCCCTTTCTGCAGGTTAAGTTCATGATTTCTTGTCTTATCTTCAGCAGAGATGGAGAACAATTGATCACTTCCTCTTTATAATACCCTAAGATATTGGAAGACTTACCCATTCAAATCTCAGTCTTCTTTTCTCAAGATAAACAAGCCCAGTTTTTTTCAACTTTTCTTCATAGGTCAGGTTTTCTAAATCTTTTATCATTTTTTTTGCTCTCCTCTAGACTCGTTCTAAATTGTCCACATCTTTCCTAATGTGTGGTCCCCAGAATTGGAGAGAATACTCCAGCTGGGACTTCACCAACACTCAGTGGAGCAGGACAGTTGCTTCCTGTCTTACAACACTCTTGTTAATAGACCACAGAGTCATATTAACCTTTTTCTGCAGCTGCATCACACTAACAACTCATATTCAGTTTCAGATTTGCGATACAGAATGATTACTTGCCTCGTAACCGTTGTTCTAGAAGATGTGAAGCTCATGTCCATTCCCAATTAGGTCTGTGTGCACCACCCACATGGGTTCCAGAAGTTTTTCCTCTAGTGGTACCGTCTGCAGCAGCACATGAATGTCCCTGTATATAGGGCACTGCCACCCAGTCCCCTCAGTTCCTTCTCACCAGAATTCCAACTTAGCTGAGAGGGGGTGTGTCATGGGGTGCACACCAGGTTATGATCTATGATTTTCCTCTTCACTGGTACATTGTGATAGTATGGTTTGTTGCCAGTTACACCATGCAATGTTTCTTTACAGGTGCTCAGAACCTATTCTACATGATTACTATGATGTGTTGTGCAGACGTGTAGCATGTTTAGCATGGCTCAGGAGGAGGGGGACAGACAGAGCTCTCTCTGGACAGCAAGCAGGCAAGCACCTGAAGGAGACAAAGCCATGCTAATTGAGGTGGCTCAGGAGAGACAAAGGGATCACCTCTGCCTCGAAGGGGAGGAGTAAGAGGGATGGGAAACAAAGAGAGACATCTGGAAGATTTGAGGGGCTTTTGACCTGGGATTCTTCACCTGGAAACAACTTCAAGGGCCCTGCCTGGCCTCAGGCAGAGACTGGCTCTGCAAACATCTAACAACCGAACACCTTGAGCATAAACTTGTTTGGACTATGAGGTTAGTTTAAGTAGAGATATTTGGGTAGTATGCATGTTTTACCTTTTACTTCCTTGTGGTCATTCCTGACATTTATAATGTGATTCTGCCATGATTGGCCACGTTCTCACTTAAAATTATAATCTAATCAAGAAACTGGTAGTTGTTTTATCTAAAGCTGTGTGATCTTTAGTGGGTGTGAGTGAAGAAGGCTGGGCACAATCCATTTCTTTGTTAAATGGACGGACTGGAGTGTGTGGTGGTTGGGAGCGGTTCCCAATCTCTGTAGACACTGGATGCTGTAGTAACTGGGGCCAGGGGTGCTTGCTGGGGGATCATCCATTGAGTAGCCAGAGGGCATACACCCACTTCCTGGGACCGATTACACGCAAGAGGCTGGAGTTGACTGACTTGGGAGTGAGTGGTCACATAGCAAAGCGGGGTGAATCGGGGTTCAGGAGTGGGAACTGGAGGTCACAGCAGCACACCAGACTGGATCTGGGGAGCAGCCTGTCACCGGGCAAGTCACGGAATGGACACAATCTCAAAGGATAGAAGCTAGAAGGTAACTGTTCTCTCTTCTTCAAGTGTTTGCTCACATTCTTCCACAGATGACTTACCAGCTGTATCCCCAGAGGGATGGAAGAGTTTACAGAAGTGCCCTGTGCAACAAACCCTGCCAAAACTGGCATTGTTCTGGGCTTGCTGTGTGATGGCAAATATGGTCTGTAAT
Organism: Podocnemis expansa; assembly: GCA_007922195.1. NCBI lineage: Eukaryota > Metazoa > Chordata > Testudines > Podocnemididae > Podocnemis > Podocnemis expansa. The sequence goes on from ML682005.1 coordinate 6,897,085, forward strand.
CCAATTCAAGATCCATTGGAATGACACCAGCTGCCCCTTTATTTGGTTGGTAATTGAAACAGAGTTGCATGGAGTGATGAAAAGGCTTTGCCCTTCTATTTAGAAAGCCAGGGCTCTCCTGACATCAAAAATGTGGAGAGGTGTCTCCTCACTGAAAATGTGAGGCTTTGGAAAAAAGACTGGTAGAAAAATATCCCAGTTTCCATGGAAGCTGGAAATCAATTTTGGCAGGAAAACTGGGTGCAGTCACAACTGGACCTTATCCTTATAGAAAAAGGGTGTGCAATGTTGTAGCCCTGAGGGCCACATGCCAGGAATAGCCACTCATAAGAGGTCACAGTGGGATGGGGAGTGGCCAGCCCTGTCCTAGTGGAAAAGGTGGGGGTGTGGGGCTCAACTCCCTCACCCCTCCCCTGCCAAGTTCAGCTGGAGCTGAGCAGGAGGGGAGGGGGAGCAGCGACAGCATTCTGGCCCCAGCACAAGCTGCTGCGGCCACTCTTCCTCCAGCCAGTGGCAGCATGCACAAGGGCCAGAGCTTGAGCACTGCTCCTTCTCCCTCCCAGCTGAGTCGTAAAAGGAGCAGCAGTGGCACACTGGCACAGCACCAGCCATCGCTGAACCTGGGAGTGAGAGGGGTAGTAGCACCTCACTCCAGGGCCAGAGCACCACCGCTGCTCTTTTTACTGCTCAGCTGACCCTGGTGCAAGCTGCTGCTCTCTCTCCCGCACCCTTTCCAGGTCAGTGGTGGCTTGCACGGGGGCTAGAGCACTGCCATGGTGCAAACTGCAGCTGAATCTGGGAGGTGTAGGGGAGGGAGAGCTGCAGCATTCTGGCCGCAGCACAAGCTACCAGGACTAGGGTGATGAGGAGGGAGGGCAGGGGTTGTTGGCAGGCTGGAAGCAAGGCATCAATGAGCTGGATCCGTTCCGCGGGCCACAGTCTGCCCATCTCTATTATAGAAGATAGTATAAACAGGTTCCAAAGGTCAAGTCTTTAATCTCCAATACTCATCTTGCTGACACAATTCCTGAAAGGTCGCTTTCACGGTGGGGATAGGTGCATCAGGGAACCAGAAGCCAGTTGCTCAAAGGGTGGCCCAGTAAGCTGGGAGAGAACAAGGCTCCTACCCTATTGGGAAGTAGGTCCCATAGTGGTGGAAAGAGTTTTTCAAGGTCTTTAAGTAATCTAGCCAATATTTCATACAACACAAACATTTTCCCTTGTACAAGGGAGTGAAAATCTGAAATGGCTGCCAGGTGTATCTTGACTAACAAAGAAGTCAAACCTCCTTCTTTTTAGTGGAGTAAATACTCTAAGATTACTTGGATGGATGATTTCATTGAAGAAACACTGAGGTACCCATCAGGTGAAGCATTTCCGCTTGCTCAAGTTAAGACACTCTGGTGAAACATTTTCTGCTCTGCAACAGAACTTGCTAGACTGCTACCAAGCAGGTTTATTCTTCCAAACTCAGCCATTGACTGACCAAGTCATGAGGGGCAGAGAGGTCAGATCCAGATGGAGATGACGACCACGGTCCTGCGAGAGACGGTCCAATCAAGATGGTAGCATTCAAGGGTGGGCTTCAGACAGATAAAGCAGCACACTGAGCCAAATATTTATGCAGTCATTCTGGCACCACCACAATGATCCATGCCCCATCTCACTTGACTGTTAAGAAGACCTTGAGAATCAATGGGATTGATGCAAATACATATATGAGATTGCCCATTCAGGATGATTGGTCAGAAAAGGAATTGTTGCACTTCCTGTTCCACCTGGTAGAAAGAAAGGGAGCACCCCACCCCTGAAAAATGCCCCTGGCTACTGCTGGGTGTTGGTACCAGCTATGGGTAGAGCAAAAGGATCTGCTGAGGCAGTCTGCTAATATATTCCTGGTCTCTCGCAGATATATTGCTTCCCAGTGAATGATGTGGCTCATACAGAAGCTCCCCAAGTGCAAAGCCTACTGACAATGGGCTAGAAACTGGCCCTCCTCCCCTTCCCTATTGGTTTAGTAATATTGAAGCTGTGCTGGCTGCAAGTATCTGAACAATCTTGTTGGAGAGCTGAGATAGGAACACTTCAAAGGATAGTAACCCTGAATTCTCTGACACTGATATGCAAGATGAGCTCATCTCTGGTTCAGAAGCCTTGAGGTCTAAGGCAACTGAGGTGAGCAACTCAGGCACCTAAAGCATCTGAAACTAGCAGGAACATTGGCTGTGAAAGGGACTCCCAAGGGTGTGTGAAATGGATTCTGTCACCACTAGACAGATAAGTATTCAACTAGGGGCCATGAGGACTGCATCTATGTGGCTCATAGATAGGGAGTGCACAACTGCCAGCCACATTTGGAGAAGTCTGAGATGCCGTCTGGTATATTGAATTACATAAGTGCAAACTGCTACGTGACCCAATAGAGCTGAGGCACACCCCCTCTGTCATGAGAAGGTGTTCTGATAGCCAAGCTGTCAACTCCAATATATCCTCGAACTTGGCTTATAGAAAGAGTGCTCTGGCTCATCTGAAGCCTAGGATTGGTCTGATAAATTCTAATTTCTGGACTAGAATGAGTGTTGACTTTTGCTCATTCACTAACAGACCCAGCTCTTGACAGGTGGTCTTGACCACTTCAATGCCTGGATCCAGAGACTGGATAATGGCAGCTAGAGGGACCATACAAAACGTCAACTTCTTGAGGTATTTGTTGAGGTCTTACAGGTTAACAGAATCACGGAAACCGGAAATAAGCATAAGAGATCATTGAGTCTAGTCCCCGGCACTCATGGCAGGACCAAGCACCCTTCTGAACCATCCCTGACAGGTGCTTGTCTAATCTGCTCTTAAAAACTTCCATTGATAGAGATTCCACAACCTGCCTTGGCAACTTATGCCAGTGGGTACTCACCCTGACAGTTAAGAGTTTCTTCCTAATGTCCAACCTAAATCCCCCTTACCATAATTTAAGCCCATTGCTTCTTGTCCTATCATCAGGATTTAAGCAGAAAAGGTTTCTTACCTGTAACTTTCGTTCTTCGAGATGAATTGCTCAAGTCCTTTCTGTCAGCAGCCGTGTGCATGCCTCTGTTCAGTTATCAGAAGTTTTTTTTCCCCCAGGCCTAAGCAGTAGCCATAGTGCTGTCTCCAGAACACCCTGGAGTACTGCGCAACTGCCAAGGAATACCAAGGAACACTGGAGCCCAGCCCACTCAGTCCCTTCTTTCTGCTAACTCCAAAAGCAGGGAAGGCAGGCGGGATTGGAATGGACATGAGCAACTTATCTCAAAGAATGAAAGTTACAGGTAAGAAACCTTCTTTTCTTCTTCAAGAGCTTGCTCATGTCCATTCTATTTATAAGTGAGTAACCAGCTTACCTTGGATGGTGGGTGGAGTTAACGCCTGGAAGACTGAACCACTAATCTCACAAAAGCCATATCATCTCTTGCCTGCTGAACAATGGCATAGTGAGAAGTGAACATGTGTACAGATGACCACGTAGCGACCTTGCAGATGTCCTGGATTGGTAAGTGGGCTAGAAAGGCAGTGGAAGAGTGGTCTTTGTGCCAACACTGGGCCAGGGAATGGTACTTTTGCCCTATCATAGCACAGTTTTATGCACTGTGTAATTCATTTAGAAATACATTGTGAGGAGACTGGAAGTCCTTTCATCCAAGTGAGCCACAGAGCTGAAGAGTTGTGTCGACTTCCAAAACGGTTTAATTCACTCAATATAAAATGCTAGAGCCCTTCTTACGTCCAAAGTATGCCAACAGTACTCCTCATCAGAAGCATGAGGTTTCGGGCAGAAGACCGGAAGGAATACATCTTGGTTATAATGGAGGTCTGATACCACCTTGGGGAGGAAAGCCAGGTGTGGCCTTAGCTGTACCTTGTCCTTAAAAAAGGCAGCATACTGTGGTTCTAATGTTAGCACTTTAAGCCCAGAGACCCTTCTAGCTGAAATTATAGCTACCAAAAAAAGCTGCCTTCATAGAGAAGACTGAAATTGTACATGCAGCAAGGGGCTCAAACGGTGACCATGTGAGTTGAGACAAGACTAGGTTAAGGTCCCAAAGTGGTGCCCAGTTACTTACCTGGGGATATAATCATTCAATCCCTTGTAAGAACCACACAGACACTGGGTGTGAAAAAGTCAACCTGCCCTGTACGGGATGATGGAAAGCTGAAATTGCCGCTAGATGGACCCTCAGTGAAGGGAAGAAGAGGCCTTGTTGTTTAAGTTATAGTAAACATTCAAGAACCACTTAAATTGGAAATTCTGCGGGTGACATGCCTTGCTCTCTCATCGACAACAAGAATCATTTCCATTTGCTAGCATATGAGGTCCGGATAGATGGTTTCCTGCTACCAAGCAGCATCTCCTGGACTTGTGTTGAGCATGCCTGCTTCTCCCAGTTTAGCTATGGAGCCTCTATGCTGTGAGGTGCAACGATGGCAGGTCTGGATGCCACAGCTGACCAGAGTCCTGTTAGAAGATCAAGACAGCAGCGGACTTCCAACAGTGGTGTGATGGAGAGGTGTAGGACGGTTGTGAACCAGCACTGTTGAGACCATGGTAGGGTGATCAGTATGACATTTGTTTTGTCTTTCTTGATTTTTAGGACCACTTTGAATATTAGAGGGATTTGTAGGAAGGCATATAGCAGAGGTCAAGAACACGAAAGAAGGCAGGCATCAGAGAGAGAGCCTGGTTCCAGTCCCCTAAGGGAGCAGAAGTGATTGCATTTACTGTTCCAGAGAGATGCAAACAGGTCTATTTGGGGAAAAACCCACCTTTGGAAAATCTCCAAGGCAACGTCTGGGTGAACCAACCAGTTGTCGTGATGTGAGAATACTCTGCTCAACTGATCTGCCTCTGACCCCTGGCAAATGAGAGGCTCTCAGGTAAAACTGATGTTTTACAGTTAGCTCCCATAAAGAGGGAGCTTCCCTGCACAGGGCAGTTGAGTGGGTGTTGCCCTGTTTGTTTATATAGTACATGGCTATGGTGTTGTCCGTCAGCACACATACCACTTTCCCCATGATGCTGTAGAGAAATACTTTGCAGGCTAGGCAAATCTCTTGAAGCTCATTGATGTTGATATGCAGGTATCTGTCCGACAAAGTCCAAATGCCCTGTGTTTTTGCTCCCATGCTGAGATGTGCTCCCTAACCCAGGTCTAAAGCATCTGAAATCAATGCCATTGACGGATCCTCCTCTTGGAAAGGACCACCAATCTATCTGGGCTAGAACCTGTGTTGGAATTGAGATGACCTTGTTTAGAGGGTGTCTGACCAGGGAAAAGAACAATGCTGGTCAAGTTTGTAGTGGTCTTAGCTTCAGTCAGGCTCATCACACCATGTAGGTACACACTGCCATACGTCCAAGTAGTTCAGACATTGCTTGCCTGTACTTGCTGGGCTTCTCCAAAGATTGTGTATTAGGGTCGTCAGCGCTGTGAAATGGGCCTGCGGCGAGAAAGCCCTTGCCTGACAGGAATCCAAGGTTGCTCCTATGAAGTATATTCTATGGGTGGAAGAGAGTCTGGACTTTTTTAGGTTTAACAGGAGGCTTAAGGTTTTGCAGGTGTTTAGCATTATGGCTACACTGGACCTGACCTGGCTTTGGGATTTTCCCCTGACGAGCCAGTCGTTCAATTACGGAAATAGATGGATGCCCTTCTGACACAGATAAGCTGCCACTAAAGTGATACATTTCGTAAAGACCCTCAAAGTTGAAGAAGGCCCAAAGGGCAGGGCCATAAACTGGTAATGATGGCCTGCTATCATGAAGCACAGGAATTGTCTGTGGGCTGCGAAGATGGAAATATGGAAAAATGCATCCTCTAGATTGAGGGCGGCAAGCCAATCTTCCGAGTCTAGGAAAGGGATAATGGAAGCCAGGGATACCACCCTGAATTTTCTTTTGATTATGTACTTGTTGAGAAATCAGAGATCGTGGACAGATCTTAGGTCCCCACCGGGTTTCAGGATTAAGAAATAGCAGGAGTAAAATCCTTTCCCTTTTTCTTGAGGTGGAACTGGGACTACAGCTTCGAGGAACAACAGAGATCGGAGTTCCCTGAGAAGGGTTTGCTCATGAGAGGGGTCCCTGAAAAGGGACAGGGAAAGGGGGAAAGTGGAGGGGTTGAACGAAACTAGATGGCATAATCCCTGGCAGTGGTCCTTAAGACCCAAGGATCAGTGGGTAGATGGGACCACTCTGAATGAAAAGGGGTTAGCCGGGTGAGAAAAGGAGGGGAAGAATCCTGGGTAGAGGCTTGTTTGCCGACCTCGATCATTCCCTCAAAAGAGCTGTCTATTGCTGAATCATCTGGATCTGGTTTGGTGGTGTCAGGCACTACCAGAGCCTGTACTGAGGTGGTGTCTATTTGAGGTTCTGTATCTTTCCTTTTCCCTGTATGAGGGACATCTCTGGAGCTGAGGTCAGAATTGTGACTGCGGCATTGTAGTGGGTAGCCGGAAAGGACAGTGGAGTTGGGGTGGATTATAGAGTCCAGCCGACCTTAGCGTGGCTCTAGAATCTTTTAGGCCATGAAGTTTCTCGTCTGTTTTGGCAAAGAATAAGTCTGGACCATCAAATGGCAGGTCCTAATTGCCTGTTGAACTTCTTGTGAGAGTCTGGGGGCTTGCAACCAAGAACAGCAGTGCATAAAGACAGCCATAGTCACTGTGCGTCCCGATGTGCCTGCCAAATCATTTGCAGTCTGTAAGACTGTGCTAGCCACCACCAATCCTTCTTCCAAGATAGTAAGAAAATCATTCACCTGGTCTGGTTGCTGCAGTACCCCAAAACAACAGATAGAGCTCCACAAATTATAACTGTACCTCCCTAACAAGGCTTGGTGGTTCACTATGCAGAAGTGAAAACTAGCTGTTAAATAAACCTTTCTGCCAAAAAGGTCTAATTTTTTTGTGGTCCTTGTTCTTCGGAGTGGATCCTGGCTCTTCTTGCCTCTCTCTCTGGTTCACTGCTTCCATGACTTGCTACGGGATGGTTAAAAATATATTTGAAATCCTTTCCTGGTACATAATATCTCTTTTCTGAGGCGTTTGAAACCAGTGGTCCCAATGATGGCATTTCCCATAATGATTTCACAATTTTTAGTACTCCTTTGTGAATGGGGAGGGCCACTCTGGAAAGAGCTGCTGTAGTAAATACATCAAAGAGACTATCAATAGCTTCTTTGAGTTCCTGTGCCTCCATGACCAGACTGGATGCTACCCTTCTCAGCAGCTCCTGGCAGGCCTTGAAGTCATCTAGTGGGGCCGAGATACCCTGACCAGTCATCTCATCAGGGAATGAGGAAGAGGATTGCTGAGATTTTGAGTTCTGCAGTTCCTTAAATAAGGACATAGGACTTATGGAGATGCCCTCTTATGGGTCCAAACACTCTCATTCTGAAGGCTGGTTCCCTGCTAAAGGTTGGTGTTGCTGACTGGGCCCCGGCAGACAGTGACAGTTGTGTCAGAGTGATGGGAAACGACCAAGGGCCCCAATATGACCACTGCAGAGGCCAACATCCTTGGCACCAAACTGGAAGTTGTGGTACAGCTCTGTCCTGATCCTTCTGGGTAACCCTAGTTTTTGGTCTGTCTAAAGATGATGAGAATGAGTATTCTCTTTGCTGTTTTCTTTTCTAGTGCTGGTGAGTATCCGTACTTGAAGAGGAAATGTCTTCCGGAGATGAGATGGAGCTGTCTCTCCGGCGACCAGTGCAGTGCCACTTCTGGTGCCTATTGTCTGCACTTGATGAAGAAGAGCAGTGCTGCGGCATTGAAGACTTTCTTGTCTTCTTACAGGGTTCATATACCCATGCTGATGACCTGTCTTTTCTATCTCTCTGAGATGATGAAAATATTATCTCTGGAGATGTCAAAGGTCTTTCAGGCTACTCTGGGGTTAAACCTTTAGAGCCCAAACATTGCTGGCTATGGTCACCGCCTTCAGCTCCTGAGGTGGGTGAAGTACCTAACACTAACTATTCTACCAACAACAAAAGGGAGTACTTAAAAACAGAGATAACAACTAACTATAACTAACTGTAGAGCTAAAGACTGAGACAAAAAAATGCAGCCAAGGATGCAGCAAGGTTCCATTAATGGTCTGAAGAGGAAAGAAGGAACTGAGCAGGCTAGGCTCCGGTGTCCCCTATATACCATGGCAGTTGCACAGTACTCCAGGGGGCACTGGAGACAGCCCTATGGCTACTGCCTAGTGGAAAAAAGGCTTCCAGTAGTCATGCATGGAGACGTGCACACACCTACAAATAGAATGGACATGAGCAAACTCAAAGAAGAAGAACAATTTTTCTCCCTCCTCCTTGTGACAACCTTTTAGGTACTTGATAACTTATGTCCCCTGTCAGTCTCCTCTTTTCCAGACTAAAGTAAGGTTTAGTATCCTTCAAGCCTCCTTTTGCCTTTGAAATCAGGAAATACACAAATAGAAGACTCTTCCCTACAGATCTTAAGGACTCTCCTCCACTGTGCTCACTTAAAAGAGGGCCTGCACCTCCTGGATAAAAAGTTGCTTGTGAGGGATGGGAAAGAAAATGGGAGTGAGATAAACTGGAGAGTGCAAGCCAATGGCTAACATATTCAAGACCCAACAGCCTGACATTATGGTAATCCAAGCCAAAGGAACGGTTGCATCTTTGGTGGTGGCGGTTTGAACTTTCTAGCACATTTGGGGGGCAGGAGCCTAAAAATGGCTTTGGCGTCTTTTGTAATCCCTGTGATTTCTTTTGTGGGGCTCTCTACAAGGTGGTCCCATGAACACTTGCAGCTGCTGGAGCCTGGTGTACTTCCTGGCAGATGACAGTGTACAAGTACAGAAATCACATCATGGCCCTTGAATCTTTCAGCCTGTACAGTCTGACATTAATTTGGTCAGTGAACAGGGCAGTGCTATCAAAAGGGAAGTCTTGTATGGACTGCTGGACCTTCACTGAAAGGCTAGATGACTGAAGTCAGGATGCCCTTCTCATTAAAACCACTCATGCCATAGTCCTGGCTCTGGAATTGGCTGCAGCTGAGGCTACTTGAAGGAAGACTTTGGAGATCATTCTCCTTTTCTCCAAGATGGACTCAAATTTAGCTAGAGGTTGGCTGCAGGGATTTGGAGAATTTATTTAAAGATTGCCAGATGCCGAAATGGTATCCTCCCAACAGTACCTGCTGCCTGGATACACATAGTTGTAAGCTTGCTGTTGAATAAACCCTGCCTCCAAACAGACCAAGCTTTCTGGCTCCCTTATTTTTTTTTGGGTAGAACCCATTTGGCCCTGCCTGTCCCTTTCATTGCAAGCTACCAGTACTAATGATCTCGGAGAGCGATGCATGTACAAATATTCAAATCTCTTATTAGGCACATAATATTTCTTTTCAGCCCTCTTAGATGTGGGGATAAAAAAATGCTGGGGTCTGCCACAGTGCCTTTGCCAGTTTCACTACCTTTTCGAGCACTGAGACACACACTCTGGAAAGCACCACTGTCAAGATAATGAATAGACTATGATAGATTCCTTCTACACTTCCACCTGGAAGTTTAGGTTTCCTACCATGCACTTGAGCAGGTGCTGGTGGAGTCAGAAGTCATCTAGAGAAACCATAGAACATCTCACAATTGTCTCATCAAGTTAGGAAGAGGAGGAGATTGGGAACTGGGAGGGAATGCGTTCTTCTTCCTTGGCCAAGATAGTTCCCTGCAGGCTCTCAATGGGTGTTTCTTCCTTTGCAGACTCCAAATCCAAGTCTGGTACCATGTTTTGGAGCACAGGAAACCACAGTACCAAGGCTCCTGTGAATGAGTGCAGTTGAGGAGCCATCGTTTGGGGGAACCCCCATGTGTTCCAGAACTGCCACAGTCCCAGCCACTTAACTTGAGGCTATGCCCCCATCGGTGGTATCATGAGAAAACTAACTGCCAGGTTTGACATTTGTGCAGTTGGTAAGGTCACCTTATTTCTTGATGAGTCCAAGAAGCCATTGGATGACTATGCAGGTGGTGATGCTGATTGTGCCTCTGTACTGTGCTGTGTGTGCCAGTGCTCTAGTACCAAAGAGCAGTACCTGGATTCCCGTGATCTGCTTTTGTCCTTTGCCTTCCTATGAGGACTCAGCAAATGGACCTGGGATTTAAGAGGTCCGTGGATTGGCACTGAGGCTCTAGGAATTGACACTGTTGGTCTGGAAACTGGTGCAAAGTGTCCAGAGATCATGACGAGGCTCTGGGGACTGGTGTTGCAGGTTCGGTGACCATTGGCACAATGGAGAGAGGTGCCTTTCTCCTCAGAGAGCTTTCCAAGGACATAGTGCAGGCTCCTAATACAGAGGTATCCCTTTCCTGGGTGTTGGCAGCAAAGGGATAACCAGAAGGTCCTTCTTTGCCTGAAAAGTTTCAAGTACAGTGAGCACTGTTAAGTGCTGAGGTCCTTCATCACTTCCAGAAGTTGGTGGCGAGCCTGGGACCTGGCTTGAAGTCTGGACATGCCTCAGGGCCTGCAGGGACAAACAGCCTGACATAGGTTTCACATGAATTCCCATGCCTTTCCTATACATCTTGGTGTCAGCAAGCTCCCCCATCAACTTTCTTTGAGCTCTTCTTTGACACTGGAGATACTGATCAGTGCTGGAAAGATAGCAGTGCTGAGCAAGTGTGCATGTTGAAGCTGATGTGCTTGACACTGGAGTCCAACCACAACAGCAATGCAGATCAGAGTGAATTCCACTAGAAAAACTCTGCCTAAGGTCCCAAACCTTTTTAGTCTGCGGTTGGAAATTCCTGCAGATCTTATACTTCTTCCACAAGAAGCTTCTCCTAAGCACTTCAGGCAGCTCTCGTGCAGGTCACTAAGTGGCATAAGCTTCTTGCAAGAATTGCAGAGTTTAAAACCTGGCAACTCCGGCATGCAGCAACCTAACCCCAAGAATTATCTAAAACAGTTAAGTTCTGCTTATGCACAAATGTCTTATAAACTATGAAGTCAAACTTTGGGCAGATATTCAGTGCTTAAAAATAAACTTTAGAATATTCATGCTATCCATGAACTAACCTGACACTATTCTTATTCTTGGGAACTATACTTGCATATTTGTCATGGTGCTCAGTTAACGGTAAATTATTTGGCATCCATAATCAGATTTTCCCAACCACAAAAATTTTCTGCCCTTGAAATAATTGGGTCTTTACTTCTCTAGATCTACTCCAGTAGTTTGATTTTTCATGTAGTCCAAAAACTAACAGGGTCAATCAAATTAACGTCAAACATAAAAAATTTGTAATCAAACTTTTTTTAAAATTAAAAAAATGAAAAAATAACTAGCAAGGGTGATCTAGCACTTGAAACATCCAGGTCTAGTAAATGAAGTTTTGCCATTTTGGTTATACACCATATAATTAGATCAGCTCATCCAGCACTACAGTAATACCACGTTTGAAAATTGCTATAGGACAGTGTGGTGATCTGACACCATGAAACACATCGAGTTTTGTTTTCAATAATATACATGAATATAAGCCAGATTGGAAAATACTAGAATACTCTAAAATTTATATGAAACCCTAGAAAAGACAACAGAAACCCATTCCTGGTATTCTCTGCTTGTTCTCCAATTTGAAAATTTACACAAAACAGATTTAATACTGTACAGAGAAGAAAAATATTTCCTCATCAAAATAAATATGCAATCACAACCTATTAGTTTATTTACACACTTACAGAGAGTTAAATTTAATTACTCAGAAACTGTCTCTCACTGCTCTTAACAGAATGCTCTCAAACGTCAAGAGAAGCAGGGTGGATTGCTGGCAAAAGACGAAATGGGAAAGTACAGAATGCAACTTTCATGTTTAATTCATTTGACTCTTGGATTTTTATGCCATTTAAAAATAAATCATCAAACGTGCTGGCGCATAGAGAGTATGTGGGTGGGTGAGGAGGCAGACTGGACAGCTGAGATTTCTGTTATTATGGGCGTGGTTGTTTTGTTTATTTGTGTGAGAATGTTACTTGTAGTGTCTTCCTTTCCTAATCTATGGAAGTCCTTGTTAACATGCTAAAGACCTCATTCTACTTTATTCCATTGCCAAGGTAGAATTATGTTTTTGCATTCAGTGATATAGAGCCTAGAGAAATAAACCTTGGGGGTTTATTGATAGAAATTCTGCAAAGCAAGGAGGCAGGTTTCTTAGAATTAACCAACCATTTATATTAAACAACAAGACAAATGTGATGGTATGCAGGAAGCCTGACTACTACTGAGTGAAAAGCAATAGCTATGAAATTGTATAGTATAGAGAGGGATTCTACGGAGGGTAAAATAGAAAATAGACGTTATGCTATGCTAATTCATCCATTATTAAATAGGTATATATATACACATACATACCATGTGAACAGAGCTAGTTAGACATTATTTTAGCTACTCAGTTAAAACTTTGACTCTGCCATCTGCAGGAATCTTCTTGAGAGCAGAAATGTTTTTTCCAGATTGTGTCATACAAGGGATTGAACATTGTTCGAGGAATATAATTTTTGAAAAATTGTTAGTGAAATTTTTGGAACTACACGCTTTTCTTCATCTATTGTCTCAGATGATGCACAAGGACCACTTAGTAAAACTATCTGTCTCTACAATCTGTGAAACCAGTGCCTGTTAGATACAGTCAGTTCAAAAAGCTGCAAGCCAGTTAAAATAAGAACGATACAATATCTTCAGTGTTGAACTATTAAATTGTTTAATATTTATTCATAGACTAAGAGCTTCTTAAAACTGATTCTTAAAAAACGCATCTCATTTATTCTTCAGTATTAGGTCCTCAATTCGAGGCCCATTGAGGTCAATGAAAGTACTACGAAAAAAGGGATTTTTAAATGAAAGTGGCAATTTTCCATAAAATTGTAACCAGACAAACTATAAATTATGTAGAACATAAAGAATAGTTAAAACTCCATGATAATTACTTCAAAGTGTAAATTTAAAAAGCTATGTAACTGAGCTTCAAAGGCAGCCTGAAGAGTTTAAGTGAAAACTATGGATGCCATTTGCTCCCTGACACTCCTGAGGCTAAGAGAAGCCCCAAATTATACTGCAGCTCATCCAGTTCCAGACAAGATGGAACAGAGTATATCTCAGGCCCAAATAGCACAGAAGGCCAGAAGAGACATACCTGTGTGAAAAACCAGGTGATGAGGCAATAAAAGCAGAAAAGGTAAGAGGGCACAGGTGCTAGAACAAGGGGTGGGACTGCACCTCCTGGCTTGAAGTGGTTTCCATTACATACAGGGTTTATAGTTTGGTTCAATAGCTCCCAGCACCTCCAGTACAAAAATTATAACAATCCCTTGGCACAGAATTCCCACAAAAATCAAGACCAAGAAAACATAACATAAAGCCATAAAAAAATGGAGAAATTTATCTTCCAAAGTAAACCATAATTTAAAGAAAAATTAATAAATATTTTTGTTCCTGTTGTATGCAAAGCTAGTCTGGACAGCATATGTTTCATTTAATCCTGAGCAGCCACGCTTACATTTACTGATCTGACATCTGAGTGGGATGACAGCTCAGCTTCTGAGAAAGACAGATACTCTAAGGAAAGCAATTATGGACAGTCACTTATAGTAACTGAAGGAGTCTTGTGGCACTTAAAGACTAACCCTTTTCTCGCATGAGCTTTTGTGGGAGAAAATCCCACTTCATTAGACACTTTGAAAATGGGGGAACTTACAGAATGGGAGGAAAACAAATGCAGGAAAGTGTAAGTCATGGGATCAGGTCACACTGTAACAGCAAATCAAAGCAATTAAGATTCAAACGCTAGGAAGCAGCATACAGAGAAGGTGGTGTAATGGGGAAAGAATCTATAGTCACAATTTAATCCTGTTTTCACACATCAGAAATCACAACATTCAAAAACCAACTGCTGAGCATTTCAATCTTCCAATCACTCTGTTGATTGATTGTTAGCAACTCTGCTCAAACAAGTCATTAACGCATCAAGACTTCAAAGAGAAACAGCAGAATTGGAACTGATAGGCAGATTCAATTGTGTGAAAACAGGATTAAATTGTGACTATGGATTCTTTTCCCATTACAACACATGATTTGACCTTACCTTCTTCTATGTGCTGTTTCCCAGTGTTTGAATCTTAACTGCTTTGATCTGCTGTTACAGTATGACCTGAACCCATGACTTACACTTCCCTGCATTTATATTCTCCCATTCTGTAAATTTCCACATCTTCAAAGTGTCTGACGAAGTAGGATTTTTCTCCCACGAAAGCTCATGCAATAAATAAATCTGTTAGTCTTTAAGTGCCACAGGACTCCTTGCTTGTTTTCATGAACTAGACCAGGCATGGCCAAACTGTGGTTGAGGAGCCACATGCGGCTCTTAAAAAATTGTGGCTCACGGAAGAACATCAGCAAATCAACTTCTCAAACTGATTTCCCAAGCGCAAACATCTGTGGCATGGTTGGGATAGCAGGGAGAAGCCCAGCGTGTTTAGATTTTCTCATAAGCCCTTATGCAGTTTGCTTGTTAAAATAAAATCGTGTTTTGTAAGTCCTTCCAAACATGATGTTGAATAATAAGAAACAAAAATATGAAGAAGAAAATAGATTGTTTAAAACCTGAAATGCAAGAGGATTCTGGTTTAAATAGATGCACAAAAGCTCCAAGCCTGCAACTGAATTCTGGAAACTAGTGCCTGAAACTAAATATCATCAACTGAAGACAGCTGTAGATAACTTCCAATTTTTGGCACAACTTACCGCTGTGAAACACTGTATTCTATAATGAAATTTATGATAGTGAAACATTGTGCAATACTTACAGATCAGCACCTGAGAGAGCTTTTATGTACTCCACTGACAAAGCACTGTGCAGATGTTAAAAAACTCGCCACTAACCTGCCATCTTGTACACTGAGCAACAGCTAAGTTTTTACTGTATAGGCCTAGTTTTCATGGAAACCTTAACTAATTATTAGAATTTGACATTAGTCAGATCAATATTTGCCCTCTAAAAAGTGTGCAGTGAATTTTAAACTTAGTAATTTTGGAGTAGGCAAAAGTATATGGCTCCATGCCTCAGTGCAGCTCTTGAAGGTTTAATAATCAACTCATGTGGCTCTTGAGTTCCATAAGTTTGGCCACCCATGAACTAGACTAAGAGGTGAGTCATGAACTGTGTAGGCCAACAGACACTGTCTTCAAAATTCTCTGGCTCCAGACACACAGAGTGCATGCATATCCACTTTGGAATACACACAGGGACCAGCACCTGAAGAAGTAAATTTACAATTGGTTTTGTTTTCAACACTGTAACAAGTTCAGACATTTGGCTGGCAAAAGAGGATACAAACAGAAATTTGGCCCTTTACCAGCTCTCTATAGACTTAAAATAATAATTTACAGTGCTAACTATTACTTAAAAGAAATTTAGAGTTGGAGAAAAAGAATTAGAAAATGAAGCTGAAACTTGCACAGATTTTCACACTCTTCGGGCTTGCTTGCACACCACATTAGTTCACACCAGTTAGGTATAAATTCTAGTATGGACCAGCATGCCACACAATAAGTGTCCATCTGGACCTTGGCAGTGTGGACTACAAGTTCTCTTGTGCACTCTGATGTAGTACCAGTACCATGTGGATGTATAGTTTCTCAAGAATTGCACTACCCCTGCCCAGTGCATAAAGCTTAATCCTGTTATCTTGATCTTTTTAGGACTTTCACAATTCTGTTCTTCCACTAGTTAGTCTGCTCCTGTGTGATACTGAATTCCTGTCCCTTCACAGACCTGCCTTCCCCATATTAATATGGAATAAAATAATTTCTAATTAATAGATCCATGGAATTAGGAGTTTTCTCACAACCCCAAAATACACATCCTGAATTCCTTGTTATTTCACTCCTCTGTCTCAAAGCCATGGAGCATGCCTTCCATATACAACTATGACTATTCAGTCCTTTCCCTGTATTAGAAATGCACAAGATTCAATACAGTAATGTATTAAGAATTACCTATTATACTGATTTTAGAAAAGGAAAATAAAAACTACCCTCAGATAAATAAAATGCATACTATACAAAACTTCAGAGTTTTCATTTTTAAAATCTACAGCACACAGTCTCAGTTTGTCCCAATGCCATATGTATCCCCTGCTTTAAAGGGTAGATTTTCACACCACAATCCAGCACAACAAAGCTGTTGCCCTTTAAAAACTGCAGATGCTTCCTCTGCAACTGACAGACCTAGTCAGTACAAAGTTCAGCTGTCAAAGACTCCCCTTTGCTCCAGTGACATTTCCTGTTTGCAAGACACAGAGATGGAGGAGGAGGAAAAAGATGCATACAAATAACCTCACAGCCGCTTGTTCTCAGTATCTACAGATTTATGGATCTACCTCTTCCACCCACCAGGAGAAACGTAGTTCAAGAGATTACTGTAATCTTCACAACCACATGTGGACCTGGTGGCTATAACACCAGAAACTCATGGTTAAAAGAAATATACTAGACAGGGATTTTAGGGATGGTTCTTGCCCTCTCCCAAATTGCTAGAGTGCCTTCATGCATCCCTCTCACGTAAAACACTGGTATTGTGCTGGTCAAAAGAACTCCTCACCCCAAGCCTCCATTACATTGGAGCCAAGAAGAAAGTTGTCAAACTATCATTGTGGAGACATGTTGGAAGGGTCTCTGTCTCTGCCGTCTTATTACATCTACTGATAGGGCAAGTAGGCTCTCCCCCCCCCCCATGGAGTTATCAGCCAAGAAACATACAATGAAATTTTGTACACAACCTCCCTTTAAAATTCTTCACAATTACATTCACATCTGCACAAGGCATACAGGGGCTCACTAAGCATATGCTCTCCCTATTTCCCCACTTCCCCTACACTTGGAAAGAACTTCCAAGAGATCAACAGACATATACAGCAATCAGACGTAGAAAAGTCAGAGTTAGCTTCTGTCCCAAGAAGGGACATCTATAGAGTACATAACACTCCATTCCAAAGAGGATAAAAGAGAGATAGTTCTCACAACAGAATAAAGAGCGGGTTCCGTTGTTGCAGAGCCCTGAAAACCCCCAGACTTTCCAAGCTGGTAAGGAGGCTGAGTGAGACAAAAGCAAGATGCTTAACGAGCAATCCTCTCAGTTCACCGCATGAAAGACAGCAAATACATGCTGCAAGGGGGCACCATTTTCTGAAGTAACTCAGCTCTGCTACAGGGAGAGGTAGCTGAACCACAGTGGTTATGTACAGTTGAGCTCTGAAATAGAAAGGAGGTCAGCAAAGCAGATCAAAAGAAAGGAATTTTTGAAGACTAAAGCCAAAAAGAAAGATTTCATTGGCTGACATGGAGGTTGACACAACACGCATGATAACAGCAATATAAAAGCTTTGGATTTTGCAACATGAAATGCCATGAGGGTCAGCCAGCCCCTTCTGGAAATATTTTTCCTAAAATCACAGATGAAACCAAGTGCCTTGGATTAATTTAATTAACAATTCCTCCCTGTTTCCTTATCACTGATTATCTGATCTATATAGACACACAATAGACTCTAGAGCCTCTAAAATGACTCTACAAGTCTTTAGTCATAAAACTCCTCCCATCTCTTCACTCTGATCACTGTGCTCATCTGCCTCTGTGTCAGCCTTCAGCAACAGAAGCACAAACAAGCTACGTAAGAGTTAGAAACAATCCTGCATATTAGAAATATTGTCAGAGAAAATAAAACTCAAAGACTGAGTGTCATGCTATCTGGAACAGTTCACAACCAATAATGCCAACATTAGGGCAAACTGTCAAAAACAGGACAGGCACCCAAAATGATGGTATTTTTCTGTAATTTGATAACACCAACCGAGTAACAAATATCAACTCCTAGATCAATGTACCACAAAAAATATTAAGGTTGCTTTAAGTGTCAAGAGACCAAATCAATTTGTGCCTTAGATCTCATACCAAAGACAATGCCTGTAATAAACTAATTAAAAGTTTATTTACTAGGAAAAAGAAATAAAATAGTTATTTACTGGCTAAAGTAGGCAGGCACATATACACAAATGTTGCATTCTGTGATTCAAAAGGTAACAGAAATGTTGTAACACATCAGCACTAAATGTCTTTTTAGGGCTTACCCCAGTCAACCTTGGGTACTTTGCTTTTTGTTTGTCAGCTCTAGCCCTTGTTAGAGTCCAAGGAGCAAAGAGATGAAAAATCTCCATGGTAGCTATATTTATTTCCCTCTTCCAGCATTCAATTTGATGGCACAAAGCCTTCTAAATCTACTTCTCCATGAGCAGATGAGGCAATAAAAAAAAAAAGTTTCTCCTATAATGTCCTACTTAATTTTTTTGGACGGGCAGGAGGATTGACTTTACCTGTCTTAGTTCACAAGTTCAGAGCAGGTATTTTTATAATCATAAAACAAACATATTTTACCTTGTAGCCTGGAATACAGACATTACAAGTGAGATAAATGGATGGGGCAATTTACAACGATTTCATTGAGTCTAAACACAATGCATTCATAGAACTATAGGGCTGGAAAGGACATCATGAGGTCCTCTAGGCCAACCTCCTGCCAAAAAAGCAGGACCACTCTCACTAAATTATCCCAGCTAGAGTTTTGCCCAGCTGGGCCTTAAACATCTCCAAAGACAGGGATTCCACCACCTCCCTAGGTAGCCCATTCTAGTGCTTTACCACTCACCTAGTAAGAAAGGTTTTCCTAATATCCAACCTGAACCTCCCCTGCTGCAACTTGAAACCATTGCTCCTTGTTCTGTCCTCTGTTACTACTGAGAACAACTGAGCTCTGTCCTCCTTGGAGTATCCCTTCAGGTAGTTGAAGCTTGCTATCAAATCTCCCCTCAGTCTTCTCTTCTGCAGACTAAATAAGCCTAGTTCCTGCAGGCTTTCTTCGTAGGTCTTGTGCTCCAGCGCCTTAATCCTTTTTGTTGCCCTCCGCTGGATTCCTTCTAATTCATCCACGTCCTTTTTGTAGTGGGGAGCCCAAAACTGGACACGGTATTCCAGATGCGGCCTCACCAGCGCCGAATAGAGGGGAATGATCACATCCTTCAATCTGCTGGCAACACTTCTTCTGATGCAGCCCAGTATGTCATTGGCATTTTTGGCAAAAAGAGCACACTGCTGACTCATATCCAACTTTCAATCCACCATCACCCCCAGGTCCTTTTCTACAATGCTGCTACTTAGCTGATCACTCCTCAGCCTGTAGCAGTGCATGGGGTTTTTCCGTCCCAGGTGCAGGATTTTGCACTTGTCCTTGTTGAACCTCATGAGATTTCTTTTGGCCCACTGCTCCAATTTGTCAAGGTCTCCCTGAATCCTGTCCCTGCCCTCCAGCGTGTCCACCATTCCCCTCAGCTTGGTGTCATCTGCATTGAGTGTGCAATCAATCCCATCAGCCAGATCATTAATGAAAATGTTGAACAGAACCAGCCCCAGGCCTGGCCCCTGGGGCATACCACTTGTTACTGCTTGCCAACTAGACATGGAGCTATTGATTCCTACATGCTGAAACCATTGATCTAGCCAATTCTCTATCCACCTTACAGTCCACACATCCAACCCATACTTTCTTAACTTGCTGAGGAGAATGCTGTGGGAAACCATATCAAAAGCCTTGCTAAAGTCAAGGTATATCACATCAGCAGCTCTTCCCACATCCACAAATCCAGTCATCTGATCATACCAGGCAATGAGGTTGGTCAGGCATGATTTACCCTTGGTGAATCCACGCTGACTGTTCCTGATCACTATTTTCCTCCAAGTGTTTCAGGATGGATTCTTTGAGAAGCTGCACCATGATTTTTCCAGGGATTAAGGTGAGGCTGACAGGTCTGAAATTCCCTGGATCCTCCTTTTTGCCTTTCTTGAAGATAGGCACTGTATTTGCTTTTTTACAGTCCTCCGGCACCTCACCCATTTGCCACAAGTTTTCAAAGATATTGGCTATCAGTACTGCTATCTCATGAGCCAACTCCCTCAGCGCTCTCAGACACAGGTCGTCCAGCCCCATGGATTTGTACACATCCAGCTTCTTTATGTAGTCCCTAACCTGATCTTCCATCACCAAGGGCCTCTCTTCTTCTCTCCAATATGCCATACCCAGTGTAGTGGGCTGGGAGTTGGCCCTCCCTGTGAAAACTGAAGTAAAAAAAGCATTGAGCACTTCACCCTTTTCCTCATCCTCCATCACAAGGATACCTGCCCCATTCAGTAAGTGACCTACGCCATCCTTGATCCTCTTCTTGTTATTAACATACTTGTAGAACCCCTTCCTGTTATCCTTCACATCCCCTGCTAGCTGCAACTCCATTTGTCCTTTGGCCTTTCTGATTTTACCCCTGCAGTCCCGAGCAATATCTTTATATGCCTCCTTAGTCATCTGTCCAAGCTTCCACTTCCTGTAAGCTTCCTTTTTATGCTTTAGCTCAATGCAGAGTTCTCTGTTAAGCCACACAACACCTTCCACATTGGCTGTTCTTTCTGCTCATCGGAATGGTATCTTCCTGTGCCCTTAGCAGGGTTTCTTTAAAATGCAGCCAGCTCTCTTGGACGCCTTTCCCCTTCAGATTAGCCCAAATCTGCTTTTCTGAAGTCCAGGGTCTGTGTTTTGCTTCTTTCCTTTTTTCCATTAATCAGCATCTTGAACTCTGCCATCTCATGGTCACTGCTGCCCAGGTTGCCATTCACTTCTACATCCCCAATCAATTCTTCTCTGTTTGCGAACCACAGGTCAAGAGGTGCAAGGCCCCTAGTTGGTTCCTCCAGCATTTGTATCAGGAAGTTGTCCTCAACACTCTCCAAAAACTTCCTGGATTGCCTGTGCACTGCTATATTGGCCTCCCAGCAGATGTCAGGGTAATTGAAGTCCCCCATGAGAACCAAGGCCTGTGATCTAGAAACTTCTGCCAGTTGCCCATAGAATGCCTCATCCAACTCCTCCTTCTGGTCTGGGGGTCTACAGCAGACACCCACCACGACATACCCCTTGTTGCCCTCTCCTCTAAACTTAACCCCCAGACTTTCAACTGGCTCGTATCCACTTCCATAACGGAGCTCTGAGCAATCAGAGAGCTCTTTTACATATAGAGCTACTCCTCCCCATCTTGTTCCCTGCCTGTCCTTCCTGAACAATTTATATCCATCCATGGCAGAGCTCTAGTCATACAAGCTATCCCACCACGTCTCTGTCATTCCAATTATATCATAGTTCCTTGTCTACACCAGTACTACCAGTCTTTCCTGCTTGTTTCCCAGGCTTCTCGCATTCGTGTACAGGCACCTAAGATACCAGGCTGATTGCCCTACTTTCCCGTGTCGATTTTCAATTCTATTGCATCTACCTCCTTGCATTTTTCTCCCGGCATTGTCCTCCTGCACCTGCCTCAGGTATTAAAGCTTCATTAGAACATTTAACACAATTATTTGATTTTCCCCCCATGTTCCAACTACCTTCTCTTTTATCCCTGGTGTTACAGTCCCAGCACTCCCCAAGTTCCATCCCTTTCCGCAGGTCTCCCACACTGTCACTTACCAGTGGGCTTTGGTCTCCTTCCCGCTTCATATAAACTCATACCTATTTTGAACAAAACTAATGTACACATGAGCTAGCTTGGTTTCCAGCTATAAGTTTGTCGTTCTTAGTTAACGCCTACAGCCTTGGCCAGAGCTGGCAGTTTATTTACCAGCATCCCACTGAGATCAGAAAATGATTCCGAGCTTGTATCCCAGGGAGCTGTGTCACAGGATGCCCCCTACGGTATGAGCTGTGTAACTTTTCTGTTCACTTCTGCTACGGAATCATGTGGTTTAAGGCAAAATATGCCATGCAAGGATCCTTTTCTGAATGCTCATAACATGCTCTGCATTATTATTATGGTATCATGTTTTCTGCAGCATCGGGTACATACACAGATGTGAAACATGTTCCCATGTATTTCACATGCCTCGGGGGGAGGCAGACATTCAGAGCTGTCTCCTAGCACATATCCAGAAAAAATAAGAATGACAGTAGGCTAGCTAAATGCCTGTAGAACCCTGGCCAGACAGAGTTAGATCACCTGCTCTCTCTGAACTTAGTGAATGGCATTAGCCCAGGAAAGGGGGCCTAAGAGGGTTTGGAAACAAGCATGTGCGTGCGTGCACGCGCGCGCGCACACACACACACACACACACACACACACACACAGGAAACTGTTAGAGACCTTTTGGCTAGAGAAACTCCAACTTGAAAAAACTCCATCTACAAGATCTGAGCCCCACCTAAGGAAAGGCAGAGACTAGTTGTAAAACCATCATCAGCCAAACATCATGAGTAAGTCAACAGTGAATTTTAGGTTAGAATGTGTCTTACATTTTCATTTGCTAGTAGTTAACTCCTGACTGCTTTATGAAATGATTGTACCTTGATTTGCTATATTCTCACTTAAAATCATGTTCTAATCAATAAACCAGAGTTTGTTTTATCTAAAACTGTGTGGATTTTAGAGGGGGTGAATGAGCAACAACTGGGTGCATTCCAGTTTCTTTGATAAAGTGACAAATCAGAGTTTATGAACCTGCAATGTTTTGGAAGGTGACCAGATCCCTGCAACATGGAAGTTCCCGGTGTGGCATCTGGGGGCCCTAACTGGGGGACCATCCTAAGTGGATGGAGAATGCACATGCACTGCCCGGGATTGATTGCACACAGGAAGCTGGTGTGGACTGACCCAGGAGCGGGTGGCCACCTAGCAAAGTGGGGTAAGTTAGGGTCCAGGAGTAGGTGATCAGGGAGGTACAGCAGCACACCAAACCAGACAGTGAGAGAGCAACATCACAAGCTGAAAGCCAACAGAGTAACAGATAGCAACACAACAAAAATATTGCACTCATAGGTTATAGGCAGATACATTAAGGTTGCCTAACTGCTACAGAAAATCTTTAACCATTTGGATTTAGATTTTCCATATTGGGCATCTGACACAGGTTGTATAGATTTTTCAATTTCAACTTACATCCATCAGCTATTTTTGAGAACAAGATTAAATTAGGGAAATATATATTGTTACAGAAAACCCAAACATTATAGTCATTTTGCTGAGAAACTCTAGTGCAGGGGTGTCCAACTTGCAGCCCACTGAGCACATCCTCTTCCATCCAGCCCATGAGTGTGCTCTGTGGGACCGCTCTCTCCCCCTAACAGAAGGGGACGCAGAGGAGAGAGAAAAGTCTCACCTACCCAGTGATCTGCGATGTGCCAACTCTTGTGACTTCAGAGACCACTAGGTATGCACAGCTGCGCTCTGTGAGACCACACTCTCTCCCTAACAGAGGGAAAGGTATCGTGGAGTGCAGTCTCACACACACAGCACTCTTTGATGCCACGAGAGTGCTCTTGTATTTCAATTTATGGTAAGTATTGCCCACCTAAAGTATATGTAAGTCAAATCTGGCCTGACACAGCAAATGAGTTTGATACCCTTGCTCTAGCGCTTCTACTCTTTGCAAGCTAGACATTAAATTTTGCAGTGGGGTTGCCCTGATTTAGGAGATGTGCCCTTTGAAAATTCACCCAAATTCAGCCAATTTACAAGCCCCTGAGAAGTCACAGTTCATACTTGCTCAGCAGAAACTCCCAAGTTTGGCAGCTACATTCTCTGAAGATTCAGAAAGGCACATAATCATGTAATGGAGACTGTATCACAAGACTACATACATGAAAGGGGGACAAATTAAAGTTTCCTACGCCAACATAATTCTGGCATTTCCTAACATTTAAGCCCCTAGACAGACAGAATTTTTTCATCTTTTGAACTCAAGTACTTCAGGGAAGGAGAAATTATAAATATCTAGTGAGCCAGATGATAAGAGATGCTGCTCTGCAGAATATCAATGGTCCTAATACCACGGTTCAGAGCCACCGTTATACAGAAGATAAAACTTACACTATATTACTATATCAATGCTTACAATGCATTTCTAATAAATACATGTGATAGTAAGAAATGTGCACTTTCATATAACACATCTACATACAAGATTCTTACCTGAAGATGTTTTATGATCTGAAACACATTGATGTTTCCAAAAGCTAATGGCAGACCTCTCTCTGTTCTGCAGTCGATTTAACCTTTCTGCTAGCCCTCCCCTGCAGAGAATAAAAGAATGCTCAATTAAGCCAAGAATTGGCATTTTGTTTTTGCCAAATGACAAAGCATAGGATAGATGGAATATTTATTCTGTGACCCACAGAGACAAAATCATACTCTAAAATTACATTCTACAGACATGGCCAGACAATTCAGACTGGGCTATAAACCCCCCAAAATATGTCCAATACGATATATATAAGGCACAGAAATTTTCATCATCCTCGGATTCAATATTTCAAACTCCTCAGTCCCTCATCAAAATGAGTTTAAGGATGAGTTTCCATCCTCCCTCTATATTTCTACTTTAGCTTTTATTAGAAGAAAAAAATGATAAGAATTTTTAAAAGGAGCTCAGGGAGGACAGAACCCTCCTGTGGAGCAAATCTGACAAGAGCAACACCCAACCTAGAAGGTCACGTTATTCATAACTTTCACTTGGGTTCACTTTACAACTGCTTTTTCAAAGTTTCCAGTTCACCAGCAACAAGTGATTTCAAAAATATTCATTTACCCACAGTTTACCCAATTATTCACTTCACAAGCTGGGTCAAGCGTCAATTTTAGTGGTCTGAAATCTCTCCACACAGGAATTAAACATTCTTGAGGAACAGGACTGGTCACTGAAACATACACACTTAAGGATTAATTTCAAAGCAACTCCTGTACTTTTGATTCTGATCCCAAAAGAGTCAGTTTTCTACTTCAAGAACAAACAGACTAATGAGTTTGAAGCTGCCTTTGGACTGTTGGTTTGAACTACTGTTGGACTATTAGGCATTTTCACATCCATCCATATGAGAATATGATCTGAAAAAGTAATCAAAAGTTGTATTTCTGTCCCTTTGCAGGGTGTTTTAGGAGAAATAAGAGGACAGATAAGGAGTGCACAACATTAAGTAGTTGCCAGGTATGTCTTAATTCATTATCTAACAAAGTGTCTGAAGATTCTGGTAAGAAAAAGAGAGGCAGTCAAAGTGACAGAAGTTCCCTTCCCCACAGACCTCTCCACCAACAAATAACCCCTTACCACATTCAGAACTCAGAACAGCTTATTACAGCTCCTACTGAGCTTTATATCCATCATATTTCCAAACATTATTTAATCCAGTAATTTAGAATTCAGTACACTAAACTGCCCAATAGGAATCAAAACAATCCTCATTTTTGCTGCCATGTAAGGAAGAGAACCACAAGTGTCTTATTTCAGAGAGGTAACTGTGTTAGTTTAGCTCAGGGGTCAGCAACCCCCGGCATGCATGTGGGCAGTGGCACGCAAAATGATTTGGAGCAACACGCGGCACCCTCTGCCGAAAGTGCCACTCCTGCCACACAAAGCAAGTAGCGGTGCCCCAGGCACCCCATGGTTCCCAGGCATGCCATGGCAAGAAGCTGCCCAGACCTGCAACAGCTTCTTTCCATGGCAAGCCTGGGGACCCTTGCCCCAGGTATACTGAAGAGAGGAGCCGCTCTGAGCAGCTTCTTTCCAGGGTGTGCTTGGGCACTCATCCCTGGGCATGCTCCACAGAGGAGTCACGCAGGGGAGCTTCTTTCTCCAGCATGCCTGGAAACACCCCCACCATGCAAACACTTCAGCCGTGGAAGCCACTGAATTTTCAGGCAGCAGCCATTTTTTTTTCAGCAGAGGGGGCTACTGGCACTGACTGAGGTTGGGGCAGAAGGGGCTGGCACAGGGGTCAGTAAGGGTTGCCAACCCCTGGAAGCAAAAAAAAACTAGGAGTCCTATGGCACTTTTGAAGACTAACAAGTTAATTTATCCCAAAACAAAGAAGGAGTCCTGTGGCACTTAAAGACTAACAAATTTTTTTTTTTTTTTTTAAAGTATCATCTTTTACAGGCCCAAGCTCTGTTAATGAGAGAAACAAGCTTTCAAGCTATGCAGAGCTCTTCTTCAGGTCTGGGAAAGATACTCAGGAGTATCACTAGCTAAATACAAGATTAAACAGACAGTTTAGAATGAGTAGGTAGCTCGTATTCTAAAGCAGTGGTTTTCAAAGCATGGGTCAGGACCCAGTACTGCGTCACAGACCCTCAGGTACTAGGTCATGGCACTCCTCACTGCTTCCACCACAAGACTGGAATACTTCGCTCAAAGATATAATTGTTGGGTCTTGTGCATAAATGCGTCCCGAGGGGGAAAAGAAAAGTCTGAAAACCACTGTTCTAAAGGACCATTCAACCTGATACCCAAGATTCATAAAAACTACAGATTGCATTTCCCTACATTCAGCTATCATTTACTGATTCATAAGTAATAGCCCTTCTATTTTGCATCAAAAAGTTCAGTTAAAGCATGTCCACTTGCTTGTTTTCAAAGTACAAAATATACTCAAGACAGTATATATGAGCAATTCTCAGCCACTCACTGGAAATAGTTGTTTTGCATCTGTTTGGTACATTGTGAAATTGGAAAATAAAAAGATAGAGTATGCAGATGAGAAATTTCTATGGTAAACAAGAGGGATGAGTAGTTTATAGTTAGGATTTAGTTGGTTTTTTGAGTCGGTTTGTTTGTTTCTAAACAAAACCAAAAATTAACTACTTGTTTTGGTTCAAAAAAACTCTCTCTCTCTCACACACACACAATATTGATATCTGATTAACACTAAGTGATGTTTTATATATAACAGTTGCATATATCAACAAGAATATGTTACACAAGTTATAATTTAGTACTGAATATGTGAGCAATATCAAGCTGGACAGATAAGAGGACATAATGGAAAATATATTTATAGTTAATTAAAGATGGAACATGGTGCAAAATTGCAGTTGGACACAGCACAGAATCTAATCTCTTTTCCATGGTCAGAGGGAGGTATGTATATTTGTTTAAATTGCTTTTAATGTTTTTTTTTCCAAAAACTTTTACACATATACTGGTAAACTGGTTTTCATGAATTGTTATGCCCTGTGAGCAGTCACAATTAAGGTGCTCAGCAACAAGTCTCAGAGCCTAAGACAAATGACTTGGGCTCATGCTGCATGACTAAAAAGACGAGCGTAGATGTTTGGGCTTGGCTGGAGCCAGGGCTTTCATAGCTACCAAAGAGGGAGGTACTGTGGAACCCAAGCTCCTGCCCAAGCCTGAGCACTTAACGTGATATTTTTAGTCCCCCCAGCACAACACCCACAAGCCTGAGTCATTCAAAAGCTCAGCTGTGACACTTGCTACCTTTTTATTGTTCGTCTTGCTGTGTAGATGTACCCTCAGTTTCTGATAGAGAAGTTACTCAGCTGGGTTTGCTTCTGCTAGTGGCTGTTCTCCAGTGTGGATTTTGCTGAGTGCCAGTGATTTTATCTTGTTATTTTGGCAAGAGTTCAGGGTATACAATATTCACTCTGCATCAGTTTCAAGTGTTGTGATGTTATTTTGTCTGAAGATTTCCTCAGTTTTGCTGGCATCTGTGATGCAGGCCTTTTCGTTGTTGGCATTTGCTGTGGTCTTACTTCATTCTGTCTGGCAATCGCACCGATGCTGAAAAGCATGGCTTATTGTAATAGTTCTTGAGCTTAACTACGGAGCCATTTCTTTGGGTAGCCCTGTGCTTGTCAGTGGGGAAAGTGCATTCTATTTTCTAATGCCTAATTTCCTTTTTTGGCAGATCCTGCTACACAGATGCACGTCATAAGCCTACATGGCTGACTTACATTTTGGTATATATCATTTTACAGGTGGCAAATGTAATTTTGAAGTATGAAGGTGGTAGGCAGTGTGTATCTATATAACAAAGAGCATACTTTGAGATCTATATCATATTGCTTGGCATGTCAGCCTTCTCCAAGAAGGCACACTTTTTTGTGCAACAGTTTAATGTGTGAATTCATTTAGTGACCTGCTATGCAAATCAAGCTGAACTGCCCATCATACATTCTGCATTACCCAAAATTTTCCCATATTCTTTCTGCTGTTACTATTTTATCAAGTGAAATCCCTTTGGGAAGACTGAAGAATAATAAGCAGAACATATGCCCTCCTTCAGTATTTAACATGAACTTTTCACTGCAGGAACACCACTTCCCTGAGCAATTGTAGCTCATTCCGTAGAAGCATTTGTCCATCAAGCCAGATGCTTTTGCACTAGGAGTTCAATTGCCTTACCTACTGCACTCACAGGGGAGTCCCCCCATGGGGTTATGAAGCCTGGGGCAACAGCCTGTGGAGGGGCCCCCCACCCCCTCCCTGCACCAGGTGAGGATGGCCCAGAGGCTAGCCCTGTACTCCTGCCCTGCCCTGAGCCAGCCACTCCGCCCCCAGGGAGCGAGCAGGTCAGTCTAGGGGCTGGGGTCTGGTCTCTCGCCCCACCTCTCCACCAGCCCGCTCAAGAAAGGGCTCACTCCGTCCCTGGGCCAGCTGTTCACTGCCCCAAGGGCAGGGCAATTTGGCCCTAAGCAGAGGCTGGTTACCATACTCCCACCCCCTCCAACCCACCGCTGCCTTCTGCTCTGTGCCAAAGGCAGCAGGGAGGGAGCAGGGTAGTGTGGCCATGGGAAACAGCGGTGCAGGCCCCAAGCCATTCTGCTCAAGGTAGAACGGTGCAGGGCCCACAGAACCATGGGTCCAGCACCAATTGCCCCTCTGCCTCCCCTCCCCCCCCCAGGTATAGCCCTAGCCACCCAGGGGTATGGATATTTCACAACCCTGAGTGCTAGTATTACATCAATCTACTCCAATGAAGCTAAACGTAAAAGAAAATCTGTACTGTGCTTTGAACATGCAAAGGTAATGTAGGGCAAACCTGGGTTTTGAAATATGGAAGACCTAAGTTTACTGGTTTCCAGTTCATTTGAATTTAAGAGTGAAGAGTTATGAGAACACAGCACTTCCAAAATGTAGGGACAGTTGCTGAGGATATGGCTATACTACAGAGGCAACACCAGCATATTTTGTCCAAACTCTATAGTGTAGATCAGTGGTTCCTAACCTTTTTGAGTATGAGGACCCCTTTTTAAAGTCAAAAAATTTCATGGACCTCCAAATGATGATAGATGTTATCAGGGAATAACTGAAGGCGGCGGTGCTGCAGAAGAGCAGTGGAGGACCTGGCCCCCGCCTGCTCCCAAGGTACAGGGACATATCCAGTGTGAGACTGCTCACAGCAAGGAATTAAACTCATTAGCGCAGAGGTGTCAAACTCATTCAATGCGGAGGGCCACCCTGGAAGACATGACACCTGTCGCAGGCCATGCAGCTGCATGGGGCTCCCCAACCCTTTCCCCCTCCACGTTCAGAGCACCATGAACTTCCCTTTTCCCTCCCCAACCCTGCAGACTCTCCCACACCTTCTCTTCCCCCTGCCCTGTGGGTCACCCTTCCCCACACTGGCTCCCTGACCTCTCTCCTTCCCTTACCTCCTGGTTGCAGGCAAAATATCAGTCTCAGTCACAGGCAGGCTTGGCTGCTGCCTCTCCCCCTCCTGGCCCAGTCACTGTCAGTCATTCAGCCCAATGGCCTTTGGTTGGCTCAGTCCTGGCTGGCCTTTGATTGGCTTGTTCCCATGTGGGTCCCAGACACTTTTTCCTTTTTTATTTATTATTCATGCAATGTGCTGTTAACCAAATTACCACACTGATTGACAGTGGACAGTTGGTATGGGGGGCAGTGCGGTGGCTCTCTGGAGCTGACCCAGCCTGCTGTGACAGAGACTGATTGGTTGGAGACCACAGCAGAGCTGAGCCAGGATTGGCTTCCTTTGCTCCCCTGTGCTGTGACTCGGATCACGTGAGTGACTCAGAAGCACACCTAGCTCTGCTGTGCCCTGAGCCTGTCTTTGGAGCTCGCTGTTGCAGACAGCTTGCAGGAACAGCCCAGGCAGCAGCTTCACAGGCCAAATTAGCACCCTTGGTGAGCCAGATTTGGCCCCATGGGCCATAAGTTTGACACCCCTGATTTAGAGCCTCTCCACCATGGATTGCTGGACGGCAGTGGCTGGGGCCAGATTGGGCCTGGGCCACCTGCCTCTGGCTAGCAGTGTCTGGGGACGGATGTATTCAAAGACCCCTTGCAATAACTCCACAGATCCCCAGGTTCCCTGGACCACATGTTGGGAACCACTGGTGTAGGTGAAGACCATTCTGACAGAAGGCTGTCTTTCTGTCAGTCTAGGACAATGTTTCTCAACGATTAGTGGACTGGGAAATACCTAAAGGTATTAATTACTTTATGCAGAACACCTGATGAAAACATTCTCAAAAAAGCTAGTAAGAGGGGTGGGAGATCTAAAATGTTCCAGTTGAAACAAAGCTTCCAGGTGTGCATCAATGACCACCACCATTGCCCCTGGAAGCTTTGTTGCAGCTGGGGCATCAAATTGTTCTTCCTCATCCCAACTCTGTCCCATCAACAGGTACAGGATAGGGTGGGCCACAGAACACCTGCACTATGTCTCAGGAGGACCAATGTTCCATGGTACATCAGCTGAGAAACACAGGAACATTACTTCCCTAATCAAAGATAGTTATGTTAATAGAAACCCTCTTTTTCCCATCATTTTTTTTTTCATATTCCAAATCAATAGCTACACTGCCGACAAATTTCAGTTCATCAGTCTTGGCCTAGTTAGATTAAGTAACAAAATCTTCAGAAACTGTAAATCTATGCTTAACATTTTGGTCAATCTAGATACACTGTTCAGAGACATAAAAAATTTACACCATAGTTATACCAAGGTAACCCTACCTCCACCCCATGCAGACAAAGCTAAGGCAATGGAAGAAAGCTTCTGTTGGCCTAGCCACTGCTGTTCCGGGAGGCAGATTACTTGAAGCATTTGACAGAGCCGTCAGTCACTATAGGAAGCATCTATGCAATGGTATTACTATGGCTTAGCTACAGCACTGTAGCTTTCTGGTGTAGTGCCCATAGTGTAGATGTAGTTCCAGCTTTAGAGCCCTGCATTCCACAAGTTTTGGCTCAATTCACAATCACAGATTTAGAAGACTTGCTCCCTCTGTATCCTAAATGATACATTACAACCAGTGCAGTACATTTTTTCATTCATTTAGTTCTGTTAAATTGGACCACCCTTCTTATACACAAGTCATTCCTCAATTTTTCTTTACGATAGGATGATTTGGCAGAGAAGGAGACGAGCAAACTTTCTTCCTTTAACTTGTTATATAACTGCAATTTGGTGCAAATTCTGGAAACATGCATATATCAACTTTGCCTGGTGGGGGGGGGGTGCAATGTTTCTCCATCAACAGTTCACTCAACTCATATTTGCCTGTTCATTCTAATTGTATCTAAGATACAGGTTTTCACTGACAACACAAAGAACTATCTCAGTGGCTCAAAGAATCATTGCTAATACACAGCAACCAGTGCTGAGCTGTATCTTCTAGTACAGAAATGACAGGAAGAGACACACATGACCTGTGTTTTAGGAGGGGCTGTGACACTGTGTGAAATATGAATGACCAGTCAGAATATTACTGATACCAATATTTCAGAATTGCAGTAAATATCATATAGGATAAGCCATGCAAGGTATTGATGGAAAAGTCATGATTCACTACTAAGATTGATAAGTATGTTTATATGTGTGCATCAGTCTTGTATTTGGAGTTCTAAATAAGCATGGTATATTTTTATTTCAAATTTGTGCTGTGTTTCTGGGCGATACTCCCAGACAGGCTGGCAGTAGCAGTAAGTCTGCTGAACGGCCCAGTAAAGGAACTCAAATGTACACTAACAAACAAGGAGTCCTATGGCACTTAAAGACTAACACAGGACTCATTGTTTGTTTTGCTGAATTAGACTAACACGGCTACCCATTTAGAACTTACCAAATGTACAATCATTCTAATGAAAAAACCCAGAGGCTACACCTTCTGAGTCACCAAGACATGGATAAACATGCCTATGGACATGGGACTCTGAGGCTTTTCCATGCCATGTGGCAGTGTTTGAGACGAATGAAGTACAAGCCTTATGCAGAAACTATAAAACGCAGCTGCACCATCTTCATCTTGTCTTCATTTCTGCTTCCTATCTGCCTCCAGATCAACTACACTACATCTGAAGCTACAAAATAAAGGACTGAGATCTATCCAACTATTGGATGTACACCAAGGAACGGTACAAAACCACAAACTCCAATTCTGTTAAAAACCTGATATGTGTGGACTTTGAAGTCATTTGTAGGTATCTGATTCCTTTGACCATTTCACATCTGTCATCTTGTTTCTTTCCCTTTATAATAAACCTTTAGTTTTAGTTGTTAAAACATCGGCTAGTGGTGTGGTGTTTTGGATAAGATCCAAATTTATACTTATCTGGTAAAGCAGCTGACCCTTTACAGAACAGGAGAATATTTTGGTAAAGTGAATAGAGTTTTAAACAGTTTCTCTCTTTACTGAACTTAATTGTTAATTGGGAGCCAGAGACTGAAACCTAATAAAGGGAGCTGTGCATTTCCTGTTGCAACTTCTTGATAAGCAGTGTGGGAAGTCAGAAGCACTGTTTAAGTCCATCAGTTCTGACAGAATCTGGGCTCCTTTTGCAGCCTGGCCTGAGCTTGGCATTTTCAGGCGGGCTACCTTAGACATGGATGAGTCACGGCAACATTAACATGAATAGGTGCGGTGATATAGCTAAGGAAGTGGTTCTTGGTGCTGGTTTTCCTCTCTCACTTCTGCTGTTACAATAGTTCAAAGAATTTGAATAGAATCAATGTTGAGAGGCCTTTTTTGACCATTTAAGATGGTAAAAGAAAACCAATTCTGAAGACTCTCCTAGCATCACTTATGAATTTATGGATTTCAAATCTTTCCTGGCAAGAACAAGAACTAGCTGCTCCTTCTATGTGCTCTGCTACTACCTTTTCAATTGCATCACATCAGAGTCAGCCTCAGCAAAACTTGCTAGGAGCAAATACTGAATTTGCATGAATTTTCATGACAATAGGAGCCAAAACTAGCTATTAGTAACTGTATTCAAGGAAGGTGACCTTACAGCAAATAAGCAAGGAGTTCTGTGGCACTTAAAGACTAACAAATTTATATATCACATGAGCTTTCGTGGGAGAAAACCCACTTTGTCAGATGCTTTGACAATGGGGAAACATACAGAAACTAAGTTCCCACATCTTCAAAGTGTCTGACGAAGTGGGATTTTCTCCCACGAAAGCTCATACAATATATAAATGTTAGTCTTTATGTGCCACAGGACTCCTTGTTTATTTTGCTGAACTAGACTAACATGGCTACCCCTTTGGAACTTCTAGAAAATGTTACACTATTCAGAGCTGTATCCACCACATAGGCTGTTGTTAGATACATCATCTTAATCATCATTTACCCTTTTTCTCTTAAATTGGGCAAGATGCACCTGAACACTATGCCATCACAGTTCTTGCAAAACAATAGAGACTGAAGAGTTAAGGTTAAGTTAAGCAAGATTTCAGTTTTCCAACTCCCCAGTTCCCTTGGGAAGGAGGACTGCAAAGAAGAAATAATAGTATTTTTTCCAGGGATGAAATAGCACCTTTTAAATTTACAAACCTGCACAATTTGTCTTTTTTCCAATAGCAACATTTTGTGAAGAGTTTGCATTCCTATTCTGCTAAGTAAGACAAAAACCTCCACTGAATTCAGAGGAACCTAAGAATCCTGTTTGAAACAAGAAAAAAAACACCTTCTGGCAAGGTCAGGTGGGACCTGTTTGTTTTCAAAACCTTTTTTCACTTGAAGACCCCTACAAACTTTGAAATGGAAGCGCAGAGACCTTCGAAAATCTTAGATTTTGTCTGTCACCCTCCAGGGGTCCATGGACCACAGGTTTAGAACTGCTCTAAATACCAGGAGCTGGCATGGAAGCCTACATATGGATTTCTTAGATCTCTTGACAGCCTGAACAGCCTGTCTGTTGCCCCTAACCTGAGAAGGGGAGGGAGAAAGAGGGACAGACGACACACCTCTCCTATCACACACAACAATTCTTACTAAAGCTGCAGAACTCCATCCAAACCAATGTCCCTGTTCACAGTGATAAATTATTCCCTTTGGTTTTATTCCTGATTTGAATTTTGCCTGTAGTTGACTTGCACATATAGCTGCCAGGAAAAAAAAATGGCACAAGGCTAAGGAAGAGACGACTCAACAGAAGAGACTACAGCAGCAGTTTTAATTGGGACCAAGCAGTGCAAAGTAACCTTAAGGATTCCCTTCAGTTCCTCTGAAGACTAGAGACTGAAACATGTTCTCTTTGACTTTGAGAGGCTCGTCTGCTCTTTTGTCTCCCATTAGTGTGCACGTAACACCAGACTATAACTCCAGGCCCAAACAAAGAAAAGGCAACAAAACTGACTCCTCTTTGGTAAGGTGCAGCTATGTCCTGAAATGCAATCCCAAACAGACAATAGTAATTTACGGTTAAAACTGGGATTATTTTTTTGTTTTGTTTTAAGAAAAAAGTATTATTGCCCAAAAAGTTGTCTATTCCCTGTATTAATACAGCTCATTTGTCTGATGAAACAGGGGCATGATTAACCAGGCAGGGGAATCAGCCTCTTTTTCTGTTTATAGACCATCTTCAACCTTTGAGAAGAACAAGGATCAAGCATTAGTGAGGGCTGTCAGCCAAGCTATCAGCAAACAAAACAGTTTTTACAAATGATTTCCAAAGGGATAGCCATGTTAGTCTAGTCCAGCAAAAAAAAAAAACAAGGAGTCGTGTGGCACTTTAAGACTAACAGATTTATTTTTCGCATGAGCTTTCGTGGGAGAAAATCCCACTTCATCAGAAGTCTTAAAGTGCCACACGACTCATTGTTGGGGTTGGTGGGGGTTTTTTTTGGTTTTTTTTTTTGGTTTTTTTTTTAATACAAATGATGCATCCACACCGTAGCTGTGATGTACTTCAATTATGGTCTCTTAGTTTACGAACAAAGTAATTATCAAGTGAAATTCTTCTTGGTGTTTATAATTCTAGTGCCTTGCCATTTTATTTTATATTCAGGACCTCTACTGGCCTGGTATGAGGGAAACCAGTTCTATTTTACTGTGTGAAATAACTGGACATTCTGTATATTTTGGACCTTTGAACAGGAGAAGTGCATTCTAGGAGGTCAAATCTCTAAATGCCCAACTATTCTGTAGTAAAATTCTATATCAAGTAGCTAGATAAAACTTCCTTAACTGCTCAGAACAATCCAAGCTAAATATGTTAATCAAGTGTAAAAGAAATTGTACTGATACAGAAAAGATTTGTGATAGCTAGAGAAATAATTACAAAGTTATAGATCTGGAAATAGAAGAGTTAACATCGCATAAAGCTGGAATTTCCCAGATTGACCCCCAGATCACAGAATAAATGGTCAGTTTTGCTGATGAAAATAAAATCTTACTTGAAAAGTTAGAAATCCATAAAACTTTACAAGAAAGATTTATTTTCAGACACAAAAAGCTTAGTTTTATAGCAACTACTCATCCCATTTTATCTAGAATTTATTTTTAAGCTTCCTTGTTTATCAGTAGTACATATAAACAATTATTGGGATAATCCCTGCCACAGACTCCATAAAACCTTACATGTTTTCTTCCTTCTATTTTTCATAATGGAACTCTAAGAGTAAAAGAATTTACGCAAACAGACAATTTCCTCCCCAGGCATGAATGTGAGTGAACAGACCGCAGAGATTAGCTTTCTAAAGGATGATGGCCGCTATATGTTCTCTTTGTCCTTGTCTGATGTTCAACGCATGCAGAATTTTTTAGGGTAAACAGGGTCTCCAACTCAAAATCTCTGTCTGGTGGAAAGCATGGGAACAAAACTTCACTACCTGAACACCAAGCTGATTCCTCTCTCGTGAGTTACAGATACACTGCTTGAAAGGATTCCTTAATAAGAAAAAACCTTGGAAGTCAGTTATTATGCAGTGCAGTAAAACAGAATCAAGAATAATAGAAATATAGGGCTGGAGGGGACCTTGAGAAGTCAATGACTCCAGACTCCTGTACTGAGGCAGGATGAAGCAACCTTAGACAATCCCTAAAGGGTGTTTGTCTACTCTAAGCTGTTCTTAAAATGCTTCTGATGTTTAAGATTCCACCACCTCCCTTGAAAGCCTATTCCAGAGTTTAGCTACCCTGACAGTTAGAAAGTTTTTCCTAATATCTAAACCAGGGATCTGCAACCTGTGGCTCCAGAGCTGCATGCAGCTCTTTGGCTGCCCCCTTGTGGCTCTACCCCCTACCCCTCCCCACCACCACCAGGGGACCCTCCAGGAAGCCTGCTTCTGGTTCTGGACTCCTTCCCAACTCCCTACCAAGGAACCATGCAGCAGGCGCCCTGGCCCAGTTCTCCCCACCAAGAGGCCACACTCACTGTGGCTCTCAAAAGACTTGGATTGAAGGCATTTTTTTAAAAAAAAAATGGCTCTTGTTATCTTTCAGGTTGCTTATGCCTAACCTAACCTAATTCGCCCTTACTGCAGATTAAGTCTGTAACTTCTCATCCTACCTTCAGTGGACATGTAACAATTGACCACTGTTCTCTTCATATCAGATCTCCCAACACAGTCGTCCCCCCCACCCCCAAGATTAAACATGCCCATCTTCTTAAACTTTCCTCAATGACACATTTTCTGAACCTTTTATTATTTTCATTGCTCTCCTTTGGACTCTCTCCAATTTGTTCACAGCTTACCTACAATGCGGTACCCAGAACTAGACACAGTACTCTAGCTCAGAGTTTCTCAACCTTTAGTGGATGAGGGAACACCTAAAGATATTAATTACTTTACTTGGAATACCTGATGAAAACATTCACCAAAAAGCTGGTAACACTGGTGGGAGAAAAATGTCCCATTCACAGCAAAGTTTCCAGGTGTGCATCAACATCTGCTGCTGCATAGCTGAAAGCTTTGCTGCAGCTGGGGCATTAAATTGCTCCTTCTCTGAAATCACCCCCCCACCCACACTCCTCCATACAAGGAGAGGTCAGGAGGGGTCATGGTACACCTGTAGTATGTCTCAGGAGTGCCAGTGTTCCAAGGAACACCGGCTGAACAGAGGCATCGCTGGCGCTGGGCACCCAGGGCACATGCCCTGAAACCCAGTGCCAGTGCCCCAGATCTCCAGCCCAATTGGGCCAGAGATTTGGGGCCCAGCTGCTAGTGGCCACGGCAGCCCTGTCCCCGGCTGGGGATCCGGGGCCTGGCCTCCCGCGGCCACGGTGGCAAGTCTGGGCCCGGCCACCCGCAGTTGCTTCCGTCCCCATCCCCAGCCGGGGATCTGGCGCCTGGGTGCCCACGGCCGTGGCAGGGAGTCCAGGCCCGGCCACCCGCGGTGGGGAATCCAGGGCCCAGCCGCCCGCGCCGGCGGCAGCCCTGTCCCCAGCCAGGGATGCGGGACCCCACAGCTGCTTCCGGCCCTGTCCCTGGCCAGGGATGCGGGGCCTAGCTGCGGTGGCTTCAGGCCCTGTCCCCGACCAGGGCCTTGTCCCGTGCCCCAGGTCCCTCCCCTGGCCAGCGACACCCCTGCAGCTGAGAAACACTGCTCTACCTGAGGCCTCAACACTGCCAAGCAGAGCAAAACAATTACTTCCAGTGCCTTACACATAACATTCCTGTTTTGCTTCTAGTTGAAGTACGTTGCAATTTATCTTTACTGAATTTAATTTTGTTGAATTTAGACCAACTCTCCAATTTCTCCAGGTCATTTTTAATGCTAAACCTGTATTCCAAAGTGCATGCAACCTATTTCCACTTTGTTCCATCTGTACATTTTATAAGCATATTCTTCACTTCACTGTCCAAGTCATTAAAGAAAATATTGAAAAGTATGAGACCCAGGACAGCCCACTGCTGGATCCCACTAGATATGCCCTTCCAGTTTGACAGTGAACTACAATATAATATAATCAATCGT
Organism: Podocnemis expansa; assembly: GCA_007922195.1. Taxonomy (NCBI): domain Eukaryota; kingdom Metazoa; phylum Chordata; order Testudines; family Podocnemididae; genus Podocnemis; species Podocnemis expansa. The sequence continues at coordinate 6,935,193 of ML682005.1, forward strand.
CCTTAAAACCAGTCTGTCAAATAGTTACGCACCCACCTCTTAGTAAACTAATCTAGACTGTATTTCCTTTGTTCACCTATAAGAATGTCATGTGGGCCTGTGTCAAAAGGCTTTCTAAAATCAAGATATATCATATATCCTACTTGTTCTCATCCATTAGTCCAGCAACCCTGACAAAGGAGGAGAAATTAGATTGGCTTGGCATGATTTATTCTTGACACATCCATGTTGGCTACTCCTAACACTACTACTATCCTCTAGGTGTTTAGAGGATTATTTAATAATTTCTTTTCAGATATCAAAGTTAGGCTGACTGATCTGTAATCTGAGGTCCTCTTTCTTCCATTTTTTAAAGATAAAACAAACAAGGAGTCCTCTGGAACTTTTAAAGACTAAGAAAATTATTTAACACAAGCTTTCATGAGCATAAACCCAATTCCTCATATGCATGAAATGGAAACTGCAGTATGTTAAGTATATATTTGCCCTTCTCTGGTCCTCAGGACCCCATCTGCCTTCCATGAATTCTCAAAGGTAATTACTAATGGTTCAAAGATTGCTTCAAATAGCTCCTTAACTACTATATAAGGAGTTTCATCATGCCTTGCCAACCCAAACACATTTAACGTATCTACAGATTAAATAAATCTGTTCTCTTCCTATTGTGGCTACTCTTATTAGCACAGAATAATTGGATTTATTTTTGTTTATTTCAATTAAGGAATAGGATTGCACAAGGCAATAAAGAAGTCTCATGTATGAGCAGAGCACACTTTGGAGCTACAGTATTGAGACTAGGAGTTGCTGGACTGAACTCTGGACTGGCACTGTGCTGGGACTCCTGAACTCATGGTGCAGAAGCAGAGCTCACGTCTGCCTCCAGCCTGCTCTATTGTTGGGCCTTGCAGGGCCCTGTGTTAGCTGTTACTCTGTGTTACTGCTGCCCCATCTCCCCTGTTGGTTTCCCCTTTGCACCTCTGTAAATAAACCTTCTCCATTCCCATAATCCCTGCGCTATCCCAGTGTGTGTGGGGTCACTCTGGGGGTTTGGAACAGGTGCCCCTGGGAAAAAGGGGCTTTTCTTGCTGTGTTCCCACACATACCCTTTGCTGGCCAGAGCTGCCTGCAAGGCAGACTCAATCTGGCCACATGGGTGTTACATAAGGAATAGCATTGCACAAGGCAATATAGAAGTCTCATGTATGAGCAGAGGATACTTTGGAGCTACAGTATTAACAGTTGAGGACTAAAGATAATGATGTGCTACCAGCACAGCAACAGAAAGAGCCACCATCTACAGTCTTTCCACGTTCCAAAGGGGCAGCCTTGTTAGTCTAGTAAAGCAAAAAAATAGGAAGGAGCCTTGTGGCACTTAAAGACTAACAGATTTATTTATTGCATGAGCTTTCATGGGAGAACATCCCACTTCATCAGATGCTTTGAAGAGGGAGAACTTACAGAATTGGATGAAAATAAATGCAGGGGAGTGTAAAACATGGGATCAGGTCATACTGCAACAGCAAATCAGAGCATTTGTAAGGATTCATCTACAGCAGAGGTCTCAAACATGCAGCCCGCATGAGGCCCCTAAAGCTATTTCCTGTGGCCCACGATGACACGATCGTTACTAATATTTGCCACATCATTGTATGAGAAGGTTTCAGTGGTGCGGCCCTCGGGCTAATGTACTAGTCCTCGTCCTCATACAGCCCTCATGGTGATTTGAGTTTAAGACCCCTGATCTACAGTCTTGATCTTTAGAGAATTTTGAAATCTGACGGGATCCATCAATCCCTGATGACTGGTCATGTGTCAGAATGCAGCAGAAAAGAGAATCATTTTTCTTTGCTCAAAACTCTGAGTGAAAAAGCTGCTAGTAACAGGGATACACTAAGAGAGAGTAGGACCTATAGCAGGAGGCATAATGAGTAGGCCAGTGGTGAGTAGCTAGTGACTGGGAAAGCTCAGCAGCTTCTGACTTGCCTTATCTTTTCCCATAGACTAGTAGTAACTTCCCAACTTCTACTTGTATTAAAAGAAACTACTTCCAGTACTGAAATGAAAAATTTCACTTTAATTTGCACTCATCATACTTCAAATTGTTATTTTTGTCCCTTTTGTGGATGGACCTTCAGATATTGTTTACAGTGCCTTTCTGTCCAAGGAACCATGTTCACACACCAATCTACAATATTAAGAACCTTAGATTTGTTTTTTAAATCTATTTTTTTTATTAATAACCATTTAATCTTAGGTTATTCCTTGATCTAAAATTTCTGCTGAGTAAACTCTATCTTGTTATTTTGGTAGGGGATGAAGATTACTCCAATGCCATAGTCAGACAGACTATGCCTCTCCTGCAATTTGAAGCCTTCTTTCTTCCAAACAGGGCTCAGGATCTATTTTCTAAGCTACCTAGGGAACCATTTCTGCAACAGCAGCAATTCAGGCAAAGAGCCTGACAGGAAACAAACACAGTTCAATCCCTCCAGAGGCTGGGTGTGGATGAGAATGCCAGCCAATCAACTATAAGGGCACTGAGGGAAGAGCACTGCAATGGAGAAATGCAAACTAAAATTCAGATTCCAGTTCTTTTGGAGTTCCGAGCATCTGTTTGGTTAGGCCAATGGTATACACTGTTAGAGCTCTGAATACTTGTGGGGATAGGCCAATGATCCACACATCATTAGAATGACAACATGAGCTAACCCTGAGATTAATCATTTACTTGTATTTTGAGGATCACCCAGGACATTATGCCTGGGCAACTCCAGACAATTTAAACAAACAAACAAAAAAAACAACATCAAAAGGAGAAATAAAAAAAAGTGCTAAAAGTATTACTTTATAATACATCACACAATTGTCTCAGGTCTCCCATATAAAGCAAACAGAGAAATTAATCTGGTTTTGAATGTGGGTATCTACTGCATTTGAATTCATAGGCATGAGACATGGCAACTCCACCTGCCTGATCTCTCAACAAATGCAGCATTGAGTATCAGTCTGGAGAGATCCAAAGGGGCAGTTGTGTTAGTCTAGGTCAGCAAAAGAAGCAAGGAGTCCTGTGGCACTTAAAGATTAACAGATTTATTTATCACATGAGCTTTTGTGCAAGAAAATCCCATTTTTCTCCCTCAAAAGCTCATGTGATAAATAAATCTGTTAACCTTTAATTGCCACAGGACTCCTTGTTTCTAGTTTGGATTAGAGTTACCAGATACCAAAGCATGGGAAGGAGGACAAGGAAATAAGAAAAGGAGGACAATGGAGGACACATGGAGAAAATTTAGTATTAATGTAATATTCTTCTGTTTTTAGGGGGCCCTGGAACACTTGCCCCTAAAAATAGGGTGTTCTGGGGCATTCCAGCATGCCTTCACCCGTTAGTAAAAGCCATACACAATCAAATATTTTTAAAATGCCTGCCGGACAGAGGACGTGAAAGTAAAAAGGAGAACATGTGCTCCTTTTGCCTGACAGCTGGTAACCCTAGTCTGGAGAGAGTTCAGCTAACTACAGTTACAACTATAAAGCATAGGTTCTTCTCCATTACGAAAACTGGACAGAAGGCTTTTCAGTGCCTGGACATTTTATTTGTACCATACTGAACAAGAAGTAGAAATTATAAAAGTTAATTTCCAGGATCCAGAGATGAAATGACAAATAATATCAAAACACACAGCAGTTGCTTAAATGGAACTCCACATCTGAGATATTTCCTGATATTTCTCCATCATGAAAGGAATCATAGGAATTGGAGCTTGCGAACAGGGGACAGCAAACAGGGGAGTTTGCGAGGGAAGGAGTTGGTGCCAAGTGCGTCCTAGGTAAATGATTGACTGTGTCTTTTTCCCTACAGGTGATTTGCTGACTGTGTGTTTGTGCCTTTTTCCCTCCAGGTGATTTGCTTGTGTCTTTTTCCCTACAGGTGATTGCTGTTAGTTGTGGGACTGTGCTTGTGAGATTGGGTGGGGGCTGTTTGCACCATTGTTCCCTGATCCCCTTTAATCACCAGCCTCTAGCAGCCTCGTGATTGGCCTGCCCCATGTGTGACTAGCAAGGGGCAAGAGTTGACCTAGGCAGAGAAGGCCTTTAAAAGCCACTGCTAGAGCGACCAGAGGACAGCAAACAGGGGAGTTTGCGAGGGAGGTTGGGGAGGAGTTTGGTGAGGCCAGGATGGTGAAGAGGAGCCGTACTGCTGGTGCCAGTGCCCCTGCTATTTCCTTTAGCTCTGTTTCTACCCAGACAGAGTGTCTGACGATGGATATCTCCACCCAGATCCTGGTGTGGATTTGCAAGGACTGTGGCCTTCATTTTCCTGCCACTGATGATCAGGCTAGGGAGATGAGCCTATGTGATAGGTGCCTTCTAGTGGCATCTCTCCGGAAGCAGGTAAGAGAGTTACAAGAGGAGGTGTCACGACTCAGGGGTATCTATGCCCTGGAAAAGTTCCTTGACAGTGTCCACGATGAGACCTGCAAAGAGGATGTCCCTATCCCGGTGCCAAGGGCTACTGCCACAGCTCTGGAAACGGATGGGATGCCTATGGCAGAGGGAGAACACTGGCAGCTGGTCACCTCTGGCAGCAGACAATGCTCCACACCTGCTCACATCCCACCATCCATTGTGGTGAGGAACCATTATGCAGTGCTGGACATGATGAAGGAGGTAGAGGAGAGACCATCCACCCCAGAGGCAGGGGAGATCACAGCCACCTCACCTAAGAGGAAACGTAGGGTTGTGGTGATTGGGGACTCCCTCCTGAGAGGAACGGAGGCACCCATCTGTCGCCCTGACAAGGCCTCTAGGGAGGTATGCTGCCTGCCAGGTGCCCGTATCAGAGACGTTACGGAGGGATTGTCAAAAATCATCCGCCCCTCAGACTACTACCCCATGCTTCTTATCCATGTGAGTACCAATGATACTGCGAGAGGTGATCCTCAGCAGATCAAAGGTGACTTCAGGGCTCTGGGAGCGAGGGTGAAGGAGTCTGGAGCACAGGTGGTGTTCTCATCAATCCTTCCAGTCAAGGCTAGAGGCCTGAGGGGAGAGAGATGCATCCTAGAGGTGAATGCCTCGCTGAGAAGCTGGTGTGGTCAAGAGGGATTCGGCTTCCTTGACCATGGAGTTCTGTTTCAGGACAGAGGATTGATAGGCAGAGATGGCCTTCACCTGTCCAGGAAGGGGAAGAGTGTATTTGGGCACAGACTGGCTGACCTAGTGAGGAGGGCTTTAAACTAGGTTCAACGGGGGAAGGAGACCAAAGCCCACAGGTAAGTGGCAATGTGGGAGATCTGGGGAAAGGGATGGAACTTGGGGGGTGCTGGGACTGTAGTACCAGGAATAAAAGAGAAGGTAGTTGGAAAATGGGGGGGGGGGATCAAATAATTGTCTTAATTGTTCCACTGAAGCGCCAAGACATGAGGAGAGTGGGGGAGGAGGACTCCAAGAAAAAATGCAAGGAGGTTTATGTAATAGAATTGAAAACCAAACTGACAAAGTAGGGCAAGTGACCGGGTATCTTAGGTGGCTATACACTAATGCGAGGCACCTGGGAAATAAACAGGAAGAATTGGAAGTACTAGTGCAGGCAAGGAACTATGATATCATATGAATAACGGAGACATGGTGGGATAGTCTGCATAACTGGAGCTCTACCATGGATGGGTATAAACTGTTCAGGAAAGACAGGCAGGGAAGAAGGGGGGGAGAAGTAGCACTATATGTAAAAGATCTCTATGACTGCTCAGAGCTCCATTATGGAAGTGGAAGCGTGCTTGTAGAAAGTCTGTGGGTTACATTGGGAGGGGAAAGCAACAAGGGGGATGTTGTGGTGGGGGTCTGCTATAGGCCACCAGACCAGAAGCAGGAGGTGGATGAGGTGTTCTATGGACAACTAGCGGAAGCTTGTAGATCACAGGCCCTAGTGCTCATGGGGGACTTCAATTACCCTGACATCTGCTGGGAGGCCAATACAGCAGTGCGTGGGCAATCCAGGAAGTTTTTAGAGTGTGTTGGGGACAACTTTCTAGTACAAATGCTAGAGGAACCAACTAGGGACCTTGCAACTCTCAACCTGCTGCTCACAAACAGGGAAGAATTGATCAGGGAGGTAGAGGTAAATGGCAAGCTAGGCAGTAGTGAACATGACATGGTTGAGTTCAGGATGCTCATTAAAGGAAGAAAGGAAAGAAGCAAAACAAAAACCCTGGACTTCAAAAGAGCAGATTTTGGGTCCCTCAGGGAACTGATGGGCAGGATCCCTTGGGAAGCTAATCTGAAGGGGAAAGGAGTCCAAGAAAGCTGGTTATATTTTAAAGAAACCTTGCTAAGGGCACAGGAAGTTGCCATTCCAATTAGGAGAAAGAATAAACATGTGAGGCAGCCAGAATGGCTTAGCAGAGAACTCTGCTCTGAGCTTAAACATAAAAAGGAAGCTTACAGGAAGTGGAAGCTTGGTCAGATGACCAAGGAGGCATATAAAGATATTGCTAGGGACTGCAGGGATAAAATCAGAAAGGCCAAAGGACAAATGGAGCTGCGGCTAGCGAGGGAGGTAAAGGATAACAAGAAGGGGTTCTACAAGTATGTTAATAACAAGAAGAGGATCAGGGATGGTGTAGGTCCCTTGCTGAATGGGGCAGGCATCCTCGTGACAGAGGATGAAGAAAAAGCTGAAGTGCTCAATGCTTTTTTTGCTTCAGTTTTCACAGGCAGGGTCAGCTCCCAGCCTACTATCATGGGTATGGCAGATTGGAGAGAAGAAGAGAGGCCCTTGGTGACAGACGGTCAGGTTAGGGACTGCTTAAAGAAGCTGGATGTGTACAAGTCCATGGGGCCGGACGAACTGCATCCAAGGGTGCTGAGGGAATTGGCTGATGAAATAGCAGCACCACTGGCCATTATCTTTCAAAACTCATGGAGAACAGGGGAGGTGACAGAGGATTGGAAAAAAGCAAATGTAGTGCCTATTTTCAAGAAAGGGAAAAAGGAGGATCCGGGGAATTATAGACCAGTCAGCCTCACCTCAATCCCTGGAAAAATTATGGAGCAGATTCTTAAAGAATCCATCCTCAAACACTTAAAGTGATCAGGAATAGTCAGCACAGATTTACCAAGGGTAAATCATGTCTGACCAATCTCATTTCCTTCTATGAGCAGATGACTGGTTTTCTGGATGCAGGAAGAACCGTTGATGTGATATACCTTGATTTTAGCAAGGCTGTTGATACAGTTTCCCACAGCATTCTCATTGGCAAATTAAGGAAGTATGGGTTGGATAGGTGGACTATAAGGTGGATAGAAAACTGGCTAGATGAACGGTTTCAGCGTGTAGGAATCAATGGTTCCACGTCTAGCTGGTAACCAGTCACGACCTGGGGCCAGTTCTGTTCAACATTTTCATCAATGATCTGGATGATGGAATAGACTGCACTCTCAGTAAGTTTGCGGATGACACCAAGCTGGGGGGAGCAGTAGACACGTTGGGAGGGCAAGGACAGGATTCAGGGAGACCTAGATAAATTGGAACAGTGGGCCAATAAAAATCTTATGAAGTTCAATAAGGACAAGTGGAAAATCCTGCATGTGGGATGGAAAAACCCCATGCACTGCTAGAGGCTGGGGAACATTCAGCTAAGTAGCAGCAGTGTAGAAAAGGACCTGGGGGTCATGGTGGATAGGAAGCTAGATCTGAGTCAGCAGTGTGCTCTTGCTGCCAGAAAGGCCAATGGCATACTGGGCTGCATCAAAAGAATTACTACCAGCAGATCAAGGGATGTGATCATTCCCCTCTATTCTGCACTGGTGAGGCCACATCTAGAATACTGTGTTCAGTTTTGGGCTCCCCACTACAAAAAGGACAGGGACATGCTAGAGAGAGTTCAGAGGAGGGCAACCAAAATGATTAAAGGGTTGAAGCACAAGCTCTATGAAGAAAGACTGAAAGCATTAGGCTTATTTAGTCTGCAGAAGAGAAGATCGAGGAGGGATTTGATAGCAACCTTCAACTACTTGAAGGGACGCTCTAAGGAAGATGGAGCTCGACGGTTCTCGGTGGTAACAGAGGACAGAACAAGGAGCAATGGTCTCAAGTTGCAGTTAGGGAGGTCAAGGCTGGATATTAGAAAAAACGTTTTTACTAGGCGAGTGGTGAAGCCTTGGAATGAGTTGCCAAGGGAGGTGGTGGAATCTCCATCTTTGGAGGTGTTTAAGGCCCGGCTGGACAAAACCATGACTGGGATGTTTTAGTGGGAGTGGTCCTGCCTCTGGCAGGGGGTTGGACTAGATGACCTATGAGGTCCCTTCCAACCCTAGGATTCTATGATTCTATGCAAAATACTGTATGAAGTGAAAAGTTAAAAAAAATATGCATTTCTCATTTTTGTTTAGAGTTATCTTCTACTACCGTTATAAAGGAAACAAACTCTAAACAAAAATGAGAAATAAATGTATTTTATAAAAATACAATAATCATTTAATATCTCTTGAACTTGGGAATGTATTTGAATTTATTCCATGCAGGTTGCTAGTTTTATGAAATCAGGCCTTTCTGTTCTGAAATTAATGGCGAATGTATTGAAATTGACATGTAAAATTTTCAATATTTAGATTTAATCTTCTTCTCCACAATAACATATGTGACTATTTTACAGTGTATTTCATTGTCAGATGGTATCCAGAAATTTCAGATGAAGAAAGATCTCATTTACCTTCCTGCCAAGGAAGTATCTCTGATCTGACTTCAGCACTAACCCTTACCTATCCCTTCCAGCACTTCACAGGGTGACTTGAAGAAGCAGGGGAAGCGGGACAGAATTAATGCCTGTAAGGCATTTTAAATCACTATAAAAGTGTTAAAGTATACTGAAATTTACAGAGAACTAGTGTTCAAGAGTGTGTTTTCCCACTGCTTTCAAGACAGAAAATGCTTTTTTTTTTTTTAAAGTTTGTCTATTAGCAGATGAGAGCACCCAAGTAAGCTTTTCTTTTTTAAATTTTTAGCTCTAAAAATAAATCCATCTTATAATCAATTCTATTCATTTTGATAAATACTGGTTTAATTCTGATTTTTACGACCAGAGCTTTTTCTTTTTAAAAAAAAATTGTTATCTACCTCAGCAATTTCCTTTTCTTGGCAGAATCTTCTGGAGTCCTTAATGTCTTGGTGTTATCTGATTGTTTCTTGGGTGTCTGCAGAAAGGCCTGGGCAGATTTTAACCAATCACTTGCAGATCTGCTTGTTGCCTGTGCCAGATCTACTTCAGAACTTGATTGTTGCATTTTGGTAAATCCAAAATTAGAAGATTCCATGTCCAGCTGGCCTTCTTTTGAGTTTTCACTGTCAGATGAATATTCAGAAATTTCTGTAAAAATTGTCTGCAAACAAAAGCAAACAGAGAGCATCAAGTCCAAACATAAACCGACAGGGGAGTATATGAGATTTAGGTTTTGGGTGTAGGTTTGTCAAGGCATGGAAAATTGCTGACTCCAACAATCCAAAGATCAATTGTCTCTTTACTGACTGACTTTATTGAAATACTGCGTTAAATCAGCTTCTTGCTAAAGGAACTTAAAGCTACCCTAAAAAGACTGTTGAGAATTCCTCTTTGGACTCCTCACTTCAGCTCAGATAATGGACACAATTCCTTTTTTAAAGTAGCATTTTTATAAACTGCCATACAAATCTCATGGTTGTGGATGCTGTGGAACATTAAAGCCCATAATTTTCTACTGTATGAGTCATGGACCCTGTCTACATGGGAGATTTTCTTCAAATTCTCCCATCACTGCTATAAGGCTGGTTAGACGTGTGGTTTTCAACTACCGTTTCCAAGGAACACCACTGCTCTGTGGACATAGTTAAGATGTTCATGACTGACACAGACCCCTGAATGGGAGGTGGGAAGAGCAGCACATCACACTGATGCATGCCTGGGAGATTTAAAACGCCCCACCTACAGTTAAATTTCCAGGTGCACATCGGCATCTGCTGCTGCCTTGCTCCTTTGCTGAGCCTGGGACATTTTAAATTTCCTGTCGCTGTTACCACCTGCATCATAATCACTTGGATGTAACTTCCATGGTAAGACTTTCTTTGCAAACATTACTCCAAGAATAAATTAACTTTGTTCAAACATGCAGGCCCAAACGTCTCATTAAAACTTGAGAAATATTTTCAGTTTTAAGTTGTGTACATAATCATTATGTATCTATTTCTTAGACAAACACTGTATTTTCATAAAACTGTATCTAATTCATTTTCCTGAACAGTTTTTGCAGCAATGCATAGTATGCAGATATCACAAACATTGTAGCTGGTATATATCAGCTTTTTCAAGGAAGTTTTCATCAGGTGTTCTATGTGAAGTAATTAGGATCTTTAGGCATTCACAATTCCACTAAAGGTTGAGAAGCACTAGGTTAGACCAGTGGTTTTCAAACTACAGGTCAGGACCCAGTGCTGGGTCACAGTGGTCCCTGCTGCTGCCACTGAAAGGCTAGAATGCATTGCTCCAAGATGCAATTGTTGGGGTCAAGGGCATAAATGATTTTTTTCTCATCTCAGTCCTGAATCAAAAAAGTTTGAAAACCACTGGTTAAAATGACCCATAGTAAAAATGGTGTGAGCTGATCTACACTATATTTCCTCCAGTACCAGTGGAATCATAATAGTGCTATTGCAACAATGGTGAAGTCTGACAAAAGAATTCCTCAGTGTAGACAAGATACATGACTCAGAATTATCTTTGCAATTATCAGGCTATTTGGCTCTTTGAAAGTATTATCCTCACTTTATGTAAGGAAGCTGAGAAACACAGACTGACTTGCTCAAGGTCAAATTTTCATTAGTTAACAATACCTTTGATCACGGAGTATGTATCCCTATTGAGCCAGCCAAGTAAACAAAAATCTCTGTTAAAGGACTTTAAACCATTGGCACCATCATGGCAATTGCAGTTAGTGCCTCCTCTTAACAAGCTAAGTACTCTCTCAATACTGGACCTAATAGCTGAGGCAAAACACTGTTTAACAATGTTATTTTTTTTAAAAGTGCTGTAGGTTTTTCTCTAGCTCACTAGCATAAATTATGAAGAGCAGGAGCAGGGGTACAAAGAACATCCATATGCTTTGAAAAAGAGGTCTAAAGACTTGTAAAAATTACTCAGAGAAAAAAAGAATGGTGAAAAAATGTGATTAAAAAACCCCAAAAGTAGGTTTAATATTAAACAATAGATATCAGATATGTATTTTAGCTAATAGTCTTTCTTTTGAGAAAAATGCTTTCCTCCTAGAAATGCAACCAGACATAAAATGTTTCAAACAGTAATAAATGACTATACCAGCTCTTCATTTTTAGATAATCCTTTGATATATCCTTTTGCTTTTGGAAACATTTGCATTTACTCAGATAAATGGTTGAAAAACCTATGTCATTAAAAACAAAAAAATGGCTGAAAATACAAAGTTGTGACATACATCCTAGCTGAGGAAAGCAAGTAAACACATGCTTAACTCTAAGCATGTGCTTAAGCCTTACTGAATTCAACAAGCGTTAGCTTGTGAGTTTTCCCAGTGAATCAGAGCAATTCTATCAGAATTTATTACTGCACATATATTAAAACAACTCATTTTCCCAAAAATCCCTTTATATATAATTTGTAATAAGTAATTTCTTGTCAGATTGTATCTGTGGTGACTGACAAAGGCAAAGAACTATTTTATTATATTTTTAGAGTAAGTTGTGGGAGTAGAAAGTCCCCCAAAAGATCACTTTGGATTTTGGTACTATAGTTTTCTTTGCCTTTATCAGTCACCACAGATACAATTTGACAAGAAATTACTTTCTACAAATTTTGCTAAGGTGATTTTTACCTGTCACGGTTTCATATGTCCAATGAATGGATTAGCATAATTGTATCAAAAGCAAAAACATTGTGCCAATAGGTAAGTCCCTCATATTTCGTAGGTTTGTTTCTAAATTACTACCATACAACAAATAATTGTCTAGAATGAATTACACCTCTGTGTGGCTTAAAAGTTTGTCTTTCTCACCAACAGAAATTGGTCTAACAGAAGATATTATCTCACCCACCTTGTATCTCTAGCATGAATTATGGTTTATAAATATTTCTGGCTTGAGTATGATGTAACTAACTACTTGGTTTAAATAATTCAAACTACCCTGTGATGATATGAAATGACACACTTTAAAACATTGTTAAATTGTTTACATTGTATATCATACAAAAACGCTGTGGTACAGTATCAAATAAAGTAGCATTCATTAGGAGTCTTAAGTTATCCAAACATTTTCTACTTATCATGCAAATGAAAATTGATACATATGATTTTTACATAGTTTATTAGTTCGATGAAACTAATATGGCAAACTAAAGACTACTGTTTTCCTGTAAGAGAACAGAAATAAAATGAAAGGTTCGTTTTTCTTATTTTCCAATTTCGGTCTCTTCTTTGAATACAAACAGTCTTAAAACAGAGATGCAATCACAACATATGGCTTTCTTTAAATTTAGGTTTGCAATAACATTCCCAGAAAATAGCCTAGATTACCCCAACTCAAATTTATTCTCTTTTTCCACTCTCCCCAGACAAGACTGAGGTGATGTTAGTGGGTTTGAAGGAGTACCAGGAAGAGATGGGGCAGATGAACCATCAGACCTTTTGGCTGAGCAAGAACATTAGTTACTACAGTGAAGTCCACACTTTAGGGGCAATTTTAGATTCCTAGGCACTGTTGGATGGTCTCAATACAGCCGTAATCCTGTTAGCTTTTTAACCACCTGCATCTGGTTAGGTTAGGAAGTTATAGCCTTTACTTTCAGATGCAAGCCTTGCCACCATCTTCCATGCTTCTGTTACCTCAAGACTGTGATAGGCCAACATTCTTAGGATACAACTCCATGTAATCTCTCAGAAATTGAAGCTGGTGATATAGTAGAGCAGCTTGGTTACTGAGTAGGGCATCTCTCTCACACTCCATGGCAACACTGCTACTGGGTGTACAGGTAGAGTTTGAAAAGTTGTGTATGACCGATAAAGCCCTGAACTGCCACGGGATGGCCTACCTAAGGGAATCACCTCAACCCCCAGGTTGTATTGCAACAGTTCTGGTGAGCAGAAATGATTGAGGTAAATCCCTCTTGATATAAGATAGCTACAGGGGTACAGGGCTGGATTAAAACAGGAACTATAGGGGCTCGAGCCCTATATCTGAGCCTGGCTGGCTTCTGGCGCCCCACCGTGCTCACCTTCAGCCTGCCTGCCCACTCCCGAGTCCTGAACCCTAAGGTCAGAGTCTTATTGCTTTCTGTTTGCATTCAGCCCTACCCTGACTGGTGTTCCAGACCTCGAGATGCATGCCAGAATTCTGTGGGGCAACTTCCTTAGTCTTCTCTACTTTGACAATCTGTGTTGCAGTTGCAGACAATCTCTATTGCAAATGAATGTTACACCTCCTTTTTTCAAAAAGCAGTAGCTCAGGTCAATGTTAACTCACTGTCTGCTAAGCACTCAACTGAAATGGTGGGTTACTTACCAGTAACCATCCTTCTTCGAGATGGGCTGTTCGCATACATTCAGTATTAGGTGTCTATGTGCTGCAGAGCACAATTGTTCAAAAGCTTTTTGCCCTAGCCTGTCAGAGCAAGGTCAGTGGCTGACACCCCCTCCAGCCACGCCCGTGGCTATATATACAGCCCCGAACCTTACCCTCCTCAGTCCCCTAGATAGCCAACTCAGGATAGCAAAGACGGTGGTGGGGCCCTGAATGTATGCGAGCAGCCCATCTTGAAGGAGGGCAGATACTGGTAAGTAACCCACTGCTCTTCTTCAAGCATTGCTCGGATACATTCAGTATTAGGTGACTACTAGCCGTACCATGGACGGTGGACAGAGTTAGAAATTTCCACCTTCAGCATGGCTGTCCCCAAGGGCAAGTTCCAAGCTGGAGGAACACCAACATGTAGGCATTTGCCCACCCAGAGGGGATATTAAGGTTTTCGGAGTCCCATGACAGTGTTAGGTGAGGGGAGCCAAGACAAGTGTCACCACAAGAAGAGTTCGGATAGTAGCTTCAGCCGAACACATCTAGAAGACCTAAAAGTTCCCAGACCCTGTGGATTAGGAGAGATTTGCATGGCTGAGGTGTCTTTGTCCCTAACCAAAAAGCACTGACATCATCAATAGCTCCCTGAGTGCTACTCAGGGAACATAGTAGGGAAGCGAAAACTTTCCTATGAGGGAAAGGCTTACACTCATCCTAGCTATTCCACGTACCAGGGAAAAAGGGCAGGGAAGGTAGGCCCTTAGCAAACTGGGTCCTACTCATTGCTCCAAAATAGCCTAAGCAGATGCGTATTGGGCAACCACTAAAGAGACCTAGATTTCCCTATGGATAGGCCCCTGAGAGAGAGTAGGGAGAGAGAAGTCTCCCAAAGCATGGTAAATGGGGGTATAAGAACCTGGTCCCATTATAGATGTCAGGGTTCAAGCCTGAACTGTGGCAGCAGAGCTGTGGGTGTTGAGGGATAGTGAGACGAGTCTTCTTTACAAAACAAGAGCCGGTCTGCACCCCTGCAGAGGAATAGGGTAGAGGTTTCTTCTACCCATTAAGGGTGAAGGTTAGGGTGTGAAAGGAGTTCAGACCTCTAGTTTCCACCTGACACTCAGGAGGGTGAGACAAAAAAAACCATGTAAATCGGACCTAGCAGGGAGGTTCTGAAGCGAGAGGGTTCACCTCATGTGGTAAGGGAGCAGTCCAGGAGGCCAATAGCTTTATGGGCATCAACTAGTGCTCACAGACAGGACACTCTCTAGGTCCTCCCGCAGGTGCGATAGACCTACACTGTGCTTGCCCCTAAGGCAAGGAGAGGCGGAGGGTGGGAAGTATGTTGTCTCTAAGGGTAATTTCCCTAGAGTCTGAAAGGACCCATGTGTGTGGACAGGGGTGTCGCTGCCCCGGGGAATGACCCGGGGCATGGGCCCTGGCCCTGCCCCCTTCCCACAGGCCCCACCCCCAGCTGGGGAGAGGGCGGAGAGTGGCAGCCGCAGCCATGGGTCGCCCAGCCTTTGAAGGGGCTGGAAGCAACCACTGCGGCCGGGGGCGGCTGGGCCCCAGATCCCCGGCCAGGGACAGGGCCGGGAGCAGCAGCCGTGGCCGCAGGCAGCTGGGCCCTGGATCTCCGGCGTGATCCGCCTGGAGACAGGGAGAGGCAGGGCCCCGCCAGGACGCGGGGCACTGGCACCGGCATTTGGGGCACGGGCCCCGTGTGCCAGGCACCAGCAACGCCCCTGTGTGTGGAGCCCCCCAGTGACAAATGATCTCAATGAGTTGAAGCTGAAATCCTTGGGCAGAATTTCACGGAAATACCCTTTGTTGGGATGTGGGGTTTGGGGGGGGGGGGAGCACTTTTGCCTCCCTGCCCCTCCTCTTAAAAGGTTAGGGCACAAGTAGGACCCAGGACTGTGAGATCCAACTTCTAAGAACCGAGGAGGAGAGCCCAAAGAGTAAAAGGGCTCGAGGTTCACCTTTGCCTGCACCCAGATTCCCCATCCTGTCCCGGGGGAGGTGTGCATATGTTGAAAAGTGATTAGCCCCCTTAGTCTCTTTGTAAACACCTAGTGCTCGAAGTATGGAACGGCCCTTACTGTGATAAAATTAGCAGTGAAACCCAGTTGAAAGGAACTATATCCAGGCACAGACAAAATGTAAAACTTCATGGGATGACTTGGGAAGTTTCCTAGAGTCAAGTGAACAACTTCCTCATAGCTTGTGCCCAAAACAAAGGAAGAGGATAGGGAACGGATCTTCCAAGGACGCATTCCAGGAAAGAGAGTGAAGAATCTAATTCCCCTTGGCCTAGACTATATAGAACAATAAAGCACCGTTAGACCTTGTGACACAATAGAGGAAGTGAACCATTATGGAGCCCTCGAGCAGTTTGGGTAAAGGACAGATAGGGAAAAAATGTCCAGGGGATGGAGCCCTACTGATGCTGCACGGGGAGGGGTATAGGACACAGACATTCTGGGAGAAACATTCCCCATGCTTAAACAAGCTTGTCCGGTGGGACTACAGGAGGGAGCAGACTAGGAGGTTCTGCTCCTGAGGGGTAGGTGATACATATTTAGAGTGCTCTTCCTCCTGTAGTCAGGGAAAGGACTTCTTCCATCCTGAACCTGCAGAAGATACCAGGGAGGAGCCAGAGGAAAATCTGGTTTTGCCGAAGGGTTTGGTAGCCACAGGATCAGCCCTCTAGCTAAAGAAGGGGCTTTTCCCACTCAGCAGGCCAGGGATAGTTAGGCAGCCCTATACCCCAGGTATGTGATCCCAGTGCAAACACCTCAAGGCCTCCTACGCATAAAGCAGAAGGGAGGAGAGGGAAATAGGGAGCCACTGCATCTCCTGAGGTAGGACACACCGAAGAAGGGAAGGAAGGGTCCCCAGGTGCAGACGAAAAGTGGATTATGCTGGAGAGCCCCCTGAGCTGTGGGGCACTTTGGTTCTTGGTTTCTTCCCTCAGGCCCCCCCTCAGACAAACGGGATAGAAAAGAATGACTTAGAGGGGCTCTGCTCTGCCAGAGTTTGGTGAACCCTGGCATGCGGCAGGACAAATTTAACAAGGCTACCTACACAGTCGGGGGGGGGGGAGGGGTATGAAAGACTGAGCACTCCACCAGAAAAAGCCAGCACACCTACCGGCCTGGTAGTGTGGGGGCTGTGAGGAGGCAATCATACAAGTCCTCGGAGTATATGCTCTTGCTGAAGGTGCGCATCATATTAGAGGGCTAAAGGTCCCACTGCAACATTATAGGACACTTAAAGGATCCTTTGTAGATGAAGAATGATAAGTGGTAAAAGGAAGTGAACCACAGGGAAGTTCCTTATCCATACTACTGCCCCGGGCTGGCCTCTTAAGGCCCAGAGGACCATGTGCCTACCCACGTAGGAGACTGAGCATGGAACGACCTTCTCTGGGGCTCCCAAGTGGAGGTAGACTGCAAAGGGGCAGGAGGGCAGAGTTGACCCCTTAAACATCCCTGTGGGAAGCCAGGGTGGAACAGATCCAAAAGGCTGAGAGAATGATCTGGAGGAGTCTGGAATAAATTGTGGGACTAAGTCCCGCAAGGCTGAGCCCAACTTATATTGATAATAGGAGCCATGTTTGACTAACAGCTGGAGCCTAGGAGTGTGGGAGGGCGAAAAAAAGGGGTGGACCAAGAGTTTGCTATCCCTCTTACCTTAAAATCCCCTCTGGAGAATAGAAATATAAACCTTGGGCAATCAAAGCAATGAGCCTGATAACCGAAGAAGGGAACTGTGGGAGAAAGTGTTTCAGTTCTTGATTATCTAATCTCATGTCTCACCCATTTGAGGGGGCTTGCATTCCCCTTGATGGTGGGAAAAGGGAGGGCAACTAGGAGAAAGGAGAGTAACATGCCCAAGGATCGGAGACCCAACCTAGGGTCCCTGGAGCCATCCAAGAGGGAGCCTGTAGCCTGTATGAATAAGGACTGCTCCTCAAACGGAAGGTCCTGAATGGTCTGTTGAGAATGCAAAGGCAGGCCCGTGTCTTGTAGCCACACCATTTGCCTCATGGTTACAGCTGAGGCTATCCCCTGGCTTGCAGCATCTGAAGCATCCCACGTGGCTAAGAGAGAGTCCCCAGATGCCAGAGAACATTCCTGCAGGAGGGACTCTAAGTCCTCCTTATAAGCCTGGGGAAGTAGCTCCTTGAATCTTTTCAGGGAGTCCCAGATGTCTTAATGAGTACCTGGCCACCAGAGCTTGGTGGTTAGCTACTCATAACCAGAAGGCCGAGGTTGAGTACACCTTCCTCTCTAACACATCTAAATGCCTAGCATCTCTAGACCTTGGGAGGGGTTTCTGTCCATGCCCAAGGGCAGCTTCAATCACCCGGGGACTTGGACTCAAGTGGGTGGTGAGGAATGGGAATTCCTCCGGTGGGACCCAATACTTGTACAATGCTTTGTCCGACACCAGGGCAATAGAGGCAGGGCATTGCCATCAGGATCTGGCAATACCAGGTGCACTAGGATGCAGAAGCACTGTTATAGTGTCAGGTGGTGATGACACACTGGGGTCCAAAAGGGGGTCTTGATACTCTCCCATAGGGTCAGCCTCTAGATCTAAACAGGCAGATACACTGCACAGTAGATCGAAATGGGCTGTGACGTCCTCCCTAAAGGACCCCAGTGGGGGTTTAATTCCCTATCTGGGTGACAGGTGCAGGTTCTTCAGCACTGCAGTAACTGTGCCTGGATCTCCTTTGGCACCGACCATTCATGGGGGTGGTACCAGTAGGCACTGGAAGTCCTCTGCTTGCCCCTTCTGAAGGAAGTAACCACCTCCTAAATGGGAAAGCAGGAGCCCTCTCTCTGCTCCAGAAGTCCGGTGTCAGGTGAGGAGGACAGTGCCAGGGAAGAGGAGGTGCTACAGCGCCATGGGGAAACAGAGCACCATTGAAGGCGCTTTGGGGCTGTACCACTCAATGCACTAGGAGAAATCTCCTCATGCAGCACCAGAGAGATCAGTACCATACTCAGTGCCAGAGAGTGAAGCCGTTCAGGGGGAGTCCATTTCCCTGAAAGAAAAGCTGGCTTTCCTCTTTGTCTGGGCTTCGGAGAGGTGGGCATAGGTAGCAGAAATAAAGCCTTTGTTGTTTCGAAGGTCTCTGGAGCGGAGGGGGGATCAGTACCAATTCCAGGCTTTGGTGCCAAGAGGGGCCAAGCCGTGGAGAGCTCAACCTACAAGGGCGCTTCAGCACCAAAACCAGTGTCACCCTTGTCTTCTGCCCCCCAGGGGAGTGGTGCCGAGAGGGCTCCAGTGCTGATCTGGCATGCAGTGCCAGCGCTGAAGGTGACTCCAGTGCTGCTCTGGCACGCAGTGCCGGTGCTGTAGTTAACCCCAGTTCTTCAGGGATGGCCTCAGAGCAAGTGTGGCAGCCTAACACGTGGCACCTTTGCTCTGTCTTTGAGTTCCTCGGCTTGAAGGACTGACAGATGGAGCATTCATTGGCCTTGTGGGATTCACCTAGGCACCACAGACACTCCTTGTGGGGATCATCCCACTGGAAGGTCTTTCTGCAATAAGTGCAGGGTTTAAAGCCTGGCATCTCTTGCAGCTGACTGGAGTAATCTTCCAGCTCCAAACTCACACTTCTCAAAGAAGAGCCAGCTCTTGGTGGGACGATGTCCACGAACAGGTCTTCTAAATTAAATGGGCGGCTCATGCACTAACTTGATGACCGGCACTTGCATTCACAAGGACAGACAGGGCTGTTCCGAAACCATCACTGAGGGCCCAAAAAGGAACTGAGGATGGCCAGAGTTGGGGTGGTCCATATAGCCAGGGGCACGGCCAGAGTGAGCATTGGGGCTGTATATATAGCCATGGGCGTGGCTAGAGGGAGTGTTGGCCACCGACCCTGCTCTGACAGGCTAGTGCAAAAAGCTGCCGACCAATTGTGCACTGCAGCACGTAGACACCTAATACTGAATATATCTGAGCAGCACTCAAAAAAGCATATGATCAGAGAGCCTGCAGGGTTTTTAATGGAAACGGAGCAGAAGAAGCTTAATGCAAAGAGAGCTGCTTCCTGGTCACAAGATCAGAGCCAGATTTTAGTGAACACTACCTGGGTGCCCCAACACATGTTTTCCCACCCCACAGAGGGCTGGGAGGGCCCAAGAGCACAGTCCACAGAGAAGAGTGAGGAGCGAGAGGCTGCCTTACAGGGAGAGGAAGCAGTAGGACTGCCAGTTTGGGCTGGACATATTCCTGGAGGTTTCATCATATGACAGTCTTACTAAGATTAATCTTTAATTCCTGGAGACTCCTGGACAACCATGGAGAGTTGGCACTCACAGAGAACAGAAGAGCTCCCAGCTAAGCACTGTAGTGGAGGATGACTGTCCACCTCCCCTCTCTGCAAGGCAGTCACTTGGTCCCAGGCTCCATCCTCTGCCCCCAATGGGACTGCCTCTGCAGAGGTGTCCAGGAGCTGTCAGCTGGGAGAGTGAAGAGCCAGAGCCAGCCACAAAACCCCCTCACTAGCTCCAGCTTCAGTTCTTTGTTGCTGTGGTGTAGACCGTGCCTGGAGCAAGGAACAAGTCAACAGGCAGGATCTTGGAGATCATCTCTCCCATAGCCATTCTGAGTCTGGAGCTTTGGTTCTTCCTCTCCCTGCAAAGCAGCCACTTTGCTCTCTGTCCCTTGCTCCCAGTCCTATTCCCCTCTCCAACCCCTCCCACAGCTACATATGCAGAGCTCCCTAGGCTGCATGTGCTCTCAGGGCACTGAGTAGGAGCCAGCCCCAAGACCTCCCACAGCCTGCTGGGGATCCCTTCTCCTCGACTCCCAGGGTGTGACGTGGACAGCGAGAAGGAATTCCAGAGGGTGCTGAACACACTGCACCCCACACGCTGCAGAAACACTTCACCACTTTGTGGCTGGCAGCAGCCACACTAGCTACATGTGTGTGTTTTTCCTCCATCTTCAAGCATCTAACGAAGTGGGATTTTCTCCCATGAAAGCTCAAGCAATAAATAAATTTGTTAGTCTTTAAAAGTGCCACAGTACTCCTTGTTTGTTCTACATTTTATAATCACACTTCAAAAGACAGACAGACAGACAGACAAGTAAATAAACAGTCAAACTAAACCACCCTAAATGAACATCCCATTTTTAACATTCAGTATTGCACAGCTTTATTTTAAGAATCAGCCCTACAGATGGATGTCCTACTTATCCTCAGAACAAGTACACCTGGGCGTTTTCCTTCCAACTGGATTCAGGCTAGAGGTGGAGAGCCCAATTCACAGATTAGATGGTAGTTCATTAAAAACTATTCTCATGTTACAGTCATTCTACCAAGACAACCACCAAAGGAGCTAATTATGCAGTTTATGAACCTTTATGCTCCTAACGGGCAACTGAGCCCTATCAGTATCAGCATGACAGATCGGAAACAAGGTGGGCTGTAGAGCTTTTCCACAATATAAGACATTCATAGAGCTGGAATGTAAACACTATGCAGGCCCATCAGGACATGGAAGAGGAATGAGCAGGGTGACTGCCCCAGGCCCCGTGGCCCCACTGCTGTGCGGCCCCCACCCCTGCCCCACTGCCTTCTGCAGCAAGTCAAAGGCAAAGGGTGAGCCAGGAGTGCAGAGCCCATTCTCTGGGCTGGCCCACCCCCCCTCAGGATGGAACAGTCAGCTCAGGGGTGGGGCAGGAGAGCAGAGCCTGGCCTCTGGGCTAGCCCACCCCACCCACAGGGAGGAGCACCCAGCCAGTGGAGAGGAGAGGGGGGGAGTGCAGGGCCCAACCTCTTGGCTGGCTCACCCTGTGCCTCCCCCAAGCACAGGAGGGACAGGGGTCTCCCACAAGCCAACTGGCCCTGGGCCGCACCCACCCACCCCCACAAGACTAGGGCAGGGAGCATTAGGCACTCTGGGAAAGGGTTACTTTTACTTGGGTCTGTGCACTGCATTGTGGATACCAGTGTCCTAGGTTTGTGCACAGATTAGAAAATCCTTAACCTAGGCGTTAAAATACAGTATAGATGCTTAAGCCCAGGGTTGCCTGACACAGATCACACTAACCTTAGGCTTACATTGACACAGCCAAAGATAGATTACAAAGAGATTCACCATTCCTGTGCACTGCCCCAGGGAAATTACAAGGTAGCAGAGATAACCAGTGAATTTACCTTTATGGATATTCACAGACCCAAACCAAGCTCAAGCCCACACCTGGTTTTCTGTTCCACATAAGGCTAGAAGGTGAGAGGAAGAGAGGGGGTCGGCAGAGGATGAGAGACTTCCTCCTCTAAATAGCACTCAAGCTTTGTGCATAGGCGTGGGAGAGAACATTATTCAACGTCTCTAAAATTAGTCCAAGACAACTTTAAAAATAAAAGGAGTTTAAAGCTATGTTTTTCTCTTTAAAGCTCCCCATCCTCCTTTTAGCAATATCGAGGGTGGTAATTCTGTTAAGCTAAGTATTTCTTTTCAGTCTGAAGGGTCAAATTCAGCTACACTCCTTGCCAAATTCAGTTACGCTCCTTTACATAAAAGCCTAAATTCTTGGGTCTAAATTTGTGTGTGCGCAGCACTATAAGAGACACCAGTTTTGTTCTGACAACATAAATGGAGATTACTCACCTTTCTTGCAGTAGCCGAAGTTCTTCGAGATGCATGTTCTTGACATGCTCCACTGAAGGTCTTTGTGCGGCACCGCACTCCAGCTCGGAGATTTTTTTGCTCAGCAGTGGCTCCATCAGCAGGGAGAGACAGAGATGTAGTAATAGGCTGGAGCGCTTCCCGCCTTGGTGAAGTCATCTGTTCGATCTCCCCGCTGCCCTCTCCAGTTCCCTTGTACTGCGGAGACCTGATGTAGGCCATTCCAAAGTAGAGGGGAGGAGGGTGGGTCATGGAGCATGTCAAGAACATGCATCTCGAAGAACTTCGGCTACTGCACGAAAGGTGAGTAACCTCCATTTCTTCGTCGAGCAGTGTTCTTGACTGCTCCACTGAAGGTTAGTATGTAGCAGTTAGTGTGCGTGGAGGTGCATACTTCGAACTATAGGTCCCATGCAGAATTTAGGACTGCTTGTCCTAACACCGTATCCATTGCCAAGAGGCGGTTCAAAGCATAATGTTTTGTGAAAGTCTCGGATGATGCCCAGGTAGCAGCTTGGCATATCTCATGGAGAGGTACTTGGGTGAGGAAAGCAATGGAAGATGACAAGGATCTGGTGGAATGTGATCGAATGTTGCGTGGAGGAACTAGCTGTGAAGTTGTGTATGCAGTCTGAATACATGTCGCAATCCAGCGAGAAATTCGTTGCTTGGAAATGGCTTGACCCTTTGAGCATTCAGCAATTGACACAAAAAGCCTAGGTGTTTTCCGGAACGTTTTGGTCCATTCCAAGTAAAAGGCTAAGGCTCGACGAACATCGAGAGTGTGTAGTAGGCGGTGCTGTGGTGTGGTGTGGGATTTTGGGCAGAAAATTGGGAGGTGGATCATTTGATTAAGGTGAAAGGCAGAAGAGATTTTAGGGACAAATTTGGGGTGGAGTCGTAAAGAGACCTTATCCTTATAAAAGATGGTGTAGGGTGGATGGGCCATAAGCGCCTCAATTTCCCCCACGCGACAGGCAGACGTGATTGCCACCAGGAATGCTACTTTGATCGATAAATGTAGGAGAGTTGTAGAGGCAAGTGGCTCAAAAGGAGGCCTTGGCAGAGCCTTTAGGACTCTTGTGAGGTCCCATGGGGTAGCTGGAGGGCGCACATATGGAAAAAGGTTCTGTAAACCCTGTATAAAACGTTTAACCGTAGGATGAGCGAAAATCGAAAATGTGTGAACTGGCTCATGAAAGGTAGAGATTGCTGCAGGATGAACTCTTATGGAATTTACTGATAGATTTCTCTGTTTCAGATTGACGAGGTATTCGAGGATTCGAGGCACCGGAGCTGTACAGGGATCCACAGAATGCTGCGCACACCAAGAGGAAAAACGACGCCATTTGTGCAAGTAAGTAGTTCTGGTTGTGGGTTTTCGGCTGTTTAGCAGAATGTGTTGAACATCCTGTGAACAATCTAATTCTATGCCCGTGAACCATCTAGGTTCCAAGCTGCCAGATGGAGCCTGTGCAGATGGGTGTGGAGAAGTGCTCCGTCATTCTGTGACAACAGGTCCGGGAGGAGAGGTAGGGGAATGGGTGGTACTCTAGACATGATCTGGAAAAGAATAAACTGCGTCTGGCGAGGCCATGCTGGTGCTATAAGTAGTACCCTTGCCTCGTCCTCCTGGATTTTCCGGAGGGTTCTGGGGATCATTGGGATTGAGGGAAATGCATAAAGTAAATTCTTTTCCCAACAGAGAAGGAAAGCATTGCCACTGGATCCGTGACCGATTCCTGCGCGAGAACAATAGTGTTTGCATTTTCGGTTGCTTTCGGAGGCGAAGAGGTCCATGGTGGGGAATCCCCAACGAAGGAAGATGCCGTGTAAGATGTCGGTGCGAATTTCTCATTCGTGTTGGGATAGAAAGGATCGGCTCAAGGAGTCCGCTAGTGTATTGTCCTTGCCAGGTAAGTATTCCACGGAGAGGTAGATGTTGTGTTGTATGCACCAGTTCCAAAGGGCCATTGCTTCTAGGCAAAGAAGAGTGGACCTGGTGCCGCCCTGGCGGTTGATGTAACACATACATGTCATGTTGTCCGTGCGGATTCTGATATGTTTGTTTGCAATGGGGGGAAGAAAAAACTGGCATGCACGTAAGACTGCTCTGAGTTCGAGAATGTTTATGTGGAGAAGAGTTTCCGCGGGTGACCAGCGGCCCTAAATTGTCTGCTGTTGAAGGAAAGCTCCCAATCCGATGAGGGAAGCGTCGGTAGTGATGGTGAGAAGTGGTTGCAGTGATAGAAAGGGGACGCCCTGTAACAAGTTGCCTGGATTTTTCCACCAGTCCAAGGTGTGTTTGATAGAAGGTGGAATGGCTAGCAGTCTGTTGACGGACCGGTTGAATGTGCAACACTGAGACAGGAACCACAGCTGGAATGGGCGCATGCGGAGACGAGCGTATCGGACCAGGTAAGTAGTTGCTGACATGTGTCCGAACAGTTCCATGCAGCTGCGAGCAGAAGTGAAGTTAGGAGTTTTGAATTAACAGTACTAATTGAGTTATTTTGTGGAACCTGTCAGGAGGGAGGAAAGCCCTCCCTAAAGGGGAGTGTATCCTTGCCCCTATAAACTGAATGACCTGTGTGGGCTTCAACATTGCCTTTGTGTAATTTATGCTTAGGCCTAAAGCGAGGAAAAATTCCTGAGTGTATCGTACTGCCTGCTGCACCTGAGTAAATGAGGGGTCCACTAGGAGAAAATCGTCGAGGTAAGAAAAAATGTTGATATAACATTTCTGGAAGGATGCGGCTACCAGTGCCAGAGCTTGGAGAAAACTCTGGGTGACGTGCAGAGCCCAAAGGGGAGAACATTGTATTGATAATGCTTGGAAAGAAGGGTAAAGCGCAGAAACCTTCGATGAGCCAGAATGATGGGGACATGAAAGTATGTGTCCCTGAGATCGAGAGAGGCCAACCAGTCCCCTGATGTAAAGCCGGAAGGACAGTGTTTAGAGTCACCATTTTGAATTTTTTTACCTGTATGTAGCAGTTGAGGCACCGGAGGTCCAGGATTGGTCTCCACCCTCCTGTTTTTTTCTTTGTAAGAAAGTATGGGGAGTAGCAACCCTTTCCCCACTGATGGTTTGGAACTTCTTTGATTGCTCCGATGTAGAGAAGGTGTTGGACCTCTTCTTGAAGAAGTTGTATATGGGTAGGATCCCTGAAAAGGGATGGGTAGCGGTACTGGGATTTGGGGCGTACGATAAAGGGTATGGAATAGCCCCGTTGAACGATTTCTAATAACCATTTGTCCGATGTTATTCTGCACCATTGTTGGACAAAGGGTTGTAGTCTGTCCTTGAAGATCAGATGGTGAAGTGGTGACTGAGGTTGGTCTGTTACGGTGTGGTTGGCAACTCTCTCGACTGAAATGTCAGAAGTGTTGTGTCGACTTCGGAAATTGTGACGTATGCATGGATTGATTGGTTGGTTTCCTGCGAGGCTGACGAGATTTTGGTCTATAAGTGTCAGACTGACGGTTAGGCTGATATTGTGGAGGCCTGGAATTGTATGTCTGGGTCCTGTGAAATCGTTTGTTTGAAAACGAGTGGGTATAAATAGCCAATGTATGCAATGTGGCACGGGAATCCTTTAGGCTGTGCATCATCTCATCTGTCTTTTTGGCAAATGAGTTGTCTTTTTCAAAAGGAAGGTCTTCAATTGTGTGTTGCAGCTGTCTGGGTAAGTCAGCCGAGTGGAGCCAGGAGGGCCGCCACATGACGATTGCTGTACCGAGCGACCTGGCGGCGACGTCTGCTCCGTCTAAGGATGCTAGAAGGGCTGTCCTTGCAACCAGGTAACCCTCCAAAATTAGTGACTGAAAGTGTTCACGTTTGTCGTGCGGAATGTCTTCAGTGGAATCCTTGAGTTTGTCATACAAGTGATAATCATAATTAGAAAGTAGTGCGGTATAATTGGCTATTTGAAGTTGTAATGCCACAGAGGTGTAGACCTTCTTACCAAGCATATCTAATTTTTTATCGTCCTTGTTCATGGGAGCGGATCTAGAATAGGATTGTTTGGTACGCTGGTTGGCTGCCTCCACCACTAAAGAATTTGGTGGGTGGTGCGTGAACAAAAATTCATTGGTCAAAGATGAGAAAAAGTACTTTTTGTCTGCTCTCTAGTTAGAAGGGGGATTAGATGCCGGCATTTGCCAAAGAGTAGTTGCAGGCTCTAGAATACCAATATCCATTGGGAGAGCCAGTTTGTTAGATCCTGCTGTTTGCAAGAATTTATACAGCTTGTGTTGACTCGTAGTATGAGAGTCTAACAGAATGTCCATAACATCTGCGGCTCGTTTAAAAAGCTCACGAAATTGCCTTAGGTCATCAGTTTTAATATCAGAACTAGGAGCATCTGGATCCTCAGGGTACTCCGATGTGGATGATGGCGCCGTGGACCCCGCAAGCTGCAGTTGCTGGTGTTGTTGCAAACTTGGACCAGGTTGTGTTGGTAAATAAGGATACATTGCAGGCAGTGCAGTAGTGCTACCTGGCCAGTTAGTATAAGGCATCCCTGGTTAGGAGAGATAAAAGTAGCATGGTGGAGACGGCCATGTAAAAACCGGTGCAGGGTTCTGGACCGGAGACTGTTGTGTCTTTGGATCTGCTGGCTCTAGCGATCTGGGGCTAGAAGAGGCAGAGGAAGGTAAGTGACAGGAAGAGCCCAGAGTCGAGGGTGGACTAGATTGAGAAGAGTCCGACCCAAATAAAGGAGACCCGGGGCAGAATGAATGTCTAAAACATCCCTGGGATCAATGTGTTTCGTTTTATTCCTATGCTTGTTGTGACCCCGCTGCTTAGGCTGCAGCTGGGTGTCAGAGTTTAATGAAGTGTCTGGCTGCGGCGCCGGCAACGGCAGCAGAGAGGGGAACGGAGCCGGTGCAGGAGGCAGAAATTGAGGGACCGGGTGCGGTGTGTTCGGCAGTGCCATGCCCGGTGCTGAAAGGGTGGTCGGTGCACTCAGCACCTGTGGGAGCAGTACCACCACTTGCAGAGCCGGGATCAGTGCTGGAGAGTCCGTCGATGCCGCTGAGACCGTCGCAGCTTTAACGGAGCATGCGCAGTTCATCTTAGTGGTTTCTGAAGCGCTTTTGGCTGAGTCTGCGAGGGTTGCCATGCCTAACGGAGGCCCCTTCTGCAGCTCATTAGTTTTCTTGTCAGTGGTCCTGCCACGCTTAGGCGGGACCGGAGAGGACAGTGTTGAACGCCGCTTCTGCGCTCCCTCAGGAGATTGAGGAGAGGCACCGGGGTCTGACACGGGGCGAAGAGCCCCCTCCAACAGTAGGAGCTTCAATTTGCGCTCCCTGTCCTTTCTTGTTCTGGCCATAAGGTTTCTACAATGCTGACATTTCTGGGAGAGATGACCTTCTCCCAGACACCTAATGCAGGCTAAGTGTCCATCTGACACTGGCATCACTTCATTGCACGAAGCGCAGCGTTTGAAACCCGCTGTGTTTGTTAATTTAGCTGCTTGACTTAAAGATTGTTCGGTCATTTGTCTGATGTTATTCTAAAAACTGTTTCTGTCACGTAGGTAGAATCGCGTTGGAGCCACCGCGGACTCCGTCTGGAGTCGGAGGCGGTATGAGAGAACTGGAGAGGGCAGCGGGGAGATCGAACAGATGACATCACCAAGGCGGGAAGCGCTCCAGCCTATTACTACCGTCTCTGTCTCTCCCCGCTGATGGAGCCACTGCTGAGCAAAAAAGTCTCCGAGCTGGAGCGCAGTGCCGCATGAAGACCTTCATGGAGCAGTCAAGAACACCGCTCGATGAAGAACCACAGAGACAGCAGACAGAATATGTGAGATTAAATAGTAATGCGTGTGCAGAGTTAACCAGGATGACACAAAGGAGCAATAAGATAGATCAGTCATAAGTTTTGTTTTTTTGGAACTGTCGAGTCCAAACCGATAGAAAAGGTTACATGAAACACCTTTCCGGAGCAGTAATGCAATGTGTTTATAATAATAGCTCATATTTACACAAGGCCCTGCATCCCAAAGAACACCAAATTATTTCACAAAGTAACACATCAGATGGAGGCTGCTTGTTTCAGAGCTCAATAGAAGGCGAAAGTGCAGGAAGCCTTCCTTGCTGTCCCTTTTACACATGCACTCGTTCAGTCAGATCTGGTCCCTATCATTAGAGGAGGAGTTGAGTAGGCAGAAAGGGAAGCGACTAAGGTCTGCGCCAGCCCCAATATCCATTTCTATACCCATTACTAGTTTTAGTCCACCACTAAGGGCAATGTCACTGCACACTTTTAAAGGACATAAGTTGCTTCTCTTGAGCACATTGACCCAGTCGCATCCCATTTCCCATTCACTGCTGTGTCCAATAACCATTGTTACTAACCTTGACAAAGCCACAACATGGCCCTCTGCACTGACACAACGAAACAGCAACATCCTCTGTCACGGAATGAAGTAGCTGTTTACCTATGCACAGAAACATTCCCTAATCATCAGTTAGGACAAATAGAAAGAATGCTAGCTACAGCCCCTTGAATCTGCAGAAAAAAAAATTTAGACAAGTCATAGTTTCTCAAATTAGAACATGATCCGAGCCAACACTCAGCATCTCTTCTGAACAGTGCCATGAGATCTTTAACAAGTGGTTAGCAGCTCATTTTTAATGACTCCTCAGAAAGATGTCAGGTTCCCCAGCAGAGCCCCCTCTCTTCATGAGATGGCATGGGTTCATCGCTGTCTCTAAGGAACAAGGGTCAGGTCCTAAATTGCCAAAATCACTTTCTGCAACATATTGGCTTTTCTTTGGAGGTCCCTCATTGAAATATTGACCAGTTCTGAAACTGCTGAAGTTGAAAGTTCTGTCAAGATCACAATACCACAAGCTATGTATGTTTGCATTAGTTACTTTATTAGAAGAAGGTTACCCAAAAATAGATGTGATCAGGTTGAAAGCATTAATAGTAACAGGTACTGTCACTGAAACCCTCTTGGACACTTTTTGAAAACAATTCCATAGAGTGAAGGAATTGGAAAGGATTTTCCCTAAACGCTGCAGACATTCTTGGAAAACATGTCTTCTGCGGAATCCTACTGTAGCTTCTTCCCTATTGGCAAGTTCTCTCTCTGAATATTAAAATGAAAAGAAGAAAAAAAAGTTTAAAAAACAGGATGCTGCCCAAAATGTCTGGAGATCAAAGCTGAATACCCCAAAATTATCAAAACGGTATACTCCTTTCTCAGATTTCTGCACAACCTTTGATGTTTATTCTGGAGGCACCTCCTACTGAGCAATTTTATACAGTGTCATTTGTTTCAGGGAGCTGTTCACCTTCTTCATCTGCACAATAACTGTGGTGATAGTAACTGTCTTTCTCAAGCAAGCAAGAACCCCAATAACCAAGAGGAGAGACCAATAAGATCTTGCCCAGAACACTGTTCAAGAGCAGTGGGAAAGAGATCAACTCCAATGAGCAAATTTTGTGGCTTCTATTGCAAGCAACCAACTTTCACTGCCTCAAAAAAGGGTAGCAGAAATTGAAAACAAATTATTTGCTTTGCCACATAGTCCACTGATACTATGCTTATAGCTATACTTGGACAAATGGATTACAAATCACAGCTTCAAAGAGAAACTGCAGAATTAGAATTCATATGCCTTAGGGTTAAACAGGGATTTTGGCTTCTTTTCTCATTACAGGTAAATTTGCCTTCCTTTTACCTCACTTCCCTGTAATAATCTGTCCTCCACCATTTGATTCAAAACAACTGCTTTGAATTGCTATAACAGTCAAACCTGTCCTCATGACTTACACTTCCCTGCATTTATTCTCCTCCATTCATCTGTAAGTGTCCAATGAACAGGGGCGTCACTGGCTGGGGGAAGGACCCAGGGCACAGGCCCAGGCCCAGGCCCAGGCCCAGGCCCCACCCCGCAGGCCCCGCCCCTGGCCGGGGACAGGGCCAGGTGCCGCCATGGGCGGCCAGGCCCCACATCCCCGGTCCCGGACCGGGGCCGCCACAGCCACGGGCATCCGGGCCCTGGATCCCCGGCCAGGGATGGGGCTGCCACGGCCACCGGCGACTGGGCCCAGGATCTCCAGCCCGATTGGGCCGGAGATCCAGGGCTCTGGCACTGGGGTTTGGGGCATGTGCCCCAGAGTGCCCAGCGCCAGCAACGCCCCTGCTGATGAAGTGGGATTTTTCTCCCATGAAAGCTCACGCAATAAATAAATTTGTTAGTCTTTAGAAGTGCCGCTAGACTCCTTATTTGTTTTGCTGAACTAGACTGACACAGCTACCCCTTTGGAACTTGTCATCTGATTCCTCTGATACTGTCTCAGCTCAGAAAAAGCGCAACTGGCACTGACTTTTCAAAGAAAAAATACCATACACATGCCATCACACACACATTCCTATCTTCTTCCAATAAACATGAAACTCATTTACCAACATACTGCACACAGAACCAGCTGTTTCAGAAAACAAATGAAAAAAAAGAAGCTGAAAACATGGTTTTGCTCCTCCAAAAATGCATTTTTGTAAAACCTCAAGAGAATAGTTTTAACTTCTAAAGAAACAGATTTTTCCAATCTCCTAGCGGGAAAATTCCAGTTTAGTGAGGCTTTAGCCAGGTAAAAGAGAGTGCGGGGAGCCAATGGCATAGAGGAAGAAATAAAAGCAAGAGCCTGCCTTTATCAACTCTGAGCAGAAACACCATTTGAGGCAAATAGGTTTAGCAGGTTACAGTCCTGAAGATATCTGCAAGCTGTTTCAGCCTGCTTCCCTCCGAATGGTTTGGTAAGGTGTGGACCCTCCTAACAGAAATAGTAGAGATGACCTGCTCAATACAAATAAATTCTTACACAAAAAAAGAGTGCCCCCATTTAATTTTCATTTCGAAAAGCACTTGCCAAATATAATATTAAATGTAAAGTTCTGAATATATAAATGGATCAAACAAACAAACAAACAAACAAGCAAGCACAATAAGACAAAAGTGCTATCTACTAAAGAAGGGGATCCAGGTTAAAAGAAAGAAATGACTGGCTAAGTGACAATTTACATAGATGCCGTTTTAGAGATATTTCAGGTTCCTGTCCATGTTTATACATGACCATGTAAAGCAGACTCACTTGGAATCCATACATTTGGATTAGCCATATTGTATCTGAGTCCCTCTACACCAGCATTTCTCAACTTTTTCTGGACCAGGGAACATCTAAAGCAGAGGTCTCAAACTCAAATAACCATGAGGGCCACATAAGCACTAGAACATTAGCCTAAGGGCCACACCACCAAAATCTTTTCATACAACTATATTCCAAATATTGGTAAAAATAGTGTCATTGCAGGCTGCAGGAAATAGGGTTAGGGGTCACATGCAACCCACAGGCCACGTGTTTGACATCCCGATCTAAAGGTATAAATTACTTAACACAGAACACCTGGTGAAAACAAACATTCTCAAAAAAACTGGTAACAGTGGTGGGAGCTTTAAAAAGCCCCAGTCTCAACAAAGCTTCCAGGGGCAAATCAATGTCGCTGTCATGCACTTAAGTTTTGTTGCGGCTGGGGCATTAAATTGTTCCTTCCCTCTCGCCACTCAGTCTCCTGCCTCTCCCTCCCACCCCCCGGTGGGTCACGAAACACCTGTACTATGACTGACAAGCACTAGTGTTTCATAAAGCACTAGTTGAGAAACGCTGCTCTACACCAGTCTTCCTAAAGTAGAAGGGCCTTAGAATAAGAGCTTTTGTGATTTGATTCTTCTACCTTAAATAGCAGTGCCAT
This sequence comes from Podocnemis expansa, assembly GCA_007922195.1. Taxonomy (NCBI): domain Eukaryota; kingdom Metazoa; phylum Chordata; order Testudines; family Podocnemididae; genus Podocnemis; species Podocnemis expansa. Next base: position 6,967,199 of record ML682005.1, read on the forward strand.
TCCATGCAACAGCGTGTAGCATAAGTGAATAGAACCTGTGTTTTCCCATGAACATGGCAACTATTTAAGTCTCAATGCTGAAATTCCAGAAGTGGTTTTCTTGCCTTATCGAATCTCTGATTCTTCATCACACAAGAATATCTTGAGTTCCCTCCAATGATGTCAGGTTAAGAAAGAATGAAGTTTATGGACATTTACTATCAGAAAAATTAAAATAATTTGGATCAGCCTATGCACAAAACTGTTCTTTGAAACTGTCACTGTATTACAAGTTCCAGAAGGTTAGCTGTTTTAATCTAGTTCAGCAAAACAAACATGGAATCCTGTGGCACTTTTAAGGACTCACAAATTGATTTATCACATGGATTTTCGTGAGAGAAGTGGGGTGTTCCCCATGAAAGCTCATGAGATGAATAAATTTGTTAGTTTTTAAAAATGCCACAGGACTCCTTGTCTGTTTCACTGTATTACGGTTACTCTTGTCCTCCATTTGCTCTCATTCTTAAACTTACTTGTATCTTGTCCTCAATTAGCTCCTTGGTACAAATACTATGTGTGTCATGTGACTATATATTCCAGCACCACTGAGTCCTGATCTGATTGGGAACTGCTGGACACTGCTATAACATAAATAGACTCAAATTTTCAAATATAAGCACCTAATGCTAATTTAAATTGGAGGCATAGATGATTAGCACTTCTGAAAATCAGGCCACTTTTATATAGGTATTCCTACATCCATTTTTATATCTATCTTTAGGCACCTAAATTTGAAAATTTTGGCCAATACCGAAATCTCTTCATCCTTGATGTCACTTAAAAGCCGGGGTGTCACTGGTTGCTCTTTGGTAGATCTGAACTATCTTAAGTTGCTGGGGTAGCCATGTTGTACACAGATTTGCTCACTATCAGAATGAAATGGTCAGTGGCTTCAGAAGTAATATTAGACTTGTCAGCTGTAGTTGGAAGGGGAAAAAAGGAAAAAAATTTTCCCCCAGTACCATTTCTGCAGCTTTTAACAGTAAACTGCAACAAAGTTTATTGATGGACTCTGTCATCTTTTCTCTGAACCATTTAATGAAAATTAATCCAGGTGCACACACAAATACAAGGTTATTGCTTGCTATTATCAGAGCTTCATCAGACTGCTCCACACTAACAGCTCACAGTGCTGGGGAATTTAAGTTACACCACTAAAGGAACATTACATTGCACTCATTTTCTTATACTCCCACTGCATTCCTCCCAACCTCTTGCTTGATTGCCCTTCCCCTTTGCCCCATTTACTGCTTCACAACTCAGATGGCTCTGTCCCTTATGCCTGGAATGTCTCTCATTTCCTTCAAATCCCTCCCCTCTGCAAAATCTTTACTTCTCTCTTCCTTCTCGTATCCCCATAAAATCTCTCCCAAACTTACCTTTCCAACAGCATCATGCCAAGTTTTATTTTTATTAGTGTTGTCTAGTTTTAGATTATAATCACTGCTGTAGGGAATCTGCCTACTAAATCTGAAGCCTCATGTCTATTCAAGTGATTATTAATAATGATGAATGTATACTGAGGACCTTAGTAACAGACCACAGAAAATATAAAGTGCTTGATTTAACTGAGAAAACAACTCCTAATTGTATCTAAAGAAAGTGAGCAAAAAATTTACTTTAAGTGAACTCTAGTAGAATTCTTTGTTTTGGGAGAAATGTACTAAGTTTACTGATATAATATCACAAAGCATGTGTTAATGTACAGAGAGATGGGGACAGGAGGGAAATTAAGTCATCAGATACTGGGCTAGGTGTGCTGTCCCTGGGAAACTTTTTGGGAAATACATTACATTAGCAGCACTGCATGCATTATATAGGACAGACGATGCTGACAGTATATTTTTTTGCTCATCTACTTGTACAACACACCCTATTAACAGAGTGAGTCGTGTTGGTTGGCCATTCTCCAAGAATCTGAGAAGGACAATAGCTAAGTAGAAGGCAACTCCCAGTATGTGTGTTATTGCAAAAAAAATTTAAAAAGTTTACCAATTTCAAATTCTATAACAACTTTTTATAACTACTGGTACACAAGCCACTAATGAATAGATATTAAAATGCCATGCCTGTTAGACTCTGTAATATGCTGACATCACAGAGCACAGCTCTGTGAGGCAGTTCAGGTTACTAGATTTAATGTTTTCTTTGGTAATCTTTTCAACAAGTTGAGGATAATGTTTAACCTGGGCTGCATTAACACACCCAAAACCACAAGAAACAAAATACAGGCATAAGGAGTCATCTGAATTCACTCTCTCCCCTTCAGGTACTTCAAATGTGTCCATCACCATAGGATCTAGGGGTCCCAACATTATAAAACATGTTCAAACTGTGTTGTGGAAGACTGATGAAAGTGAGATGTTGAAAACCCTTTAAAATAAAAAACCAAAACACACTTTCCATTTCAGAGGAAAATGCCCAAGAGGCTCTCACCCATCAGCCTTCAGAAATAATGGTGAAAGACTGAGCCCTAGTCTACACATATCTGGTTTTTCGGCAGCAGTGGATGGTAGGTACTCAAGGCCCGTAAAAATACCTTGCATATCTGCTGGAGACTGTTTAAGCTGCCAGGACACACTCGGGAAAGCTGACCGCAAACAGCTTGCGGCTGGCTTTTAGCTACTTCTATTAAGGGGTAGGACTTCCTGGGCCAACTTCCAGAACGCAGCAGCAAATTTATACTCGCTGCTGAATTGTGCCCAGAACGTCAGGCGGATGGCAGCGATTTTGCCACCATCAGTGGAAACATACCCTCAGTGACCATGCCAGCTTAATCCTTTCATTTAGTAGTATGTTGTGTACAGACTGATGCTGAACTCTCAACTGACAAACATCCGGCTGGCTTTCTGTTCAGCCTATCCTTCAACCAGCACTGGGCTATACAACTGAAGCTACTGAGGCCAAACTACAAAATTCCCTATCTGATTACCAGAGCTCCTTTTGTTTGAAAAGATGCAGGAATACAGGGCTGGTTCAGAGCAACTGATAAACCTGCGCTCAGATCAAAAAGATCCCCACGACTATCACCACAACCCTGGAGCAGAGCAGAGGTTTCCTCATTCGTTGCCCTGCAGCTGGTTGCTTGGTCTCTGGAGGACTGGGGGGAAAATGCCCTACTGTCCCCACAGGGAAACTGGCCAGGCAGCTGGGACAGGGGGCCAGACAGGTCCAGTCGCCAAAGCAGTGGTGTTGCAGCCATTGGGGGCACGGGCTCTGAATGTGCCTATGAGTGCCCCCAGTTGCACCGGAGCTGGCAGGGCCATTTAAAATCTCTCACTCTGCTGAACTCCCAGGAACGTGGCCTAGGGTGGAGCAGGATGGGAAATGCAAACAGCTGGGGTCTGGCCTCTGGAGACTTCCCTGGTCCAGGGAGCCTCCGGAGCTGAGCATGAAAAGAAAGGGGAGGGAAAAGGGGCTTGTGGCTGGGTTGTATGGTGCAGGGGGGAAGCAGGGAAAGGGGCTCAGGACCAACTGGACATGGCAAAGCAGAGATAGGGGAAGATGTGCAGGCCAGGGGAAGAGCTAAGGTGCTAGTGGAAGTGAGTGTGGCTGGGGGAGAGGTGAGGAAAGTGAGCAAGACCAGGGGAGTGGAGGGCTGAGAAAGAGATCAAAGTCTGTGCTCTGAATCTTTTTTCTGGATAGCAGCACTGCTGCATAAAAGCCTGGCTACAGACCTGAAGATAAGCACCTGGCTCTACAGCAGCAGAGTAGGCTGGCTGCAATCTAAGCCTCCACCCTGCAAAGAGGTGTCCATGTGCAGCCTACCCAGCACCTGAGGCAGCCAGTACTCCTGTGTGGCAGAGTGGTATAGCTGCTGAGGAGTAAGAGGGATCCTGGGGCAGAAGCTATTTGACACCTAGATAAACACCCCCACTCCCTTCCAAGACTCTCTACTTCCCACCCCCCATCCATCCCATCCCATCCCCCACTTCTCGTTAATGGCACTTTTCCTTTTAGCAAGAGTTACTCAAAATGTTTGTCTTTTTCCTGTGTAAATTTTTTAAAAAGGGAAGTAAAGTGAACTTTGGCTCATGTTCAGAAATAATACAGCTAAGTAACAGGAAAAACAAAGTCAAATTACACAAATTAAAAAAGTAAAGCATCTGAAAGTAATTCAGGACTACAGCAAAATAAATCAGGGCTTCATTTATGACATTTGTTTCTTGTAATCTAAATAATGCAGAGGACTACAATGACGATGACTGCTTATTTCATTTCTTTTACTGCCGTCCAAAAACCTGAAATTTTAAAACATTTTACACTAGAATGACATTTAGTAAACCGAAGAGCCTGGAAATACACAATGAGGTTGAAAATAAATGCACAGAAAGGAGGAATTTGCACGTGGTACTTCAAACATAATTTAAGAATGCGATAAAAAGCAATGAAGTTTGGGAACTAGTGATCTTAGTCAATATTTATGGATATGCAAAAACAAAAGGAGAATTGTCAGTATGTGACAGATTAATGGTCTCAAAAGCAAGAAGGAAATCTGAATAATCCAAAAAAGCTACAAATTTAGTAAAGGAATTCCTATTACTTGTGAAAATTGTATATGCTTACTCTAGAAACCTTCAGAAATGCCAGCAATTGCAAAGATATTGTGTGTTTCAAAGCCAAAAGGAGCAAGGCCAAAGTCAAGATTCAAGGCCAAGGTTTAATACCAAAATTTCAAGGCCAGAAAAAACAAATCTGATCAGCTCATGTGACCTCCTGTACACCACAAGCCATAGAACTTCCCCAAAATAATTCCTTGATCTTATCTTTAAAAAAAGCATCCAGTCTTGATCTTAAAATCATCAGTGGCAGAGAATCCTCCACAATCCTTGGTAAATTGTTCAAGAGGTTAATCACACCCACTGTTAAAAATTTGTACCTTATTTCTATTCTGAGCTTTTCTATCTTGAATTTCCAGTCACTGAGTCATATTATAACTTTTTCTGCTAGACTGAAGAGCCCATTTATTTAGTCTATCACTGGGATGTCAAACTCATTCAATGTTGGGGGCCACACTGGAAGGCAGGACACCTGTCTTGGGCCATGTGACTGCACAGGTTCCCCAAGCCTTCCCCCTCCATGTTCAGAGTGGCATGGGCTCCCCCTACCCCCCCAACCCTGCAGGCTCTCTGACACCTTCTCTTTCCCCTGCTCTGTGGGCTCCCTTCCCCACGCTGGCTCCCAGACCCCAATCCCCTACCCACCCCCTTCCTCCTGGTGGCAGGCAAAAAAATCAGTCTTAGTCACAGGCAGCAAGCCTGGGCTCTTGCCTCTCCCCCACCCAGACCACTCATTTTCAGTCATTCAGAATTCTGGGTTTTAATTCGCTCAGTCCCAGCTAGCCTTTGATTGGTTTGTTCCTAAGCTGGCCCCAGCCACTTTTTCCTTTTTTATTTGTGATTTGTTCAATGAGCTGACAATCAAATTAGCATGTTGACTGACTGACAGTGAACAGCTGGGGTGCAGGGCAGTGCCAAGGCTCTCTGGGAGCCTAGCCTAGCTTGCTGTGACTGAGACTGATTGGTTGGCAGACCACAGCAGAACTGAGCTTGGATGGGCTGGAATGCTTCCTTTGTTCCCCTGTGCCGTGACTCGATCATGTGAGTAAGCGAGTCAGAAGCACGACTGCTGTGCCAGAAGCCTGTCTTTGGAGTTCACTGCTGCAAAAAGCTTCCAAGCACAGCCCAGGTAGCTGCTCCGCGGGCCGGAGCAGAGCCCTTGGCAGGCCAGACTCCCTTGGTCTATCACTATCAAGCACATTTGATGGACTCTAAGAAAAACACACTGGTTCAGTGATGATTCCCCATTTACAATTACATTTTGAGACCCTTGAATTAAGCCATCCTTTCATCCATTTAATGTCAGCCATATTAATTTTAATACCTTTCTAGGTTTTTAATCACAATGTTAAAATGCCTTACAGAAGTCTAAGGATATTACACCAATATTATTATCCTATCAACCATGCTTGTAATCTTATCAAAATAAAGCTATGAAGTTAGGTTGACTAGATTTATTTTTCCACAGACCCATGTTGATTGACATTCATTGTATTAACCTCCATTAATTTTTTGGTAATTGAGTCCAGTATCAGCCACTCGGTTACATTACCCAGAATCGATGTTAGACCTTTAACTTGTTTGGTATCCCATTTATACTTCTTATATATTGGAGCAACATTAGCTTCCTTTAGCCTTCTGCAACTTCCCCAGTGTTTCAAGACTTACTGAAAATCAACATTAACAGTCCAGCAAGCTTCTCAGCCAGCTTTTTTAAAACTCTTGGACTCAAGTTATTCAGACCTGATGATTTAAAAATGTCTAACTTTAACAGCAGCTGTTTAACATCTTCCTGATGTATACTAGAGGAATGGAAAGAGCATTATCACATGATATGAATACATCTTTTGTTTCCCCCTCAAATAGTTTTAAGTATTAGGTTATTTTGGTCATGCATATTTGAAAAGACGGTTACTCACCTTTTCTGTAACTGTCGTTCTTCGAGATCTGTGCTCATGTCTACTTCAGTTAGGTGTGCGTGCACCGCTGCCAGCAGATTTTTCCCTAGCAACTCCCGTGGCCGGAGGGAGCCCCCTGGAGTCGCGCAATAATAGCGTCACATACAATCTCCCTCCGACCACTCCCCCATCAGTTCCTTCTCAACGAACCGACAGAGGGGAGGTGGGAGGGTTTGGAGTAGACATGAGCACACATCCCGAAGAAGAGTTGGTTGCTCACCTGTGTAACTCTGTTCTTCGAGATGTGTGTCCCGTGATGCTCCACTGAAGGTGTTGCAGCGTCCGGGCACCACTCAACGGTCATTTTTAAAGTAGGTATACAGCAGGCTGCGCTCACGCCAAAGGAGCACGCGGCGCTGCCCGAGCAGCTCAGCGCGAGCACACCCACTGTCCCTCAATTCCTCTTTCCCAGCAGGTTAGCATCTGTAATAGACAGGACAAGAAGGGAGGAAGGGAGGGTGGTGGAGCATCACGGGACACACATCTCGAAGAACAGAGTTACACAGGTGAGCAACCAAATCTTCTTCTTCGAGTGATGTCCCGTGCTGCTCCACTGAAGGTGATTACGTAGCAGTTACGCAGGAAGGTGGTGGGATGTCCTGCCTGAAGACAAGATCTTACGACCCATTATAGTATCTCTCGTTGCCGCTAAGTCCAGAGCATAGTGAGATATGAACGTGTGTGGATTAGACCATGTCGCTGCTCTACAGATGTCTTGAACATGGACATTGTGTAAGAAGGCCGTAGTAGCTGCCATGGCCCAAGTGGAGTGAGAGCGAATACCTGGCGGAGGTTGGGTATTCGTGATCACGTAGGACGTATGAATACAGTCCCTAATCCACTTAGAAAGTCTTTGATTGGAAATGGGTTTTCCTTTTTGTCGTTCCACAAATGATACGAATAGTTTGTTGGATTTCCGAAAAGGAGCTGTTCGATCAATATAAAAGGCAAGCGCCCTCCTGACGTCAAGGGTATGTAATGAGGCTTGCAACAATGAGGTTTCAGACAAAATGTAGGAAGGTGGATAGGTTGATTAACATGAAATGTTGAGACTACCTTAGGCAAAAAACATGGCTCCAGGTGTAGTGATACCTTATCTTTATGAAAGACAGTATAGGGAGGGTCGCAGCGTAAGGCGTTCAGTTCACCCACTCTCCTTGCAGATGTGATGGTGACCAGGAAGGAGACCTTCATGGAGAGGTAGTACAGAGAACAGGTCTCCAGCAGCTCAAATGGTGATTTCATGAGCGCTGTAAGAACAAGAGTGAGGTTCCATGGAGTTGCTGGAGGACAAACAGGCAGAAAAGTGTTCTTCAAGCCTGTTAGGAACCTTTTAACTATGGGATGTGCGAAAAGCGAGTAGTTGCTCATCAGGTGGAGTGCTGATATGGCAGAGAGGTGAACTCTTAAGGAACTATTAGAAAGGGACGAATGTTTCAAGTGGAGGAGATAGTCCAGTATCTGAGGTATAGTAGTTTCGTCAGGACGGAGGTTATTATCTACACACCATGTGGTAAAGCGTCGCCATTTGTAAGAGTATGAAGTTCTAGTGGATGATCTTCTGCTATTGAGTAGGATGTCCTTGACTTGATGGGAACAGGATTCCTCAGCTACCCGGAACCAATTAAATACTATGCCGTGAGGTGTAGCCTGGAGATGTCCGGGTGATGCGCTGGAGCATTGGACTGGTATAAGAGATCCTTTATTAGTGGAAGGCGTATGGGTCTGCGTACTGATAGATCGAGTAAGTGAGGGAACCAAAACTGGCGGGGCCATGCCGGAGCGATTAATATCACTGATGCACGGTCGTGTTTGATCTTTTGAATGACCGGGGGTATTAGAGGGGTCGGTGGAAAAGCGTACAGGAGATGGCTCACCCAGCTGATCAGGAATGCATCGCCCAATGTTCCAGGTTCGTTCTGTGTCCTGGAGCAAAATTTTGGGCACTTCGTAGTTGCTGCTGTTGCAAACAGATCGATTACTGGATGTCCCCATCTGCGAAAAACAGCCCGTAGGACGGAGTTGTTGAGCTGCCATTCGTGAGTTACTGGAAACAACCTGCTGAGGGTGTCTGCAGTGATGTTTCGCACACCTGGTAGGTACACCGCCGAGATATGAACCTGGTTGTGAATGCACCACCTCCAGAGTTTGACTGCCTCTGCGCAAAGGGAAGGGGACCTGGCCCCACCTTGGCGGTTTACATAGTAGACGCATGCCATATTGTCGGACATGACGGTGATGGCTTTCCCAGAAATGGCGGGGAGAAATTGAATGCAGGCATGTCTGATGGCTCTGAGTTCTAATACGTTTATGTGTAGGGATGCCTCTAGCGGAGACCATCTGCCTTGTGTTGCTGGGTTGGCCATGTGAGCTCCCCAGCCTTTCAAGGAAGCATCTGTTGTTATAGTATGTTCTGGCTGAGGTTGTAGAAATGGTACACCAATCGAGAGGTTTTGTGGATCTCGCCACCATAGGAGCGATGCCTTGACTGAGTTGGGGACTGTCACAGTCTTCTGAAGTGGGTGGAATTGTGGCCTGTAG
>ML682005.1:6981295-7034037 GCA_007922195.1 Podocnemis expansa
AGGGACCTCTTCTACCGCTCCTAGTTTGATGAGCTGGTGGACCTCTTTCAAGAGGATTTGGTCATGAGAGGGGTCCCCAAAAAGGGACAGGGAACGGGGAGGACGTGAAAATGGGATGGTATGGGACTGGATAGAATAGTCCAGTTCCACTGTGCATGGAACCCATTTGTCCGATGTAATCTGGCACCACGCATATAGGAAGCGAGCTAAGTGGTTGCAGAATAGATGTGGGATTGGTGCGCTGTCCTCGACCGAAGAGTCAAATGTTATGTTTAGAGACCTGGGGCTGTTTCGGATCACCATGCTTAGAGCTTGAGGAAAACTGTCTGCGTCTGCTATTATTCTGACTGCTATTGAGCCTACCTTGCCTGTGATTAGAGTCCTGTTTCTGATATTGAGTTGCAGCGCGAGAGAAGGCCTGTGGTCTAAAGTGCCTGCGTTGGGACACGGGTGTGCATCCCCAGGGATTTCAAAGTGGCTTTAGAGTCTTTTAGACCATGTAATTTAGAGTCCAATTGAAAAGAAAATAAAGATTGTCCTTCAAAAGGCAAATCCTGGACTGTGAGTTGAACTTCTGGGGGTAGGTCCGAGACCTGTAGCCAAGAGCATCGACACATCGAGATCCCTGATGCTATGATTGGTGCTGCAGCATCTGCAGCATCCAAGGCCCCCTGAAGGGAAGCCTTGGCCACTGCTTTCCCTTCCTCTACTAGGGCATCAAAGTCCTTCTTGGAATCCAGTGGGAGACTAAACAGCAAACCTTTCCATAGACGACCATGTCTTGTGGGTATATCGGCTCAGGATAGCTTATTGGTTTGCTACCTGGAGCTGTAAGCCTCCAGCAGAATAGACCTTGCGGCTGAAGAGTTCTAACTTTTTGGCGTCCTTTGATTTTGGGGTAGGAGCTGGTGCACCTTGTCTTTCTTTTTCAAGGGCAGCTGTCACATCAAGTGAGCCCAGAGTGGAGTGGGTGTACAAAAACTCGTAATCCTTAGATGGTACAAAATATTTCTTTTCCACTTTCTTTGCTGTGGGCAAAGCAGAAGACGGGGTTTGCCAAATCTACTTCATGTTCTTTTCGATAGTCTTTATGATAGGGAGAGCCACCCTAGAGGCCTGGGGTGACAGAATGTCTGTCATAGGGTCAGAGTTTTCCTCAGATATCTCCTGGGCCTGAATGCCCATGTTGGAGGCCACCATTCTCAATAGGTCCTGATAAAGTCTATCATCTTCGGGGGGGGGAGGCAGTGCCAGCCAGATCCTCACCAGGGGAGGACGACAACAACAAACCCCGACAGTGACAGACTGTTCCATTTGAATAATTGGGGCTGACACTACGGCACTGGAGGGACGGTGCCAGCGTATGGGTAGCAGTATGGTGGGATTCTGCAGTCGTCGGTGGTTGGGAGACTCTCTCTGATCTTGAAACGGATCTCCTGCTTGAGAAGGACCTCAGATATTGCTGCCCCTGCCCCTGGTGAATGGCCCAGGGAGTCCAAAATGGCCACGGCACCGCGTTTTGCCATTGCAGCCCCCATGGCACCAGGAACTGGGGGAGGGGCATGTGAGCTGGTGAGGAGAGAAGTAGACCGGGAGTGGTTCCTTGATGAGATTACCGAGCCCGCCTCCGATTGCGAGGTAGACAGGGATCTTGGCGACCACGCCGGTGCCGATGAGGGTCAGCATGGAGAGCATGGCAGCAGGGTAGGTTTTCCCTTAGAGAGAGTGGGGGCCGGTGCCGGAGCCTCGTTGCCCTGAATGGGGCTCTCGATTAAATCCCTTGCCGCCTCGAAGGTCTCCAGAGTCAAGGGAGACCTGACCATCTCCCCCTCATCCTGATCTCCACCTCCAAGGAAGGCACCAGTGCCAAGCTTGGCACAAGTTCCCCACACTGCGGGCCTTGCTTCGGTGCCGAGGGCTGGGTTAGGTGGCCTGGCACGGGTCTCACCACCTCAGAGTCAGCTGGTCTCTTCTTATGGGGGGAGCGACCTCCATCAGTCCTGGATTTTTTCTTCGGCACTGGAGATTGTGATCAGTGCCGGGATTGCAAATGGGATGAAGCAACACGGTGCCAAGAGCTTCTCGGTACTGCGCTCTTAGCAGCAGTTGGAGCACTTTTTGTTGAAGCCGCGCCGACTGATGGTTCCGATGCCGATGACGCCAGTTTAAGAGCCTCCTCCATGAGGTAAATTTTTAGTCTCGGAGACCTCTCTTTTAGAGTCCTGGGCTTAAATTCTTTGCAGAACCAGCACTTAACTTTCAGATGTGCCTCCCCCAAACACTTTAAACAAGCGGAGTGAGGATCACTTTTTGGCATGGGCTTTTTGCAAGCATCGCATGCCTTAAAGCTGGGGAAACCCAGCATTCCCCTTACGGGGAGCCCAAACCACCAAACAGCAGTCCCGTAACAGGGGAGGAACTAACTTACAAATAACTCACTCTAAACTACGACTAATACTATTACTAACTGCTAACTATATACACTGAACAAGGGAGAAAGAACAAGCTAGGAAGCACCTCACATGGAGCACCAGAAGCCGACCAGGCACCATGGTGGTGAGAAGAAACTGATGAGGGAGTGGTCGGAGGAAGTTTATATGCGGCGCTATTATCGCACAATTCCAGAGGGCTCCCTCAGGCCATGGGAGTTGCTAGGGAAAAATCTACTGGCAGCCGTGCACACTAACTGGAGTTAACATGAACACCACTCGAAGGAGAGCTAATATGTTGTAAAATGCAAAGCACAAAAATTCATTTAAAAGTTAAATCACAAGAAAGAGCGTACATAGGCCATAATGATTTCATTATGTCATTAGTTTTAAGTTTAACTTTTTCTGTGAGTAAGCTCTGATGATTTGGGCAGGGTCAGATCAATGCCTGGTACTGCCCACCTCACTGGGCCCTTCCACCACAGCAGTGGTGCCCTGCCTGGAGGGCAGGGTGCCTGGCCCACAGATGCTGGGGAGCGGTGTCAAGTTCCCCAGCCAGCACTGCTTTGGGGGGGGGGGCTGGGGAAGTGGTACCCTTGGGGAAGCTGTGACCAGTGGTCAGGGTCAGGGGCATGCAGACAGCAGCACTACTCAGGAAGATTGGATGTGGGGCAGGAGGGTGGAAGGGGGTCACAGCCAGCATGGCTAAGGGCTGGGGAGGGGCCTACCTGCTGGGAGTAGCTCAGCTCTGGAGGCCACATGAAGAACTAGCTGCACCAGCCCCATGCCCAGCACAAAGCTAAGCAAAAGGAGTCATCCTGTCCTCCCTCCAGGGGTGGCAGAACTTTTAGTCCAGGAACCCCCTCCCCTCTACTAACGGTGGTAGGGCAGGAGCTCTTTCAATGCCACAGTCCCCCCTGGCACTGTAGGGGCTCAGCGGGGCAGCAGGGAGCCAGATTAATGCAGGGCTGAAAGCTGCATTCCCCTTTCTGGATATGGGTCCTAGGGCTATAGCCCCTGTGTTATTCCAGCACTGGGTTTGGGAACCTATGTATAACTTAAAAGTTCTGGTTAATATTAAGTTGCTGACAAGACTTTAATCACATGCCTCCCAAAGCAGGGAAAAACAGCCAAAAGGTAAGCACCTTAATAGGACCTACCTGGGGAGAACAAGAGAGTAATTGTGCCCTGGGGGAAACAGTTATCTTTGACTTCCCACAACAGAAAGCTAGAGCTGTGGTTCCCAACATTTTCTGTGCAGCAGAACACCTTGCTACCTTTAATTAATTTGAGGCAGACCACCATATAGTTTCCAAATGAACTCATGAATATTCATAAGCCAATGAGCCAATCCAGAGCTCTGAGTAGTTTTTCAAAAAATTCTGTGGCACACCTGCTCAGGCCTGACGGCACACCTGTGTGCCATGGTACACTGGCTGAGAAACACTAAGTTAGAGCACTGGGTTTCAAACTTTTTTTTCTTGGGATCTAATTGGAAAAAACCATTTATGCCCACAACCCAACAATCTTTGAGCAATGGATTCCAGTCTTTTGCCAGCAGCATAAGACGTGCTGTGACCCAGTACTAGGTCCTCACCATAAGTCTGAAAACTACTGAGCTAGAGGGCTAGAGTCCAGAAATTTTCCTAGGAGGACAGATATGACAAAAGCAGGTGGGACTTGGAGACACACACTGGAAGTGTGTGCAGGAGAAAAGAAAGGGATGGACCAGCCACCATCAGAGTAACTGAGCTGACAGAGAAGGCGTCATGTTTCAGAACCAACTCTTGCACTGACCCTAGCCCAAAGAATGTACTGGAGTGAGGAGGAAACTGAGGTAGGATGTGAGCATATGATTTATTATTTTTGTGTAGATGTGTGGATTTAATGTTATTAAACAAAAACAGTAATGCATTAGAATCTTGTGAAAAGTGTTTCTGTGTTAGGCTATATCTATTATACACCCATCAAAGAGGTTAACTAAAGGGCTCAGGTGAATTTCTGGGGAATGATGTGTTTAAGCTACAGGGAAAGCCTGAGGGGTCAGCACTGGTTCCAAGGACTGGGCATCAGGCTGCACGAGTTACACTCTGAAGAGCATATACCCAAAGAGAAGGTTGTAGTTCTACTCAGACTTCAGACACTTGAGACATAAAGTTCCATTTAGACTCCAAATGCTTGAAACAAACAGGAGCCAATAGATGGGTCCCTTCAAAAGTCTGGTGCATAGCCAAGAGGTGACACTTGACTGGAATTGCAAATAACTCATTATTGTGGGACAATATCACACCAAGAATAGAGAAAAAAATCCAAACATCACATCACTGTCAGGGTTTGGATAAGAATTCATTTCCCGAGATGTGATCTAAAGTCCAAGGTACTTTACAGAGAAGATACAAAGATAAGAATCTTGATTCAGCACATATATCAGTTAGATATGCTATGCAACTGTTTATAAACATTATACAACTTGCATGGAATAGCAATGATGAATGAAAAACAATAAATGAAAAGCAGTCATGTTGGTAGTTTAGAAAGAAAGAAAACCTGGAGATGTGCCTTCACACTAATGAGCCTGAGATGAGTTGTTGCCACAGTAGTTCGTCACCAATATCTTTTGGCCTCATCCCTCACCCCACCCCCAACCCCACATTACCTCAAAAAAGATGCAGAAATTGGCAATTTCCTTACAACCAACCTCTCCATTCTTCTTCCAACAGGGGAAAAAAAATCCGTAATCCAGACCTCTCATTTTCTTTTCCATTAAGGATAGGGTATGTCAATTTGCATTTGTACTTTGAAACCTCAAGCCTAGGAACACAACCCCAAAAAGTTATGCAACTTAAAATGAGTTAAATAAATAAATAAATGAATGAATAGAATATCAAAAGTTAACACACACATATGCTTCTAAACCAAAAGTTGTTTGGGTAACTTGGTGGAAAACATTATATATGTTAAGTACCCTCCATGTTGTCTTCTAATATTCTCAACTTTAATCCAAGATTATTGTAATTTTAAGAAGGAGCAAGTAGAAGTGTACACAAAAAAAAATGTTTTTCTTGTCACAAAGCAGGACTATAAACTATGTGTAACATTCCAGTATATGCTTTGAGAAAGGTGCCAGTTTGGGCTACCATCTACTATTCTGGGCTACCAACTCCTACACTATTAATGACATACTTCCCCTCTCCCCACTTTCTTTTAACAGCACAAAATGGACTTGGATGCTCTTCTTCAAGTCTTTGGAGTCTCAGGGCCCAACACAGTCTCTCTCTTGAACTTTACAGGATTATTGATACTAAGCCAACTAACACTATTCTATGCTACTGTATACTAAAAATACTAAAGTGTATCATAGGCTAAGAAAAGCTTTAACATGGGAACACAGACTAGTTCAGTTTGCTCTCCATGGTGGATGACAAGAAACCGAGGAGGTTGGGGACTGCACTGCCCTATAGAGAGATAGGGTGATGAGTTCATCTTGTCCAAGAAGATTTGTGATTCCACTCTCCAGTCTCCATGCTTTTCAATGTAGTTCCACAGCTGGGGAGCCAGATTACCCAGTGGGATTACAGAGACTTTCAAAGAACAGTACGATATTCAACCAACCACTAATCTTCCCCCCTAAATGTCACAACACACAAAACTAATACTTTGCTTTGGAGTGGATAGTTCAGCCAAAAAAAAAAAAAAAAAAACAGCTAAAACAACACAAAGTTGTGACTTTTGTTCTAATTCTGAGATGATTTTAAAGTTATTACATATACATTAAGTCTCACAGTTATATATTTCTGATGGCAGTCAAGCTGCTGCAGCTCATACAACAAAGAAGTACTTCTAGGCAATTGGGAGTGTTGTGTTTCCTTATGCTCATATATGTCAGTTAAGCATTAAGAGTATGGTACATGCTTAAACAGTCAAAGGTCAAGAAATACCAAAGCTATGACTGATTATAAAACCTTAATTCTGGCCCTGTGTGTGCATGCATTACAACAAAGGTATCTTTACATGATTGCATATTCTCTCAGATATGGTGTTGTACAGTGTTTTCCAACAACCTGCCCAGCAGTCCTGATTAGAAAGTCACTCTAGCATCTGCAGTATGACTGCAAGAAGTGAAAAAAGAGAGATGTGTGAGAATGGCATAGGACAAGTAGGAACCAAAAATGGACAACACAAAGTGGGAAGAGCCAGAAACAGGGAACAGCAGGGAGAGAAAAGAAGAATGGCAGGGCAAGCTGTGGGCATACAACAGAGGACCAGAACATTTCCCATGAATGGAGGAATGAACCAGATAAAAATCACTCAAGGTAACAGAAAAGTGGGAAGAGAAAAATGAAAATATGGATGTCAATTCATTTAAATTAGAGTAGCACCTGTATTGTAGTTTATTTTGACTACCCAACTATAAGTAGCATGATCAGATAAGTACAAAAAATAAGAACAAGGGGTGGCACCTGTAATAGATAATAAGCACTTATAAAAGAAAAAGTCCCAAATATTGGGACTGTCCATATAAAATCAGGACATCTGTTCACCCAATTTATAAGCATTATAAACATAATTCTTTCCCTAAAGTGTTTGGAACTACCTCCACCCTTCCACCACAGAAATAAAGGAAAGGTCACAACATTTCCTGGCTATTTTTGTAGCGTAGTTTGGCTGAACTGTCTTCTCTGAAACATAATATTAGTATTATGCATTGAGACATTTGTGCATATGTTTAGTGGTTGGTTGAAAACATTCTTCTTTGTGGGTCTATGTTATCCTACTGGTAGAATTTGGCATCTTGATATTATTGGGCTGTGAAACTACACTGAAAAGCAGTGGAGGTAAGGGGAGTGGAAGGAAGTTTTCTTGGATGATATGAATTTATCACTTCTTAAAAAAATGGTGAAAGTGTAGAGAAAGGTTCTTCTCCCATTTTCCCTTTCAAAACAAATATAAAATTGAACAACCAACATAACCAAGTCATTAAACAGTTTATTCCTACCCTTGTCTAGATGCAGAAGTTGTGCCTGTTTAACTGATGTTGTTTTAGTTAAATCATAGCCAAGTCCTGCAGCTGAATGCATTCACACTGTTGTTAAAACTCACTGTCATGCTGGACCAATGTAAAAGTGGCACAGACTAGGTAAATATCACGGAGTACCTTATACTGCCTCAAGGCTCACTGCATTCTGACCAATTTCCATTAAACATTGGGGGGATACCTTCTGGCATCTAAGGAAACTGTGGAAGCAGGGGCCAATTTCCCAGCATCCCCGCAGCTGTATCCCACAATTAACCCCTTCCCGTCAGCATTTCTTAGTTTCCACCAACATGGATGAGGTCCATTGGCATACAGTGCTCCTATCTGTTATGGCAAGAAAGGTTCTTTCTGTTACATTGGATTGCAGCACTGTACTGTCATGCCTGCTTGACAAATCCATCAGCAAAAGGAGTTCCAGGCAAGAACACATGCTTGCATGCCAGTCAGGGATTCCTGTTTCATCTGTCTGAGAGCAGTTGTAGTCAAGGTTTTGAAGCCCAGCCAGCAAGCACCAGCAGACGAGGGTGTCATGGAGGCCTGGGATAACTGCCAGTAACTCCAAGATATCAGGATATAAAAAGTCACACTGCTGAAGCTGTGCTGAGCATGGAGAAGTGAGTGGCAAACAAACCATGCTACTTCAGACACTTACCAGTCAGTCAAAATAAAATTAAAGAGGGAAAATCCACAATGGGGGCAGTTTTGAGGGAGGTACGCACGGCAATTCAGAGTCCTTCAGCAAAGTTATCAGGTTGGTCAACGAGACAAATGGAGGAGTCAAGCAGCTGGTGTTACCTAACTTTTGCAGTGCTATGGACAGAACCCTTATACCCCCAACCCTAACCTCCAATTTTATCATCTGAAAATGCTTCTTGTCAAGAGTTCTGCAGGCTTTGGTGAATCTCTGGGTCAGATTTACCAACATTAACACTGGACAATCTAGAAGAGATCCATGAGACCAGAATATGCTGAAGTTCAGGACTGCTTAAAAACTGAAGCGAGGAAAAACTTTTCCCCATTTGTCCAACAGACAAACTGTTTGCTGTCCCAATTATTACCCAGGGTGCTCCACACTGCTCTTTGCTTCTCTAACTCATGAACGCAAGGACCATTTTCTGAGTTCAGGAAGATGCACAAGGCAATACAGCAGTTTTGGCAAGATTAAACAAAAAAAAAATAACCCAACAAAATATTTAATGCCTACTTTTCAACTTGGTGGCTTGCAAACGGGTCATGTTTATATCTGAAGAGCTCAAAGCCACAGGTGACTTCCAGTTATGCTGCCTGCCAAACAATGGAGTACAAAAAGGCTAACACAGAGGTCAATTCTTCAATGAATAATGCAATGTGAGGGTAGCAGTGGGACATCTTCCATTGATCTAGCTATCTAGGAACTGAAAAACATCTAAATTATCTCTGTAACCAGCACGGAATTCCATAGTTAAAATGTAGGAAAATTACTTGACAACTACAGAGCTCTGTTGATGGGAGATATGTATGGACACATGTCTGCTTCCACCAAATGCACAGAGTTATCACTGCCATGAAAACACATATATATCACAGTCCAATATAACAAATCAGTTTCTGATGTCTTCCAGATTCATAGTGGGATCAAGCAAGGCTGCATGCATGTTTGCCCCCACTCTGTTCTGGACCTTCTTCTCTTTGCTACTAAAAAAAAAATCTTTTGGTCCCTCAATTGAAGGAATCTACTTGCACACAAGATCTGATGGTAAGCTGTTCAATGTTCCAAGACTTAGATCTAAAACCACGACTCAGGAGGTCCTTATCCAACTCTCCTCTTCATTGATGACACAGCAATGACAATCCGCAGAGAAGCCCGTCTCCCAAATCTCATGGACAGTTTTTCCCAAGTCTGACAAGACTGCAGACTTACTTTAAGTTTTAAAAAGATTAACAATGTGACAAGGAATTGAAGAAACACCCTCATCAACATCAATAATTACTAACTTCAAGTGATGAATGAATTCACATATCTTGGGTCCGCTACAACCTTTCACTTGAAACGGAACTAAACATCCCCATTGGACAAACTGCCACAACAAAATCTAGACTGAGCAAGAGGGTATGGCAAGCAAACAACAGACAAACAGCACACGAAGATCTGTGTGTACTGTGGATGTGTTATCTATACACTTTTGTATGGGAACAAGACATGGACCTTTACCTCTCACCAGGGAAAAACTCAGCTTCTACAAACCTTGTCTTAGTGCAATTTCTGGAATCTCAGTATTATCAACACTGATGTGCTCAGGAAGGCCAGCATACCCAGCAGGCACACAGTTCTTAAACAGACACACCTCCACTGGCTTGGGCACGTGTGCTCAATGAATGATGGATGCATCCCAAAGGACATTTTCCACAGAGAACTTCCATTTGGAAAAAGACCTAAAGGGTGCCCAATGTTGTGTTTCAAGGAAGTATGCAAATAGTATTTCAAGGAAATAGACATGGATATGGGTAACTGGGAAGATCACATTCAGGACTGCAACCTTTAGAAACAAGAGCGCTAAAAAGGTCTCCAAAGATCTGAATGGGAACAGCCCAGATTAACTAAGAAGAAAAGAGCTTGCGAAAGGTACAGTCCAAAGGGGTGAAACACCACCTTCAAAAGTGACCCTCAGAGGAATAAATTTCTCAACTAGCCTTCCAATGGGAGCAGTTGGGGCAAAAAACTTAGCTGGTTTCAAGACTGAGGTTGATAAGTTTATTGACAGAACAGTATGATGGGACAGCCTGATTTGGCAATTAACTGATCTTTGATTACTGGTAGTAAATATCCCAATGGATGTTTTAGATAGGGTGGGTTTTGAGTTACTGCAAGGAATTCGCTCCAGGCATCTGACTGTTGAGTCTGGTCTACACGCTCAAGGTTTAGCTTATCATCATATCTGGAGTTGGAAAGAAATTTTCCCTACAAGCAGATTGACAGAGACCATAGTTTCCTCACACACACACACACACCCCGCCCCATCTTCCTCTGCAGCACAGGTCAATGGTTGGTGGAGTCTCTGGTGGATTCTCTGTATCTTAAAGTCTTTAAACCTTGATTTGAGGAATTCAATAACTCAGTCTTAGGTTAGGAGTCTATTAGAAGAGTGGGTGTGTGAGGTTCTGTGGCCTGCACTGTGCAAGAAAGAGGTCAGGCCAGATAATCATAATGGTGCCCATCTGACCCAACATATATGAGTCTACAACAAACCTGGCAGATATTTGTCTCTCTCAAGTGGGTTTCTTCAGCCACAGCTGCGACTACCATAAAACCAACTGAGCAAATTTCTTACCTCTCAGAGATGCATGCTCATAGTTTTGCAAGACTGAAGGATGCCTATTGCGTGTTCAGACCAAGGCAGCTAGTATGTCAGTATTTCTACAGGAGTAATGTCTCATGCTACCAATTTATTCCATAGTGGCAATAAAAAATATAAAAACAGGCTAATCACACAAAATGACCACAAAAAAATTAGAAGCACAAACAAATTTAAACATTAAAATATTTAACAGACTCAGTCACAATTAAGGAAATTCAGAAATAAAACTAAAACTACATATTTGTGTCTATATATTGGGAGCCCTAGCACTAGGCAAGTCCACCCAGTGTATTTCACTAGGGGGTCAAGGGGCAATCTCAGACCTGATTCTGAATTTTCATCGATAATATTATCTCACAGCATTAATATAATTTTGAAAGGTATTTTGTCCCCTCCCCCCCTTTTAAACTACAATCATTGCACGTCCATCATTTAAAATGCTTTTTGTTTCCAAAGTGGTGACCTGAGATTTTCATTGGAGCCATTGCAATCTACTGTAACAAACTGGACACAACACATGTTAAGACTTCAAGATAAAAATCCTTCTGACATGTTTATTGACATCTACTATAGCCAAATTTTAAACTTGGAGATCTCAGCATTTTAAATGCATTTTCATCCAAATTGCCAAAAAGCAACCAAATTTTTTTAGGTACTGATTATTGAGAATAAAACATTTTTGTTATGTTTTAAATAAAATTCACTATTTAAATAAACAGAGGAAAATACATCAAACGTAATTTTTTTTCTTTCATATTACTATCCATCAAAAAAAAAAAAACCCTGGCAAATCACTGTAGTCAGTAAAAATATGCTGCCATACAGCTAAACAACACACACATGGAGCAACATTGATCATAATGAACATGAAAAGCACACCAGTGAAATGCACTGTCTAGTCTGCAAAATGATGGAACTTTATAAGCTTTAAGAATTACCTTATGGGTAATGCAACATTTTTAGTAGATAATTGTTACAAGTGATTTAAAATCAACTAAAGAAAAAAAGCTAAAACTCCTCACATCAAATAAAAATGTTTATTTCCTCTAACATTTTTCAATTAAAATTCAGCTGAATCAAATCAATGAGATTTTAAATAACCATGTATCATTCTGCCTTTAGGGCAACATACAATGCCCACTTTTTAGTTTTATTTTTTCTTAATGTATTATTAGACACATATCTGACACTAATGATGAACTAGATTGTACTGAAGTTATTGGACTGTTTTGTTTTAAAGAGGATTAGGTCACAAGGCTCAGAATTCAATCTGCTTTTGATTCTCTTCCCGGAGTGTGGAGAACTTAGTTAGCTTTACTTTATCCTCTTCCACACACTAAAGGGCTATGTTACTTCAAAATAAAATTTAATCTAAGCAGATAGATAAACAATGCTTGGATTCAACAGTTATGCAAACACAAAGAATAGAAGTTTAATACACCATCCAATCAACCATTGTATGTATGCCACATGATACAGAAAAATATATTTAGGAAAGTTGAAATATTTTACAATGCAATGAAGGTTTTATAACATTTTGGAAGTCTTTTTTGCATCTCTCAATCTCTACAATTGAATGGTTTACCATGTGACCCACTGGACAAGTCTCAGAAGAGAAATAAAGTTAAAACACTACAAAAACAAAGTGACACAAAACAGCTTTTCTTTTACAAAAATACACAAAAATTTAAGGCCAAGGAAGTTCCCCAGAAAAGTCAAATGCTCAAAGCAAATGCTGTGTCATTAGAAAGCTAGGACTCTCCCCTATCCAGCTATACAAAGGTCCCATAACTAATCTCGAAAAGCAGCTGTGGATATTAAACTTGTCACTGACACAGGACTGAGTATTCCCTGTGCTCAGGCCTGTATACATCTGGGGACTGGGAAGGACTGTGCATTTTCACACTTGGAAGTGCTTAAAGGAGAAAAAAAATCATCAAGACAGGTTTGAAAGAAATAAAGACAGTTTTCTGAGATGTGGATGTTAGTAGTACTGCTGGTAGAGATGGTTTAAAGACCAGAAGTGAAGGTGAGATGCTCAAAAAGGTACATGATAAATGTAAATTGTTACATGACTAGCATCATATCTAAATGCATATGCACTACATATTACATGCTGCTATACATACAACAGACAAGATTTTCAAAAGTGGATACAGGAAGCTAGGAATTTAAATCCACCTGGGTTATAGGCAACTAAGA
Source organism: Podocnemis expansa (assembly GCA_007922195.1). NCBI lineage: Eukaryota > Metazoa > Chordata > Testudines > Podocnemididae > Podocnemis > Podocnemis expansa. The sequence continues at coordinate 6,994,297 of ML682005.1, forward strand.
AACTTTCACTGTGAAAATTCAGGCACTGAGCAATTTTAGTTGCCTATAGGATTCAGAGGCAACAGAGTGAATTTTTGTGGGGCCAAATTCTGAGATTTAAGTGCCAAAACTGGTAAATTAGGCATCTAAAAATGTTTTAAGAAACTACCTGTAACTGACTAACACACAGTTTCCTTCTGCAGCCTTCTCTCCTGAATACAGAATGGGAGTGACAAGTCAGTTTATTTCTGAATTAAGCTCTTCAAGCAAGTAGCCAGTTGCTGACAGAAAGCGTCTATTCTTTTGCAGCCTATCTATAAAGTACTGTTAGGTCATGCACAATTTTGGAAATTGTTACTTCACCATTGCCTCACATGTTTTCCCAGGAATTTCGTGAGATTAGTGGTTAACAAGTAGGGTGGCTAGAAATTAAAAACTGATTTTAGGTAAAGTTTTTGTTATAGTTGGATAGACTGTGTTGGGTTTTGTGGGAGTCCTTTAAACTGTAAATTAGTAACCGCAACAGTGAATATTTGAAGTACTCTATGTTTTGGATTTCAGAATGGTTTGGCTCAGGCCTGGTCTACGCTCAGAAGTTGTTGATCCTGCTTGCTGTGCTGCTCAGGGGTGTGACAAATCCACCAAGTTGTAGTATCAGCAAGTGGGACTTACCAGAATTTGTGACTAGGATGTACTGAGCATGCTCAGTAACATATGGCGACACCATGCCCTCACTCTATATTTGCTTACAGTCATTTTGCTGTCTAGTCTTCAGAAGGGCTAAAAATGGGCAAAGGGAGGAAAACAGTGGAGGAAGTGGGCACAGGATAGAATTTTACTGGCCCAGGGGGGTAGAGGGGAGGTTAAACAGCTGGAGTCAGGGACAGGTGAGGGGCAAAATTAGGTGGGGGGGAAGGGGAGGAAGTTGCGCTTAACTCAGGGGTGAGGCACTGGCATGCTGCCAAGCTGGTGAGAGAAGGCAAAACCCTGGCACGGGAAGGGGTGGAGAGACTGACAAATTTCTCTGATGGGATGAGCCACCTGCCCTCTCTTCAAAATTGCAGGGGGTAGTGAGGAGGCAGAGCAGAGGGGCTGTTTTGTTTCCCCTCTCAAGGGGCTGCCCCTCTCAGCAGCACTGGAGCAACTTCCCAAGCCTGGGCTCTTAAAGGCACAGCCATCCCAATGCGTAGGCTCTACAATTCTTCTATCTTATATACAGACCAGGAGTCCTGCGGCACTTAAAGACTAACAAATCTATTTACCGTATGAGCTTTCATGGGACAAAATCCCACTCTTGATGAAGTAGGATTTTCTCCCACAAAAGCTCATGAGATAAAATAATTTGTTAATCTTTAAAAGTGCCAGAGGAAGACTCCTTGTTTGTTTTGCTGAACTAGACTAACACAGCTACCCTTTTTGGAAATGGAGGTTACTCACCTTGGTGCAGTAACCGAAGTTCCTTGAGATGCATGTCCCTGAAGGCGTGTGTGCGCAGCCGCACCTGGGACCAGAGATTCTTTAGCAGTGGCTCTAGCAGCAGGGGAGGAGGCGCTGGCGAGAGCTGGTGTCCCTTTCCCGCCAGTGGTGACATGCACATGCCTCAGTTCCTTTCTACCGCGGAGGTCCCAACCTGAAATAGAAATACTCTGAAGTAGAGGGGAGGAGGGCGGGTACTGGAGCATGTCGGGGACACACATCTCAAGGAACATCGGCTACTGCACCAAGGTGAGTAACCTCCATTTCCTCTTCGAGCAGTGTCCCTGACTGCTCCACTTAAGGTGAATGCCTAGCAGCTCTCTTGTAAGGAGGTGGGTACTTCGGATCGTGTAAATTGTACTGTACTAAGGACTGCTTCTCCCATGGCAGTGTCCATGCTGGAGAGTCGTTATAATGCATAATTTTTTGCAAAGGTATCAGTTGAGGACCAAAATGGTGGCTTTACAAATGTCTGAAATTGGAACTTTCATGAGGAAGGCTATTGAGGATGCTACTGATCTGGTAGAGTGAGACTATCGCACTTCAGGTGGTTATGTCTCCTTATTGGTGTAAGCCATTCGTATACAAGAAGAAATCCAGCACAATAACCTCTGTTTTGAAATGGGTTGTCCCTGAGAGCATTTGGACGTAGAAACAAACAGTCTACGTGTTTTTCTAAAGGATTTAATCCTTTCCAGGTAATATGCTAAGGCCCTTCTTACATCCAGAGTATGAAGGGCTGCTTGTTGTGGTGTGTTAACGTGGTTTTGGGAAAAAGACTGGTAGGTGTATAGTCTGGTTGAGGTGGAAAGGAGATGTGATTTTTGGAAGGAATTTTGGGTGTGGTCGTAAGGAGACTTTATTCTTGTAGAATACTGTGTAGGGTGGGGAGGCCATAAGGTCTGCGATTTCTCCTACTCGTCTGATTGAAGTGATTGCGACAAGGAAGGCAACCTTCATAAATAGATGGAGGAGTGAGCTTGTCGCTAATGGGTCAAAGGGCAGTTTCATTAAGGCCTTGAGCACTTTTGTAAGACCCATGGAGTTGCGGGCAAGCTGACTTGTAAATATAGATTCTGTAGGCCTGTCACGAACCTTTTTACTGTTCAATGGATAAAGATAGAAGCACCCTCAGATTCTTCGCGAAAGGTGGAAATTGCCACCAAATGGACTCTAATGGTGTTGACTAAGATGTTTGTTCGTTGTAGGTATACCAGGTATTCCAAGATACGAGGAACTGGAGCAGCGGCCGGGTGGATATTGCGTTGGGTGCACCAGGATGAGAAGCATCGTCATTTATACAAGTAAGTGAGTCTAGTTGCTGGTTTTCTACTATTTAGTAGTATATGTTTAACCTCTTGTGAACAGTGATTCTCTAAACTATCGCATGCTGTCAGGTGGAGTCTGTCTGGGTAAGTATGTAGTAGTGTTCCGTTGTTTTGTGATAGTACGGATGGTGTAAGAGGTAGAGTAATTGGTGGTGTCTTGGACATCCTGAGGAGTTGTGAGTACCATTGTTTGACCTGGCCATGCCAGTGCTATTAGTATTACTGTTGCCTTGTCCTGTTATATTTTGCAAAGAGTCTGAGGAATCATTGGTATGGGAGGGAAAGCATATAGAAAGGTTTTGTTCCAGTCGAGGAGAAATGCATCGCCACTGGAACCTTGGCCGACGCCTCCACATGAGCAGTAATGCTTGCATTTTCTGTTCTTGTGAGTGGCAAATAAGTCTATGGTGAGAACTCCCCAAATCTTGAAAATACCTCGTAAGATGTCGTCGTGAAGTTCCCACTTGTGTTGATTTGTGAGCGCTCAGCTCAGGGCGTCCACTATTATATTGTCTTTGCTCGGAAGATGTACGGCAGATATCTCAATACTATGGTGTATGCACCAGTCCCATAATGTCATGGCTTTTATTCATAGAGTTTGTGATCTGGTCCCTCCCTGGCGATTGATATAGTACTTGCAAGTTATATTGTCGGTACCTATCTTGACGTTCCTTCCTGATATTAATGGAAGGAATTGTTGGCAAGTATTTCACACGGCTCTTAATTTGAGCAGATTTATGTGAAGAGCTCTCTCTGACATGGGCCATGTTCCCTGGGCAATCTGTTGTTGAAGGTGTGCCCCCCAGCCCGTGAGGGATATGTCCATCGTTATCAATATATCCAGATTTTGTGGGGTAAAAGTGACGTCTTGTAGTAGGTTGTTCTTGTTTGTCCACCGTGACAGAGAATCCTTCATTATTTGTGGAATGGAAAGGAGGCATTTGGATAGATGGTATCGTCCGCTGGAGTGTTTGAGGAACCATAACTGGAATGGTCTCATGTGGAGTCAGGCATTCTTGACCAGGTAAGTAGTGGCAGCCATGTGTCCCAAGATTTGCATGCAAGCACTATTCCCTCTAAGCTGTGTGCATGTGCGCGCGCACACAGGTCATGAAACCTGCGCACACAAAAAATGAAGTGTACACAAGAAAATTCAATAGTGCTAATATTGATGCTCACAAAGAAATGTTTTTGTGCACACAAAGAAATTGTTCACGCACACAGTCTACGAGTAATTAGAGGGAACATTGCATGCAAGTGTGGGCAGAGACCACCAGTGGTTTCTGGATGGTAAGAATCAGTTCTTTTACTTTGTGATATCTTTCTAGTGGAAGGAATGCCCGTGCTAGTGGAAAGTGAATGTGTGCCCCTATAAAGTGCATCTCCTGTGATGGTTGTAGTGATGATTTCTTGTAGTTTATGTTCAGGCCCAGTGATAGAAACAGTCTCTCTGTTGTTTGGATTGCTTCCTGTGCTTCTGATTTTGTGGGAGCACTTATGAGGAAGTTGTCTAGATAGGGGAAGATTGATATGCCCTGCTTGAGGAGAAAGGCGGTTACTGGTACCATGAGTTTTGAGAATACTCCTGGTGCTGTGCAGAGTCCAAAGGGGAAGACTGTGTATTGGTGATGTTTGTTTAGAAATAAGAACCGTAGAAATTTTTGGTGAGCCGGGCGAATGGGAACGTGAAAGTATGCATCTCTCAAGTTGAGGAGACTAATCTCCCTGATGTAGTGATAGAAGTATAGTGTTTATTGTGACCATTTTGAACCTCTTGGTCTTAGCATGTTTGTTTAATTGCCTGAGGTCTAGGACTGGCCTCCATCCCAGTTTTCTTCTGGGTCAGGAGGTACGTTGAGTAGAACCCTCTGTCCGTATGCTCCTTCGGAACTTCTTCTATTGCTCCTATGTGAAGGAGGTTTTGTATCTCCTTTTGGAGAAATTGTACAAGACTGGGGTCCCTGAAAAGGGACGGGGAAGGATATTTGGATGTAGGGTATGAAATTAGTGGGATGGAGCAGCCTTTCTGAATGATCTCTAAGACCCGCTCGTCTGATGTTATGATCGTTCATTGGTGGAAAAATGAATGTAACCTGTTCTTGAAAATCAGAGGTTCTGACAGTGTCTGTTCTTGGTCTGGGAGTGTATGGTTGGGCGATCCCTTGACCTGGATGTCAAAACTGTTGTTTCACGTTGGTTGTTTGTAGGTTTTGAGGTGGCTGGCTATTTTGTCGTCTTCAGTATGACTGTCGAGATTTGTTTCTAGGGTTGTCCACTCTCCTGTTGTGCTGATTTTGGGACTACATAAGTTGTAATTTTGGTATGTGTAGCATTTCTTCCTTGCTGATGGGGTATATATACACCGAGGGTTTGAAGAGTAGCTCTAGGGTCCTTCAAATTGTGCATCGCCTCATTTGTTCTTTCCCCAAATAGGTTGTTCTTATCGAAGAGGAGATCCTCAACGGTGGTCTGCATCTGTCTAGGTAGGTCTGCAGTGAGGAGCCATGAAGATCTTCTCATCACAACTGCTGTACTGAGTGTTCTAACTGTCATGTCTGCTGCATCTAGAGAGGCCTGTAAGGCTGTTCTTGCAATTAAATGGCCCTCTGAAATCAGTGTATTAAATTGCTCGTTTGTCATCCGGAATACAGTTTGCAAATTCGGTGATCTTGGTGTATATCTTGTGATTATAGTTGGATAGTAATGCTGAATAATTGGCTATCCCAAGGTGTAGTGCACCTGATGTGTATACCTTGTTGCCCAGAGGGTCCACCTTCTTGCCCTCCTTGGCGTCTGGGTTCATTCTAGAGTATGTCTGCCTGTACCTCTGATTCGCCACCTCTCTGATGAGGGAGTTTGGTTGAGGGTGGGTAAATAAAAATTCATTACCCTTAGGGGCAATGAAATATTTTTTATCTGCTTTCTTATTGGATGGGGCTGCCAACACTGGTGTTAGCCATATAGCATTTGCGTGCTCCATTATGCCCTCATCCATAGGTAAAGCCAATTTATTGGATCCTGATGACTGAAGGATTCTGTATAACTTGTGTTTTGTGGTTGGATTATCCTAGAGAGAAATGTCCATGCTGTTGGCTGCCCTTTGGAATAAGTCCCAAAAACAGTTTCAATTCATCGGTTTTAGATTATTGTAGTTGTTCTGCTGGAGACTGCTGGCACTGTGGCAATGAGTTGTAGTCTTTATATGATGTTCTTGCATGGGGCGTGGTATGAACTGTGGCATCGGTTCCCCTGCTGGGTAATTATTAGGCATGGGTTCGAAAGATCCATAATACTGCCAGCCGTTCCAGTTCGTTGGTAGCATTTGAGGTGGGGGTTGGAACCTCCATGGTAGGCAAGGCCATGTATAATTCACGTTAGCATTCACTATCGGAGGCTGGGTAGTCTGTTGGTTTGATGTTTTGAGAGGAATAGAGGCTGCGCTGTCAGATGAGGAAGTTATGTTCTAACAAGCAAGAGAGGGGAGACAGGGAACTATCAGAAGAATCTGGGGATTCTCTGCTGAGGAGGACGGACAGGCCTATAACTAGAAGTGACCCTGAGAACAGCAGGGTGGGCTGCTTGCCTGGAGCTAAGATACACGATGTGGATCTGAGGCTGAAGAGGATCCTCATGGGAGCCGGAAAGAAGCCTCTGATTGTCCTTCATGTGGGTATGAATGATATAGCTAGATTCTCAATGGAACGTATCAAAGGAGACTATGCCAGGCTGGGGAGGACTCTCAAGGAGCTGGAGGCAGGTAATCTTTAGTGGGATTCTGCCTGTCCCTAGAGGAGGACAACACAGCTGTGAGAAGATTCTGGCAGTTAACAGATGGCTCAGGCAGTGGTGTTAAAAGGAGGGCTTTGGGATGTATGGGCACTAGGAGGCGTTCATGGACAGAAGATTGTTTGCTAGAGCTGGACTTCACCTGAGTAGGGAGGGAAACAGACTTCTGGGAGGGAGGCTAACTCAACTGATTAAGAGAGTTTTAAACTAAGGAGTGTGAGGAGATGGTTGGGAGATGCTCGGACAATCTCTACGCCTGATACTAGCATTGAGAGGCAGGAAACTGAATTCAGAAAAGACAAAGATGTGGGAGGCAGTATAGATGATAGAAAGGAGGGAAGCACAAATACTGGTCTGCTGGACGATGTTGGCAGCAGTAAAAAAAAAAAAAAAGCCATGTCGGGTACAGCACGTGAGCAAAGCCGAGCAGCAAAAGCTAAAATGTTTATATACCAAAGCAAAAAGCCTAGGTAATAAAATGGAGAAACTGGAACTACTGGTAGAGGAACTGAAACCGGATATTGTAGGGATAACAGAAACATGGTGGAATAGTAGTCACGACAGGTGTACGGGCATTAAAGGCTATGTGCTCTTTGGGAAAAACAGATGTAATGGCAAAGGTGGTGGGGTGGCATTGTATATCAATGATGCAATAGAATGCAAAGAAATTCAGAGTAATGAAATTAGCAGGACAGAGTATCTGGCTCAAAATCACACTGGAGAAGAAAGCTACTAGAGTTTATCCTGGATTAGTGCTTGGGGTCTGTTACAGACTGCCAGGATCTGATTTGGACATGGATAGAGAACTCTTTACGGCCTTTAAGGAACTAAACATTACTGGGAACTGTGTGATTATGGGAGATTTTAACTTCCCAGATATAGACTGGAGGATACGCGCTAGCAGCAATAAAAGGGCCCAGATTTTCATGGAGGTGATACCAGATGAATTTCTCCAGCAAGCGGTTTCCAAACCAACGAGAGGAGACACGATCTTAGATTTGGTATTAGTCAGTAGTGAGGACCTCATAGAGGAATTAGTTGTAGGGGACAACCTAGGTTCTAGTGATCATGAGCTAATCCAATTTAAACTGAATGGAAGGGTAAACAAAAATAAATCTGTGACCAGAGTCTTTGACTTCAAAAAATTAAGGGAATTAGCTAGGGAGGTGAAGTGGACCAAAGAATTCATGGATATGAACACTGAGGATGCTTGGAACTGCTTCAAGACAAAGCTGCAGGAACTTTCTGAAGCCTGCATTCCAAAGAAGAGGAAAAAATTTTCAGGCATGGGTTCTAAACCAGGCTGGATGAAGGTACATCTTAAAACAGGTGATAAGGAAGAAACACAAGGCCTACAAGGAGTGGAAGTTGGGAGGGGTAGGAAAGGAGGACTACCTCTTAGAGGTCAGAGCATGTAGGGATCAAGTAAGGAAGGCCAAAAGCCAAACAGAGTTAGACCTTGCAAAGGGAATAAAAACCAATAGTAAAAGGTTCTTCAGCCATATAAATAGAAAGAAAACACAGGAGGAGGAGGAGGAGGTCCGACCACTATACACTAAGGATGGGGTAAAGATCAAGGATAATCTAGGCATGGCTGAATGTCTAAATAAGTACTTTGCCTCTGTCATTAATGAGGGTGATGGTGAGATTGGGGACAGAGGTAGGGTAGCTAATGGGAATGAGAACGTAAAAGTGGAAATTACATATCTAAGGTGGAAGCCAAGCTTCAGCTGCTTAATGGAACTAAATCAGGAGGTCCAGATAATCTTCATCTGAGAATATTGAAGGAACTCACACATGAAATTGCCAGTCCTTTAGCAAGGATTTTTAAAGTATCGGTGAACACGGGGTTCTACCTTATGACTGGAGAATTGCTAATGTGCTCCCTATTTTCAAGAAAGGGAGTAAAAGGGATCCAGGTAACTACAGGCCTGTTAGTTTGACCTCAGCAGTATGTAAGGTCTTGGAGAAAATTTTGAAGGAGAAAAGTACTTAAGGATATTGAGGAAAATGGTAACTGTGATAAAATACAACATGGCTTTACAAAAGGTAGATCATGCCTGACCCACCTGACCTCCTTTTTTGAGAAGGTTAACAGATTTTTTGGATAAAGGGACTGTGGTGAACCTAATTCACTTAGATTTCAGCAAGGCATTTGATACAGTTCCACACAGGGAATTATTAGTTAAATTGGGAAAGATGGGGATTAATATGAAAATAGAAAGGTGGATAAAGAACTGGTTACAGTGGAGACTACAGAGGCTCATAGTGAAAGGTGAACTGTCTAGCTGGAAGGAGATTACTAGTGGAGTTCCCAAGGATCGGTCCTGGGACCCATCTTATTCAACCTTTTCATTACTGACCTTGGCACAAGAAGTAGGAATCTGCTAATTAAGTTTGCAGACGACACCACGCTGGGAGGTATTGCTAATACAGAGGAGGATCAGGATAGCATACAGAATGATTTGGATGACCTTGTAAAGTGGAGCATTAGAAATAGGATGAAATTCAACAATGGGAAGTGCAAGGTCATGCTCTTAGGGACAAATAACAGGAATTTTTCTCATAAGTTGGGAATGCATCAGCTGGAAGTGACCGGGGGGGGGGAGGGGGGGAAAGGACCCAGGCGTACTGGTTGATCACAGAATGACAATGAGTAGCCAATGCGATGTGGCAGTGAAAAAACCTAATGCGGTCCTAGGGTGCATCAGAAGGGGTATTTCCAGTAAAGATAGGGAGGTGTTAGTACTGTTATACAAGGCACCGGTGCGACTTCACTTGGAGTATGTGTACAGTTCTGGTCACCCATGTTTAAGAATGATGAAGTCAAACCGGAACAGGTGCAAAGAAGGGCTACAAGGATTGGGATGATCTAATGGGAGTGGTCCTGCTTTTTTTGGCAGGGGGTTGGACTAGATGACCTCGTGGGGTCCCTTCCAACCCTATGATTCTATGATGGGATGATCTAATGGGAGTGGTCCTGCTTTTTTTTGGCAGGGGGTTGGACTAGATGACCTCGTGGGGTCCCTTCCAACCCTATGATTCTATGATTATTTGTGGAATGGAAAATCTCCCCTATGAGAGACGACTTAAAGAGCTTAGTTCGTTTAGTCTTCTCAAAAGAAGGCTGAGAGGAGAGACAATTGCTCTTTATAAATACATTAGAGGGATAAATATGAGAGGGAGAGCAATTATTTGAATACAGCATCAATGTGGACACAAGAACAAATGGATACAAACTGTCCTTCATAAAATTTAGGCTTGAAATTAGATGCAGATTCCTAACCATCAAAGGAGTAAAGTTCTGGAATAGTCTACCAAGGGAAGTGGTGGGGGCAAATACCTTATGTGCCTTCAAAACCGAGCTTGACAAGTTTATGGAGGGAATGATATGATGGACAGTGTAGCTTGGCCATTGTCTGTCTTTTACTACTGGTGATGAGTATGATAGAGACGTAGGAAGGGGCATTTGATCGAGTGGGTTCTGAGTTATTACAGAGAAGTTTTTCTTGACTGACTGTTGTGGACTTGCCCTCATGCTCAGGGTTTAACTGATTGCCATATTTGGGGTTGGGAAGGAATTTTCCCCCAGGGCAGATTGGCTTGGACGCTGGGGGTTTTTTGCCTTCCTCTGTAGCATTGGGCATGGCTCACTTACTGGTTTATTCTCTGTATTAAAGTCTCGAAATCATGATTTGAAGACTTTAATAGCTCAGTTCTGGGTTTGAGGTTCATTGTAGGAGTGGGTGGGTGAGGTTTTGTGGCCTGCACTGTGCAGGAGGTCAGACTAGATGATTATATTGGTCCCTTCTGACCTTAGAGTCTATGAATTAGTTTGAAATAGTGGTGAAAATGGGGAGGAGTGGAGCTGGAGGCCCTGCACAGAGTCAAAATATTTAGGTTTTATTCTTCCATTTCCTGGCTCCCCCTAGTGCAGGAGGATTCTCAGTGACTGGTTGCCGCGGTGGCACAGATGACAGTGCCAACTTGTCAGTCTGCTGTAAAGGCTGCTGCACCATATGTGAGAAGGTGACTGGGGCTGTTGGGAAGCATGGCAGTGCCACAGCCGGTGCAGTCAGCAGTGCTGGGTTCAGTGCCAGTGCCTGCGGCGCCGTTATCATGGGCAGTGCAGTTGTCGGCAGCGAGCCCGCTGCCAAGGTGCTCGTCAGCGCCGAGGGGGGATGCACGGTTTTGACAGTTCACCTGCGATCCCCACTGGCCTTCTCTGAGCGATCCGCCCTGCCCGCACTTGAAATACCCGAGGGCAACTCAGCCTCACATGTGTCATTTTTAGTCTCAGTGCCCCTGGATTTCTTTGAGGGCACTAGAGAAGCAGCAGTGGAGAGGTGTTTGCATGCTCCCTCAAAAAGCTGAGGAGAGGCACCAGGATCAGAGGCAGGTCGGAGGGAGCCTTCTAAAAGAAGGAGCTTTAGTTTTCTCTCCCTCTCCTTTCTGGTCTGGCTTGTTAAGTTTTGGCAGTGCTGACATTTGTGTGCCAAGTGTCCCTCTCTGAGACACCTGACACATGATTCATGCTCATCGGACACTGGCATTGCTTCCCTACAGGACGCACAGCGTTTAAAACCCAAAGGGCTAGCCATTGCTGCGTTGTTTTGAAGTTTCTCTTTCTTTCTTTTTTTTTTTTGGGGGGGGGGGGCACAATTTCTTGTTTCTTATGTTCTGCTTTTGTTCTTCTTTTCCTTCTCGTTTTGTTTGAGCGTTTTAAGTGAAACTATCAAGAGCCACCACAACTCCATCCACGGTCGGAGGTGGTAGAAAAGGAACTGAGGAACAGGGGGCGGGGGAGTGATGTGCGCACATCACCAGTGGCAGGAAAGGGACACCGACTCTCATCAGAGCCTCCTCCCCTGCTGCTAGAGCCACTGCTAAAGAATCTATGGTCCCAGGTGCGGCTGCGTGCAGTGGAGCAGTCGGAGACACTGCTCAAAGAGGAACTATCTGATACAGCATGCTCCGGTGCCACAGGAGACTGGAGATTCAGTAAAACTTCTCACATTCATCCCTTCAAAACCATGTGTCACCGCCTGGGCATTCAAAAGCATTCCTGATCAAGTGGTATGCATTCTCAGAACAGTTCACAAATTTGTCTTATCTGCTTTGATTCCACTCCCAGCGTCCCCCTCCCCCTGTAGATGGTGATGGGTTGACCCCTCACCCCAGGCTCTGGAGTGGGAATGTTGCCTCTTGACATCAGAAGGGCCAGGCTACAGCACCTGAGCAGCAGGTAAAGGTGAAGAGGTGCCACTTGACCTAGCCCAGCCCTTCTCAGCAGTGGGGGACACAGGAGGCCTTGAGGTCTGCTGGGTGGGGGGAGGGGATGTCTGCCCCATCAGAGCTGGCACCAGGCTGCAGGAGGAGAGGTAGGCTCCAGCACTAGGTAAGTCCAGGAGGGAGTGGAGGAGCAGCCCTGAGCCTGCATTTATATCCCCCCAAGGCTCCAGTCTCCCCTTCTTGCACCAAATACAGACTCCCTCCCTGGGACAGCTGGAGTGTGCCGCTGGACCGCCTCCTGCCACGTCAGAGAAAAGCATGAGGCAGGAGGGTGGATGGAGAGATGTAGACTCCCCCCCCAGTCACCAGAGAACCTTGGTATGACACTGCAGATCCAGCTACTGCCTCTTGAGGAGACAGGTGAAATTATGCTAACAGGAAGAACTCCTGGTGCTCTAGTGTCTACACTAAAATGTGACATCTGCTATGCAGCAGATATGGCACTGTAGCATTTCAGCTATAGACAATTCCTTCTAAATAAGGAGGCACTTAGACTTGAATGGAAACCAGAAAAATGGAAAGTGTAAATAAAAAGAAGTAAGTGTGCATCAAAACCTGGCAGCAGACAGAAGCTTGTCAGATGGCCAAAACCACATGGCAAAACTGGTTTGGTGAAAATACAGATGAAAGAATAATGACTGGTCCGCAGTAGATGGCAGACAGAAAAGGTTTTTCTAATGATTGTTGCAAGGATCTCAGTCTAAATGTTCAAAATTATCTTTTACTAAAACCTACAAATCCTCTACTAAAAGGAAGGAACCTGGTTCAGGGGAATTCCCCAGTTCAGGGACAGAAGAAGAAACTAATGCTGAACCCTCAAGAGTCAAGAAATGTATTACTAGCTTAAGCGTTTTAAAGAACATTACTTGAACATGTGACTCCTTAAAAGGTGGGGCTACGGGCAAAGGAGAACCATGAGCTAATGGTGTGAGAATAGGACTATGAGTCAAGATATCCTGGCATCTAATATCACATTTGACCTGAACTCTCTACGTAGTTTTGGGCACACTGCTTAAGAAAAACGTTGTCAAAAGTGGTCTTTTATTTTGGTTGGTAACCTAAGAACTTAGTGCCTGCTTTTCAGAGGTGCTGAACACGTGCAGCTCCCATGGACTTCAACATAAATTAAGAATGCTCAGCAACTCTGAAAAATGAAATCTTAGGCTTCCCAGGCCAGACACTGAATAATTTAGTCACTCATATTTGATGTAAAATTGAAAACTGGAGACTTAATTGCTTTGGTTCTAGTTTTCTTGCCTGTAAAATGAGGATATAGGTAATATGTACCTATTTCAGAATGATCATATTTCTGAAGTGCTTTCAATGAAAAGTATTACAAGATCCAATCTGGTAAAAATCCAGAATCTCTCCTGCAAGCAAATTTTGTCAAACTTATCACTGATCAAAGCCAGTTTCCTATAATTCAGTCTTTTGGGGAAGTCCAGTACTCAACAGTAAAATTAGGATAATTTAGGCATTTTACTTTAACATACCATGACCAAGCACAATTTGATTTGATATTCTTTTTTTTTTAGTACAACAAGTTCTTAGTTCTTCGTGCACTTCCCCAATTCAGCCAGTGATGAAATTCAGACAGCAAAGCTTACACTGTTTAATGTTGCAATGCATTTGGAACTTAAGAAAAAACCCTCAATATGAGATAGAAGTGGTCAGATAGGGTAGTACTCAACAGGAAGTTGTTCCTCCAACGGAAATTGCACACTCAAGTCAAAGAGGAAGACTTTGGAACAGTTAATTCTGCTCCATAAACTTCTGCAATTAGAAAAAAAACAAGAGTCCTGTGGCATTTTATAGACTAACTGATTTCTTCTGGAAATCAGGTGCCACAGGACCCTCATTGTTTCTACAGTACACAGACTAACGTGGCTACCCCTCTGGAATTAAAAGAGGAGGGACTATATATGAAGATACCATCTGTTATTACAGATACAAGATGAACATATTAAGTAGGATGCTACATACAATATATTTGCCTTTTTTAGTATGCCTCAGATTAAAATATTAAAAAAAAAAAAAAAGAAAAGAAAAAACCACACACAGACACACACCTTCACAATGTTTCTCCTCCAAATGACACTTTTTTTTTTTTAACAAAAAAAACACAGAAAAGGCATGTGGCCTCAAAAATGTAATCTCTGTCAAACTAGAATCCACTTACCAACAGTACAAGCTACATCAGTGCGGTTACCCTAAAAAGCTGGCTGTCTAAATCAAGAAGAAAACAATAATTGTGTTTTTTCATGTCTGAGGATGAGATATGTTACTCAAGGTACTTAAAATCAGAGCCCTTCTATTTTATTCTCTTTAGGCTTTTAAACAATGCTCAGCAATATAACATCTGAGTACCTTGTTCTAATCTAATGGAAGCTTAAGGCCTATTCCAATTCACAGTGGGCAGAAGTCACAGTGACCAGCCAAACCTCCTTATCTGCTAGTGTAAAAGGAACTGTTTCTAGAACTTGCTCCCAAAGTGGTTCATGGCCTAGAGTAGATAGGGACTAAGTACATACTGGATTGTTTTTGGTCTTTTTTTTAAATAAAGTAAAAGAAATTGCTAACTAAACATTGTCTGCTAATTGCTGTCTATATGCTAAAGCAGATTTAACCTCTTCACGGAGCTCCATCCCTACCCGAGCACAGGACTAGGACTGAACTGAACCCACAAAACATTTGCACTTACAACTATCCACTCAGAATAAATGCAAAAACTTTCCAATTTCAAAAGGGATAGCTGTGTTAGTTTAGTCATCTTCGAAGCATCTGAGGAAGTGGGATCTTCTCCCACAAAAGCTCATGCAAAAAAATAAATCTGTTAGTCTTTAAGTGCCACACAAAAACTTTCCAGCTACTCATCTGTGTCCAAGCATCAATCTGAGTATATATGTTCAGCAGACAAAACTTAGATGTCTTGTCTGAAAACATGGCATGGGGATGTCAACAAGCAAAAGCCCCACTAAGTGACCTGAAGGTCATAACAAAAACTTGTTGTGCTAAACATGGCTTTCAGCACTGTACAAAGTTTTTGTCATTTAGTATGTTAGTTCTCCTTTTTTGTCTTTATCTCAGTACTCTTATAATGTCACTATGAAGCGTTTGTACACCTGACAATCTCTGAAAATGTATGCAGTAAAAGACTCTGATTAGGATGACTCTTAAAAATTACTCTTCATGAGATTCTTTCCTGATTAAATAAAAGGACGATATTATAGGAGGACTGGCCCTTTAAAAGGGGAAATTACATGAGCCATACCTGTGCCACAATTAGCTCCTTTCCAGCCAGAGGAGCTTGAATTAAGTGGAGAGAAGTGACAGCTTAATGGACAACTGGGCCTTTAAAAAAAAAAAAAAAAAAAAAAAAAAAAAATCAGTCTGGAGTCAGAATCACAGTAAAGCTCCTGTAAGGAGGCCCTGGGCCATGGTCTGCAGGAGACCAGATGCTTCAAAGCACTCAGCATAGGCACCCAGAGCTCTATATGAGAGAAAAGAGAAATAAAAAAACAAACAAAGAAAAGCCCAGGAGAAGAGGAAGACTGCTGTGATTTACATTGTACCAGGCTTCCCACAGGAGAAAAGCCTGAGAAGTGAGAACTCTGGTAAGAGTGAGACCATCTGAGTTAAGCCATGGAGGGAACAGAATAACTTGTTTACTGTATGTCAGGGGTGTACAATCCTTTTGGTTGAGGGGCCACATTGCAATTCTTTTCTCAGTCGGGGGAGGGGGTCAGAAAATTTTTGATAGATAAGACATACAAATCAATCTTTATTAATAAACTTTAATAACATAAATGATTAGTGTGATATTGGGCATTGCTTTTGCTTTCACAAATCCTCAATGTCTGCCAGCACACTTGATGTAGCAATATAGAGTCTTCCAAACAGATGTCCATCTTTCAGGGGGGATCTAGATTTTGTTTTGATGTTTTTTATTCTTGAAAAAAGCTGTTTGCAGCAACGTGCTGCCAAACAGCACAATGAATCCACAGCTATGTTTTGATAGCTCTGGATAAGACTCAGAGGCAAGACAGGGGAGTATGGCAGAGGAGGGGAGGGGAAGAAGGGTGAGTTAGGGGGAGCAGAGCAGCTGGGTGGCAGGATTCAGCTACTTCCTGACAATCACACTGCTCCCCAACCCCCTCACCCTTCCAGAACTGCCAGTTTCTCCTGTGTTTGTCCTCCTGTGTTTTCCTCACCCCCAATCAGCACTGCTCTCCTTCCCCTGGATTCTGCTTGCCCTCAGACTTAGTTCTCCTCCCCCCACACCAGACTGAGCACAATGCCAGCTCAGCCCATACACACCCAACCCCTACCACACAGCACCTTGCTGGCTCAGCTTTTCTTCACTTCCCCACCCCACCCCCCGCAACAGACTGCAGCTTTGCTCTCCTTGCCTGGCTCAGCTCTCTTTCTCCCACCCAACCAAGCACCCTGCTGCTGGCGACAGCCTCAGCTCTTTCCCTCCCCCCCATTCCTGATAGTTTGTTACCACTGCTACTGGCTGACTCAGTTCTTCCCCTCCCACCCAACCAAGCAGGCTGAATCCAGCCCCTAAACAGCTCTCCAGCCAGGCCACACCTCCCTGTAGCCCTGCAGTGTGGAAACTTGACAAAGGCCCTGTCAGCCCCAGCTCCCAGGCTCTTAGAGCAGCACTCCATGGGTGGGGTGAAAGCCCTTGGCGGGCTGCATTCTAGACACCAGGCCACAGGTTGGATAAGCCTGCTGTATGTTAACCTGGGACAATTGACAAAGATGTTGTTAATTTTGGGACTTTTGAATACTCTCCAAGGGGACTGAATTTTTAAGTGTCTTAGCTGAAGAGGTAGGCCTTGCCAGACCCCCATAGAAGAGAATGAGGGCTTGTCTGTCAGCGGCCAGCAAATTGATCTTTGTGATCAGGTCTGTGAAGACCCACACAGCTGATCAGGAAGCCAAATCTGGAAGATTACCCCCACAGAAGGAATAGCCCTAAGTTGAAGGGAAGGGGTTTCCCTCCGACTCCGGTTACTGAACACAGCAGATAAGTAGGCAGTAGGCAACCAGAAGGAGATATGCATGGTATTTTAAGTACCCTGTGTCTTTCCCATCAATTGCCACTGAAATCACACAGCAGCATAGACCAGACCTAAGGAGAAGCCCAGCAACCTCTGCATTCAGCCACAAACGGGCACTGGCCAACACGTTGCCTGAGTGCAGGTATAGCTCACTCTGGGGCAGAATCCTATTACAAATAACTGGGCACAGAATGCTTAGTCTAATAAGCAGCACATGTGCCTTTTGAACACAGATCTGCTCATTTCAGGACCCCTGGCTTTTGATTTTCAGATCTAGCAGTCTCTGCTACAACACCTACAACATTATTAGCCATCTTCCACAATTATGTCCCATCTTTTAGCATAAAGTTAATCTCCATCTATTCAGGAGATGAAAAACAGGAAAAAACAACATGTGCACCCCATGACTATCGGCATGTACCTAGCCCTTCCTGCCAATTAACATTTGATAGTATCACTCCTCCTTCACTAAGTGATATCTGGCTTTCTTCCCTTCAACTTCAACAGAAATGCATTTTTTATTCTGTACCAAAAGAGAAAACATACCAGGCAGATATAAAGAAAAGATAAACAAGAAATCAAGAACTATGGTAGTTGAGGCTAAAGATTAAAAAAACTCAAACCACTAAATGAGTGCTAGCCAACTCGTGATCTAACTTAAGAGAACTGAAGTTGAGAGTTTAATTACAATTAGATTAATTATGAACAGAAAAAAGCACAGGTTTTATCCAAATTAGTGGGGACAAGTTAAAAGCATTAAGACTCATTTTGTTAGTAGAACCCACTTCAGTTAGTAGCAACAACAAGCCACCCCACTTCAGGGCTGGAATTTTAACTTGCCAGAAGCTGCATCTAGTTTGTACAAAATGGAGCAGATAGCAGCTATACTTGGGTTTTATGCAGATGTAGCTCACCAAGATGGATCACTGTTTACTGGAATCTGAGGTCTCTATAGCCAAGTGCCATATCCTCCTCCCCCACAACACCTGTGACACAGCTGCACTAAGTTATATGATAAAATATGCTCCCCATAAAGCTAAGATTTACATACACCTACAACCGTCTCTTTGTTGCCCCAAGTATAAAGGCGTATAAAGATATTGCTCGGGACTGCAGGGATAAAATCAGAAAGACCAAACAACAGTTGGAGTTGCAGCTAGCAAGGGATGTGAAGGATAACAGGAAGAGGCTCTGCAAGTATGTCAGTCACAAGAAGAGGATCAGGGATGGTGTAGGTCACTTACTGAATGGGGCAGGTATCCTTTTAGTGGAGGATGCGAAAAAGCTAAAGTGCTCAATGCTTTTTATACTTCAGTCTCCACAGGGAGGACCAGCTCCCAGCCCACTACACGGGGTATGGCAGATTGGCGAAAAGAAGAGATGCCCTTGGTGATGGAAGGTCAAGTTAAGGACTACTTAAAGAAGATGGATGTGCACAAGTCTATGGGGCCGGATGAACTGCATCCAAGTGTGCTGAGAGAGTTGGCCAGTGAGATAGCAGAACTGCCGGCCATTATCTTTGAAAACTCGAGGCAAACAAGGGAGATGCCGGAGGACTGTAGAAAAGCAAATATAGTACCTGTTTTCAAGAAAGGACAAAAGGAGGATACAGGGAATTACAGACCTGTCAGACTCACCTGAATCCCTGGAAAAATCATGGAGCAGGTTCTCAAAAAATCCATCATAAAACACTTCGAGGAAAACAGAGTGATCAGGAACGGTCACAGCATGGATTCACCATGGGTAAATCATGCCTAACTAACCTCATTACCTTCTGTGATTTGATGACTGGCTTTGTGGATGCAGGAAGAGCCATTGACATGATATACCTCGACTTTAGCAAGGCTTTTGATAGTTTCCCACAGCATTCTCGTTGGCAAGTTAAGGAAGTATGAGTTGGATGTGTGGACTGTAAAGGTGGATAGAAAACTGGCTAGATCAGTGGTTTCAGCAGGCAGGAATCAATGTCTGCATGTCTAGTTGGCAACCAGTAACGAGTAGAGTTCCCCAGGGGCCGGTCCTGGGGCTGGTTCTCTCCAACATTTTCATTAATTATCTGGATGATGAAATGAGTTGCACACTCAGTAAGTTTGTGAATGACACCAAGCTGCAGGGAACAGTAGACACACAGAAGGGCAGGGACAAGATTCAGAGAGAGAGAGAGAGAGAGAGAGAGAGAGAGAGGCCTAGACAAATTGGAGCAGTGGGCCAAAAGAAATCTCATGAGGTTCAACAAGGACAACTGCAAAGACCCACACTTGGGTTGGAAAAACCACCATGCACTGCTAGAGGCTGGGGAGTGATCAGCTAAGTAGCACCACTGTAGAAAAGGACCTGGGGGGTCATGGTGGGTGGAAAGCTGGACATGAGTCAACAGTATGCTCTTGTTGCCAAAAAGACCAATGGTATACTGGGCTTCATCAGTAGAAGTGCTGCCAGCAGATCAAGGGATGCAATTCCTCCCCTCTATCCAGCACCAGTGAGGCCACATCTGGAATACTGTGCCCAGTTTTGGGCACCTCACTACAAAAAAGATATGGACAAATTAGAAAGAGTCCAGCAGATGGCAACAAAAATGATCAAGGGGCTAGAGCACAAGACTTACGAAGAGAGACTGAAGGAACTAGCCTTATTTAGCCTGAAGAAGAGAAGACTGAGGGGGGGATTTGATAGCAGCTTTCAACTACTTGAAGGGGTGTTGCAAGGAGGAAGCAGCCAGGCTCTTCTCAGTAGTAACAGAGGACAGAACAAGGAGCATGATTTCAAGTTGCAGCTGGGTAGGCTGAGGTTGGATATTGGGAAAAACTTTCTTACTAGGAGGGTGGTGAAGCACTGGAATGGATTACCTAGGGAAGTGGTGGAATCTCCATCTTTGGAGATATTTAAGGCTCAGTTAGGTAAAACCCTGGCTGGGATGATTTAGTGAAAGTGGTCCTGCTTTTTCGCAGGAGGTTGAACTAGATGACCTTATGTCCCTTCCAATCCTATGATTCTAAGTAACATTCTCTAGTCTACACTGCCTGTTCACAGTGGCTACTCTTGTGGAGCATCTAAGGCTTAAAAGAGGAGAACTGAGAGAATAACTGATAGGACTGGCAGTCATTCTTGCCCTTATTGATGCTGTACTGGTAATTCTTACTCCATCCTATTAAAGTCATGGTGTGGTTCTTAAATTGTACACGTTTCTTTATTGGGAACTTGGTAAGTAGGAGTTTATACTTTTTGGTCCTTTAAAAATGTCAGATAGAATCCTGTGTGTGAGTGTGAATGGATTATAAAAGGAAGTAAACAGACATCTTTTAAAAACTGAAAGTTAAATCCTACTGAGGAAAACAGACTGAAGCATTAACTCTGGCAAGTCATAGGCCAAAAATAGAATTTCAAGAGCAACTAGCCAAAAACAAAAAACAACTTTTTTTTTCTTTTAAAGTTCCAGGGAGGTGCCCATGTTAGCCTGGTTGGGGTGGGTGTGGGGGGGGGGGGGAGACACACACCACATACAAGGAATGCTGTGGCACATTTAGAGACTACCAAATTCATTTGAAGCACATCAGAAGTAGAAAGCCTGCCAAACAAACAAATCACTGAGGCCACTGGATGGTCAAGTCAATAAAACAGCACTCAAGGAATGCAAGGCCATTGCAGAGAAGCTAAATGAATTCTTTGCATCAGTCTTCACTGAACAGGACATGAAAGAGATTCCCTGCATCCGAGCTGTTATTTTTAGGTGATGGATCTCAGGAACAGTCCCAGATTGAGATGTTAATAGAGAAAGTTTGTCAACAATTTGATTAATTAATAGGTTACAAGTCCATTCTGGTGACTTATTTAAATCAGCCTATGTACCAGATCACTGGTGGATACAAGTAACTTAGTCCGACTTGTCAGCCAATTGCTAAGACAAACAAGTCGGTGAATAAGTGGACAGCATTAATAATCACAAAAATTAAACAATGTCACCTGAAAGTGAGAAAAGGCAATCACATGGCACTGTTGTGGCTGACATTTCAAGGTGTCACAGAGACTCCAGAAAGCACTCTTGGATCTCTGCTGTTCAGAGCCAGTCAGGACTCTGCTACGGTGGAGCTTTCTCCTGAATCCGCCAGGTCTCCACGCTACCTGTAGCCAGCTCCCAAATCCAGGCTCAGAGGGTCCGATCCTTGCGCTGTCTTGTCTCCTCTGGGATGAGGTCCTCCCTCCAGGAGGGTCCCAGCCATCCCAATCAGCAGTGACACTCAGCCAGTGTAGAAATCAGAAGGTTTATTAGCAATCCAGTTTGCACAGCAGCTAGGACAGTTGGCTTTCAGATCAAACAGGAGGTCTAGCAGCAAACCCCCAGGAAGAGCCCCTGAGATCCTGCCCCTCAGACCACCATCTTCCTTCTACCCTCTCCTCTTCTCCCAGCCCTTTGTTCTCCTCCTGGCCAGCCAGCCCTGCCCCCAGTCTAAACCAGCCACAACCTGTGTCATCCATAGGGCATCCAGGTAAGGTTTGACTAAAGCCCATTCCCCCCATAGTGGTTCCCATAGTTATCATGCCACCATGTCCCATCACTAAAATATCCATCTCCCACCACCAAAGTACAGGAACAGAAAAGAACTCCACTTGGGTTATCACCTCTGGCGTCCCACAGTAGCCAAGAGGTTTCTTACTTCATCACACAAGGTATTTCTGTGCCAAATATGGTAAACAGTCATATGACCTTGCATGTATCATCCTGTAGGCTCTAGAATTTTACATTGTTTGCTTTTGACGGCAGGTACATAAAATAAATAATAATTCTGTCTTTGCAAGATGCATTTCCATGATAAAGAGCTTGCACTACAATAGTTGTGAGGTAAATTAAAAATATTATTTTGATATTTTATCTTCTCACAATGCAAGTACTTGTACTAAAAAATATAAAGTGAACACTATGTTTTGTGTCTATGTGATAACTGAAATCAATATATTACAACAAAACTTCAAAAATATTTATCGTAAGTTCAAGTTGGTATTCTATTATTGTTTAATAGTGTGATTAAAACTGCAACTAATCATGACTTTTTTACTCACAGTTCATTGTGATTTTTTAAATCATGTGACAGCACTAATAAAAAATGAAGGATCTACAGTATTTTACTATGATTAAAGGTATAATTATACAGTTGCTCATGAAAAGTATTCTAATACCTACCATACATCAGAGAGACCCAACTCACCTGCAGGGGAATGGCAGAGGGGGAAAAATAACACAGACTTTATTCAAAGCACTCTCTCGAATTCAAATAAGGATAAGTATGACAACAACTGTGTATTAGACAAATACAATGACACACTGTCACAAACACTTATTAATCAAAAGGCAGGAAAAAAAGGATGGAGAACTCAAATCTGTAATTTTAGTAAAGGGAAACTGGAGGTTTATGATCAAGTATTTGTCATAACCCATACAAGTATCAGCAGAGGCAGTATCTGCTTTTCTCTACTATGCCATGTAAAATGTTACGTGGTCTTAAAACATCATTAAACTGTACAAAAAACTGAAACCTATAACCAAAGATGTCAGAAAGACAGGATTTTAAACATGACCTGAATGCATTTATCTGCTTCTATGTGACCCATATTCACCATTCAATCCAGGCATGAGCTTCCACTGTCCTCAGTGGCTATTTTGTGCAGAGCAGGTTGAATATGAAATCCTGTTCATAACTAGCCTAACAGTCCTTCATCTCACATTTTCTGAGCTGTGTTGTAGACTTCCTGTGTATCTTTGAGCAAGTCATGCTCTCTAGGCCTTAAGGCTTGTCTAAATAGGAATCTTTTTAATCAAGAGACCAATCAACATATCCTTCCCACACCGACATACATGAGCATTTTTATTGTGGCACAAGAAAAGCTTTGTCAGTTTAGTTTAAATTCCTTCCTAAAAGGCAAATTAAACTGAAAAGTCACTCATATGAGAGTGTCCAAATACAAAAAAGTGTCCACATGGAGGGTTATATATACCAAATTCATTGCCAAAAAACCACACCACGGACCATGAAATCCGGTCTCCACCTGGAAATCTGGCTGTTGTAGGAGGGTTGCAGTACTGACACTCCTGCTTCTGCACAGCTTTGACATCTGGGCAGCTGAACAACAGTGCTTGCTGGCTGGTGCCCAAATCTGAAGGCAGCACCACTGCCAGCCATAGCACAGAAATGAGGGCAGCATGCTATGGGAAAAAAGGTTGTTGTGACTTTTTGGAGGGCCAGGGAAGGCAGGTCTTATGAGTGGACAATGCATTTGGGGTAGGGGGTGTGCGCTGTGGTCACCCTCTCCCCTCACACAGCCAGTGCATGGGCCCCTTTAACCTCCAAGCACTGGGGAGGAGCAGGGCTAATATCAAGGGGCTCCGGATACTAGCCCCAGCCAGGCTGAAGATAGATGGAACTTTCTCTTTGCTTTTAGGAGTCATTGCCAGAGCCAGGTCAGACCCACCTCTGGCGGCAGCATAGAAATAAGAGTGGCAAAACCATAGCATGCCACCCCTAGCTCCTGCAACACCACTAGTAATGGGTCTTCCTTCAGAGATGGAAGCCCAGCCAGGAGTCACCCTCTCCTGCTGTCCATCTCTGAAAGCTGCACCCACAATTGCCTTGCAACCCCTTTTGTGTTAGGACCCCCACGGTTACACCACCATGAAATTTAAGATTTTAAAAACCTTATGACCATGACATTTATGAATATAGATTGTAAACTTGGTAATGACTTAGTAAAATCAATGTACTATTTTAAATTCATTTATCTAGGAACAGAATTTCTGGGTAGACAAGCCCCTACTTTCTTCATTTGTAAAATGGGAAAGTCAAACTTTCCTCATCTATATCACAAAAGCACTGAGTATATTAATTTGTGACTATCTGAAGTACACTGATAGTCTCAGAAGGTGCTACAGAAGTACTGTTAAACAATTATTATGAAATTAATTCTTAAGACACCTAAGGACATCTAGTTTGCCTGGATATACAAGATCAGACATGGCACAGAATGGACCCATTTGAATCCCTATGAGAGGGAGAGAGCAAGGGAGGAGAAAGAAGAGACCTATTATGCAATAGACTCAATAAAGCTGTCCCTGCCTGTGAATCTATAAAGCAGCATGGCCTCAAAAGAAGTGCCTGCGTACTATGAAGTGGACTAGAACCAAAAAGTCACTCTCAAAGTCACATTTCCGTAGTGATGGTAGAGGGGGGTGGAGAGTAAGGAAGGAAGGAACCACTTCCAGTAATATATCTGTTTACATTTCACCTTTGGTGGACTTATTTCTCTCCCTGCAAATTCCAGTTTTGGAGTAAACATGGTGATGGTTAGCTAGACATTCAGCAATAAAAAGTCATATAGCTAAGTTATCATTGGCTAGTCTCTCTACCATCACCCCTCAAAAAATAATTAACATGAGTAAGACTTTAGAATATTTTACACTGGAGAACCAGTACAGAAACCAAACTAATTAAAAAAAAAAAAACCTGGAGAATACAGACCAAAAGTCAAGAGAGGTGCCACATTCCACAGAATGTACTAGGCAACAAAAACAAAATCATCTTCATGCATGAGTGTGAGCAAAGACACAGACTTGATCCCTCTTTCTTTTTTGTATCATCATCCACTGTCTCATACTTCAAAAGGCATCAGCGGTTAACCCCAAAGTAGTTTTAGCTTTGGGAGTTCCCCTTTTCCATTTCATATCTATTGGCTGTGTTTGTCTGTTTCTTAAAAGTGCCCCTTTCTGTGACTCAACTTCTGTCTCCCTTCCTTTATGTTTTTAAAATCACTTTTGGAAAGATACACTGTTATCTACACCTTTCTCACACACCAGTGAACAAATTAAAAGCATCAGTGAAAATATACAAGTGAGAAAAATAAATGTGATTTTTGCAGCAGTGGAACTATATAAAAGTGACAAAGAACCAACAAAGAGAAAGAAAAACCCATATAAAAGTAATTAAAACTAGTAAATACCAAAATAGAACCATTTTTTGTTGTGGGAGGTAACAGAATAGAGCAAAACATTAGAACTCCTTGTCATTTCTTTCATTTTTCCCCCCTTTGGGTGAGGAGGTGAGAAAGCAGAATGATTTAAAAGAAAATAAATTCATCCCAAATAATATTTCATATCATTGCAAATGAGTGACACCTAGTGATAAGCACAAAGTTGAACAACTTTTACTCTCCTACATACCAGGTAGTCAAGATAAGCTAGCAAGCTCTGACAGGTAGCTGAAGAGTGGGTGTTGAACCATGGGAACCTGGTACTGCTGTGTTTCTCTCCCTTAAAGGCCAAATAAATGAGCCAGGACTCAGAAAACACCATACATGACTCCCCAGAACAAGATGTCAATACAGCCAAAGGACACAGAACTTCCAGCTGGGATCTGTGAATTATCACCTCTTTAATTCACCTCTCTATTCTTTTATACTTACACCTTCCCTTCTCTCCCCCCACCCCTTTTAATCCTGGAATTGTTCCAGATGTTTTATTCATAATAACAAAGTCTAAGACATGGTGGGGGGGAATGGATTTTACTTCTGATATTGAAACATTAAAAGCTGCCTCAGACAGCTCAATGCCATCCCTCACTTTATACGTCCTAACAAGTGCCATGTTGTAAGAGTTTTATGAACTTGTCAAACAGGCTCTTATTTTGCCAGCGGTTCCAAAATTATTGCTCACAGAGCAGAGTTACTGGAAATGAGGGGAAAGGGAGGGACTGGAGTGTGATTTGTGGTAGGGTTACAGGAAGGAAAAGTATGCTACTATGCAAAGTAGCACTAATATAGTCCGTCCCCTGAAAGGGAAGTTGGAACCAGAAAGCAACAAAAAGATGACAGATTTTTCCCCTCCATAACATAGTAAAATCCTTTAGGAGGGACATGGACTCAAAACAATGCAGATTTCTTTAAGGTATATGTCCATATAGGAAAAGAAGTGTAATTTTATGTACCTACATGTTCTAAAGAACTGTCTTAAACACACTGAAGATGAGAAAGTGAAAGAATCTTGGGGGTGGAGTGGAGTGGAGGGAGTAGCCTATGAACTAATGCCCTAGATTGGGACTTTGTCGTGTTAATGCATTTCACATGGCCGGATCTCTTGTGTTACAACCAAGGCACTGCCACTGGGATTACAGTACTCCCAAATCTGAACGGTAAAGATACAAGATAGCATCAACACTGATCCAGGAAGAAATTAAAAAAAGAGAAAAAATCTGATCAGAGGAAGGAAAGTCAGCATATACAGGTTTTGTTTTACAGTCCACTGCCTCATTCACATGTATGAGAATGATTTCTTTGTGTTTACCAATTAAAAATAAAATCACAATTTAAAAGAAAATCGCTTAACTTACTTAGGAAAACTGACATGACAGAGCAACCTATCATGTGAAGACAAGATTAACACTCCTCACCCAGTAAGAGCCTAGGCTGAAACTTATTTGAATGAACTTGACGCAGCTTGGCTTCAAGCCAGCATTCAACGTCACTGAATGACTTAACAGAACACAGTGTTCTTGGCAGGGGCACAAGTATGTGTTGAAATCCAGGCAGAGAGAAAAATCAGTTTGTATTTCAAATTAATAAAAATAAGTGGTAGTAAAAAGGTAGTGTAAACACAGACAGCAGTAATCATCTGACTATAGATTTGCTGCAGGAATTTTGTTTAGCTGTCTACTGTTCCTTCATTCACCAAAATAGTTACATTAAGGAACTCGATTCTCAAAAGTAAGCTCTTTCCTCCACCTTCAAATCACAACTCACAGATTCTGCTCCTTCCTTCTCACCTTCCACAACACTGTACCTGGAAAATTCCAATACACCTTTTAGCTTGCTTGCAAAGGGAGTGACAGCCTCTAAAGCCAGAACAATTCATGACTCACTTCCGCTCAAAACCTTGAAGTAAAGGCAGCTCATGCAATGCTTTTGTATAGGATACTTTGCTGTAAAGTTATGTCATTCATAAATGGGTTATGTTAAACCTGTGTCATGAGATGAAGAGCAAACAAGGAGAACAAGCAAAATAAATTTATCATGCATTCAATGCATTTCCTCCATGTAATATATGGATATCATAGCCTTTCCTAGTTCCACACCAAGATCCCCTCTTATTTTCTTTCCAAGTCTAGTTTCAAGTCCTATCTTCCCTTCCTTTGTCCTATCCCTTCTGTCTCTGGTATCATATTCCACTACCATCATGAGAAGCAGCAACTGCTGAAAGGGTCTCTCCTGGAGTCAGTCATGCAGCATCATCACTTTCAATACCCATTTTTCATTCCATTAACTAAGGAGCATTCCTGTCCCATGTGACTCCATCACTGACCCTCAAATGCAAGACTCAGTTCACAGCAACATCTTCCAGCTAGCAAAACAGGCCGCAGTATGCAATGATCACACAAAAAGCGATTCAAGTTTATTCTCATGACATGCCACACATAAATCCTTAGATTACCCCGTAGCCTGAGATGCTAGGAACTAGCTAAAAGCAAGGCAGGTATGCTTCCCAAGTTCCAAAGGGACAGCCGTGTTAGTCTAGTCCAGTAAAAAAAACAACAAGCAGTTGTGTGGCACTTTAAGACTAACAGATTTATTTTTTGCATGAGCTTTCGTGGGAGAAGATCCCACTTCCTCAGATGCTTCGAAGATGGGTGAACTTACAGAAAGGAGTGAAACTAAATGCAGGGGGGTGTAAAACATAGGATCAGGTCATAAAGTAACAGCAAATCAGAGCAGTTTACAGGCTTAAAGAATGGGAAGCCTGAAGTCAAATTACCCTTTGTAATGGGAAAAGAACCCATAGTCTCGATTGAGTCCTGCTTTCACAGAATTTAGCTTGCATATTAATTCGAGTTCAGCTGTTTCTCTTTGGAGTCTTGATGTCCCAGGTACACCTCTAACGACAGTCGTTAACAAATCCATCATCGAGTGATTAGGAAGATGGAAGTGCTCAACTGGTTTCTCTGTTCTTTGATTTCTGATATCAGCTCTGTGCTCATTCAATCTCTTACGGAGCGATCGTCCTGTTTGTCCAATATATAAGGTGTTGGGACATTTCTTGCACACGATGACATAGACGACATTAGTAGATGAGCAGGTAAATGAGCCTTTGATAGAGTAGCAGGCTTGATTAGGACCTATGATGGTATCTATTGTGCAGATATGTGGGCAGACTTGGCAGTGTGGTTTTTTGCAGGGGTGTGTGCCTGCTTCAATGTTCTTGTTGTTAGATCTGTAGTTGCTGGTGAGTATCTGTTTAAGATTAGGGGGCTGCCAAGACCCACGAAGCCCTCAGAATAACCGTTGCTTCTGCAGAGCAGATTCACTTCAGTTGAATGACTGGCATAGACCCATCCCACCCTACATTACCCTCAACCCCCTCCTGAAGGAAGACTGGAGATCTGTTCAGCAATGGATCTTCCAGTCCCACACACAGCTTCTGGGCAGCTGAAGGACTGCTGATAACCCAACCCATCCTTCCCACATCCAGTACCTGCAGGTTTTATTTCCGGAGGGCCCTCCATAACCACTAAAATATTTTACATTAACAAAATTAAACATCCCTGCAAATTAACTAGGCAGTGAAGCAACTTGCATGGCTCATGAATTACATCTCAAAAGTAACTCTTTCAATCCTCTTCTAACAAATGTGATAAATATTTCCAAAAGTTAGTTAGTTAGTTTGTCCTGAAAGATCTCCAAAATGGTAAGAGCTATAAACACAAAATTTTGAACAAATACTTTTGATTCCCTAACTTAAATATCTGGATTGGTTATATCTCAAAATCGGCTTCCTCAGAGCCCCAGTTCACACCACAAATAATTAGCTTTTAGTAGCACCTGATCATAAGCATTTGCTGGACTCTTTTGTTAAGTATGTCGCATAAAGCACAACTACAAAATCCTTCCCCTCTGGCTACAAACTAAGTAGCTCATCTGTTGTCCACCAGGCTTCTCTCAACTCTCTTTTATTTTAACCACGCAAAAATAGGTATTGTAATCAATATTTCAAAAAAATGGAATGGGTAAATGATAGGCTATGACACAAAAAAATCTTACCAACAATATAGGCTACAATCATCATAATTCCTGTGGAAAATACTGTTCTTTTAACAGTAATAACTGGATGAATTTACTTGTGAAATCAACATCCCCTATGTTCTAAATAAGGAGCTACCTTTGCACATGAAACATACTTGGGACAGTTCAATTCGTGCAAGTGAGCAGACATGCACTTTGTGACAATTTTGGGGTTCATTTCTCACAGTAATATAAAAGACAAAATTATTTCCAATAAAATATGCTGTTAAGGTAATTCACGTAGTTCATTCATCACACCTTTAACTATATTTTCTGCAGGAAACGCCAGGTATTTTTGCTAGCTATTGAATAAACTCTGCCTGCGTCTCCCATCGGTTGACAAAATATGTTTACAGTAGCATACAAATAATTAGACAAATGAGTGTTTCAAGGTCCTAAATATGGAGGCGGAGTGGGGGAAGGGAAGCAACCTCAGGTTTTTATAAATTTGTTTTTGTTTGCTTAAAATTAAATAGACTTCTCTGCACGATCACATCCTGAAACAACATGACTGGAGGATAAAAAGGCACATATGTTAACTCCCACACAGAAAAAAAGGCAAGTGCCTACTGAAAACATAAATCTGACTTGAAAACAAACACTACTGATCACAAGGTCAAGGATGAGACTAATCTATAAATTATTAAATTCAAAATCTCCTTGCAAGCATATAAATAACAATCAGACAGGATTAAGGGGTCACTGTCACACAATCTGCTTCCTGTAAGCATGGGACATTGGCGGAACTCAGCACTTCTGTCTTCTCTCACTGGGTTTCTATGGTGGTCAGACTATGGAACAAAAGGGTCTAAATAAGCAGCAGAAATGGAATTAATTCAAGAGAGTAGATAGATTTGGGAGTGTAAGAGAAAGCAAGAGCTAAAAGTACAGAGTAGGCAAGCTGCCACTGGCAACAGAATATAGTTCAATCTGAATTTCCTAATTTTAAAATGATAGCCTATCAAACAGATCTATCACATTAATATTCTCTCCATTAGTATTTTTTAAAGAGTTCAAGATCACTTTCACTAATAAATTTTAGAAAAAATTTATTCCATAAGCACCGATATAATTAGTCTACCCAAAATAAAAATATGAACAAATTCACCACTCTGTAACATAGATAAAATGGGGCAGCAGGGTAAGAAGGTGTGCATAAAGGAAACCATAAACAATCTCAGAGTTTAAAATGAAACATTTTGGGCTCTTATAGAGAAAATAGATCTTTGGAATACATAAGATTTATTAAGCACAAAAATATGGATCAGGTCTACTTAGTCTCAAACTCTGCTCAATATCCTTGGCTTTCACCTAATAGCATGCTGGGATTCCATGCCAAGTTCAATTAAGTTTGCAAGTTTGCTTGAGAACCAGATCCACGGGTTAGTGAGGTTTTCTAAAACCACTCCCTGTTTGTTAGCAGGCAACCCACTGGAGGCTGGCACAATCTCTGAGAAGGGCAGAGTTGAAAGGAGGACGTAACCTGTCCCACAATCATGTAGGCTACTTTATTTAGTAGTAATAATACAGAAACCATAAATAATCTTTGAACAAATGCATGAGATATTAGTTTAGAAAAGGATGAGATTAAATTTCTCAGTGTCCTGTAAAATAACATACTGAATGGGTTATGCATTCTCTTTTCTGTGTACTCTAATTTCACATTCTAATCTACATTAGAAGAAATTGTTCAGTCTCTTGTGAAGACTCATCATCCATTTAAATTTTATTCTTATTTACTAATTAAAACGAAGACCAGCAAGATATATATTCCATTACCCTTCTCCTAAGTCAGTCGGTCAGTCTCCCTGAAGAATTACTGTGAAATTGCTGAATTCTGGAATATTTTCCATTGTAGTATAGAGAATCTCAGGTGACTGGATACTGTGCTAAATTGTGCCAGAACCAAAAGAGAGTAACTTACTTCCCTGACTTCTGTGTACACTGCTTGATGAAGCTTTTCAGTTGGACATTTTATTTTAAAAATTAAAGCTTGAAAGACAAGAGAAAAAAACCCAATCCACCAACATCCCTAACAATATTAAGGCCCTATTTTCTGGACGTTCCCATCTGAGCTCCAACCCCATCAATCTCCCAACACCACTACCCAAGCATGCGTGAAACTGACGAAAACAGCAAGGGAGTGTATCTAGAGTAACACATTTCAGGGGGTAGCATTAGGTAAGAGGAATGTTTTTAGAGATAAATCCCACATTGAAGTTAAGAGGAGGCTGGATGATATCAGGCAGTATTCTTAAAGGAAGTTAATAAAAAACAAAAACAAAACTGATGCCCAACAAGAAGAGTGACATAAGCAAGCTCCTATATCAGTTTACTAATTTGAAGGTTATTTATAAAGCAGAAATTGATTAACGGTATTTTTATATTATCAAGTTCTGCAGCATTATTAACAAAGCTGCTGACTGTTTCAGAAAACAAAGTTCAAACTTTTAAGGATTTAAATTTTCCATATTATATAGCATCAGCTAAAAAATGGCATGCATCTCAAACTACAAAAGTTTTTCATTCTATATTACCTTGGTGTCCATAAAGTTATTTCACAGACGATGTAAACAGATGTTTTCTAAATCTTTTACAAATATCCCACACAGTCTGCATAGATGCAGCAGCAAGGACAGCATTACTGATCCAGCTACTTCTAAGTCAACCATGATTGTACATCTCTCACTATAATTCATTATTTCAAATATTAAAAAGAAAACAAAATATGAGCACAGTTGAAGCACCATACATTTCTAATGTTTCGTCAGTGGCCGCATTTTTCAGGGACATTTTATAGTGGTATCAAGTGGTCTCATTCAGGTCAGGGCCCATTGTGCTAGACTCTGTTATTGTACAAAACACAAGCGATGGGCCCCACCCAAGAGCTTGCAATCTAAAAAGACCAGAGATCAGGAGACAGAGGAAAGGACTCCTCACAGCCCGGAAAATTGGGGAAGATACTTTTCTATGAGTAGACTTGGGTAGAGTGCTAGCATCTGCTGTCCTTTTACAGGGCATTTACATATTGACTCATCACTCTAGTTCACGGCTTAGGCAAATTCATTAACAATATTGTCAATGCCTTTTTTTAAAACTGGTGATTTTAGCACTATTTATAAAGGACAGAGTCTCAGTCTATGATCAACTGATTATACAAACCCATATTAAAAATTAAGTCAATTTTCTCTTTTCCTTTTTAAAATGAGCATAATCACAAAGCAACATAAAAGTAGCAGTTAATCATCTTGGAAGTCTTGCTCTCCCAAAAATTAACGAACTGGCATGCATGATCGGCAACAGTTTTACGTTTCTGACCTAAGATGAGGAAGAAGAGGATGACAATAATGAAACTTGCCTTTGAGCAATGATAAAGGCAGTAGTCACTCAACCACTGGCTGTTCAGCATCTTTGGAGCACGCACGACACACGAGAAAGAATATGGGAAGTGAGACTTTCCCACAATGCTTATAAGCATATTCAGTGACGAACTCTAGATAAATGACAGATGAGACAGCACTAAATGGAGCATGTGACTCATACAAGAATATTCCCATTTTATTCCTGTAAAATTATGATCCATTTTATTTTACAAGTTGCAATTCATACAAGAAACTGTAATCTATATATACTGTGCTACGCTCTTTGCAGTCCCTCTAGAAAAACACAATAGAAACATTTAAGCAGATGGAAATCCATTCAGTCATACAGCTATGTGGAGTTCATCTCTCGAAATACTAGGCTTAAAATGCCGACTTTTTTGCATTAAGTATAATATCATAACACTTGGTGAGAAAAATGGAAGTTACTCACCTTGGTGCAGTAGCTGAAGTTCTTCAAGATGCATTTTCCCGACATGCTCCACTTAAGGTGTGTGCATGCAGCCACACCTTGGATCGGAGAGTTTTTAGCAGTGACTCTGGTAGCAGGAGAGGAGGCGCTCGCAGGAGCCAGCATTGATTTCCCACCACTGCTGATGCATGTGCCTCCAGTCTCCCCCCTCCCCCCACTCTTCAGTTCCTTTCTACTGCGGGGGCTCCAGTTTGTAGTAGGGAATACTCCAAAGTAGAGGAGAGGAGGGCAGGTAGTGGAGCATGTGGGGAACATGCATCACGAAGAACTTCAGCTACTGCACCAAGGTGAGTAACCTCCATTTCTTCGTCGAGCTGTGTTCCCAACTGCTCCACTTAAGGTGAATGACTAGCAGTTCCCTTCTGTGGAGGTGGGTACTTCGGATTTCCTGTTGTGTACCGTACTCAGGACTGCTTGGCCGACTGCAGTGTCCATGCTAGAAATTTGTTCTAGTATGTAGTGTTTTGCAAAAGTATCAGCTGAGGACCAGGTAGCAGCTTGACAAATGTCTGATATCGGTACTTTCATGAGGAAGGCAATTGAGGATGCAACTGATCTGGTGGAGCAAGAACGTAAGCGGTTCGTATACACAAGGAGATCCATTGTGATAATCTCTGCTTTGAAATGGGTTACCCCTGAGAATGTTCTGCAGTAGAAACGAATGATCTAGGTGTTTTCCTGAAGGGTTTAGTTCTTTCCAAATAGCATGCCAAGGCCCATCTTACATCAAGGGTCTGTAGAGCCTTTTGGTGTGGCATGGTGTGCAGTTTTGGGTGGAAGACTGGAAGGTGTATAGTTTGCTTGAGATGGAAGCAAGATGTGATTTTTAGGAATGAATTTAGGGTGTGGTCATAGGGAAACTTTGTCCTTGTAAAAAAGACAGTGTAGGGAGGATGCACTATAATGGCTGCGATCTCTCCTACTCGTCTGGCTGAGATGATTGCAACAAAAGAGTCTACTTTCATTGATTGGTGAAGGAGTGAAGTAGTTGCTAGTGGTTCAAAGGGTGACTTCATCAATGCTCTGAGTACTCTTGTAAGGTCCCATGGAGTTGTAGGTGGTCAGACTTGTGGTTATAAGTTCTGTAAACCCGCCATGAATCTTTTAACCACACAGTGGGCAAAGATGGAAGCACTTTCTGAAATTTCATAAAAAGAAGAGATCGCTGCTAAGTGGACTCTAATACCGTTAACTGAAATATTTGTCTCTTTTAGGTATAGAAGGTATTCCAAGAAGTACAGTATTGGAGCGGTAACTGGATTAATACTTCGTTGGCTGCACCAGGAGGAAAAGCGATGCCATTTGTGGAGGTAAGTTAACCTTGTTGCAGGTTTTCTACTGTTTAATAGTATGTGTTTGACCCTGTGAGAACACTGAGTCTCTAAATCATCGAACCATCTAGGTTTCACGCTCAAGTCAAGTGGAGTCTGTCCAGGTGAGTATGCGTTAGTGTTCCATTGTTCTGTGACAGGAGGGTCTGTATGAGAGGTAGGGTGATTGGTGGTGTCTTGGACATTCTCAGGAGGTATGCGTACCATGTTTGTCGGGGCCATGCCGGTGCTAAGAGTATCACCGTTGCTTTGTCTTGCTGTATTTTGCAAAGAGTCCTGGGAATCATTGGTATGGGAGGGAAGGCATATAGAAGTGTTTTTCTCCAGTCAAAGAGAAATGCATCACCACCGGAGCCTTGACCCATTCCTCCCCGTGAACAGTAACGTGTGCACTTTTTGTTTTCGGCATTGGCGAATAGGTCCATGGTAGGGAACCCCCAAAGTGTAAAAATGTTTCGTAGGATGTCTTCCCAAATTTCCCACTTGTGTTGATTTGTGAAAGATCGACTCAAAGTATCAGCTATCATGTTGTATTTGCCCAGTAGGTATTTTGTTGATACATGGATACCATGATCTATGCACCAATCCCAAAGTTCCATTGCCTCTAGACATAGTGGTTGTGATCTGGTTTCTCCTTGCCACTTGACGTAAAAAATACATGTTTTGTTGTCGATACATATCCTCACATTCTTCCCTGAAATTATGGGGAGAAAATGTTGGCAAGCATTTCAAACTGCTCTTAATTCGAGGAGGTTTATATGTAGGGATCTCTCTGGGATGGACCATTTCCCTTGAGTAGTTTGTTCCTGGAAGTAGGGCCCCAGCCTATGAGGGAGGCATGTGTAGTGATCATTAGATCCAGTTGTTGTGGGGTAAAGGGGACCTCCTGTAACAAATTGTTTTGGTCTGTCCACCAGAATAGAGAATTCTTGATTATGGCTGGGATGGAAAGGATGCCTCTGGAAGGGTGACACCGTTGTTTGAACTCTCTGAGGAACCATAATTGAAATGGGCGCATGTGGAGCCGGGCATGTTTGACAAGGTAGGTAGTAGCTGCCATATGGCCCAGCATTTGCATACACATATGGGTAGAGACCAATGGCGATTTTTGTATGGTAAGGGCCAGTTGTTTTATGTTGTGATATCTTTCCAAGGGAAGAAATGCCCTTGCTAGAGGTGAGTAAATCTGGGCTCCAATGAACTGTACCTCCTGTGATGGTTGTAATGACGACTGCTTGTAGTTTATGTTTAGGCCCAATGAGAGAAAAAAGATTCTCTGTTGTTTGAATTGTCTTGTGGGCTTCTGAGCGTGTCGGAGCTTTCATGAGGAAGTCGTCTAAATAGGAAAAAATTGAGATTCCCTGCTTGTGCAGGAAGGCTGTTACTGGGACCATGAGTTCTGAAAATACTCTTGATGCTGTCCAGAGTCCAAAGGGGAATACCATATATTGGTAATGATTGTTTAGGAACAGTAATCTTAGAAATCTTCTGTGGGCTGGCTGGATTGGGACATGAAAACAAGCATCTCTCAAGTTGAGGGAAGACAACCAATCTCCCTGCTGCAGGGATAGAAGAATGGTGTTTAGAGTCACCATTTTGAACCTCTTGGTTTGTACATATTTGTTGAGTTGTCTGAGATCTAAGATTGACCTCCAACCCCCTGTCTTCTTCTGGGTTAGGAAATATGGGGAGTAGAAACCTCTTCCCGCATGTTCTTTTGCAACTACTTCTATTGCTCTTATGTGAAGCAGGTTTTGGATCTCCTTTTGGAGGAGTTATACATGACTGGGGTCCCAGAAGAGGAAAAGGGGGAGTAGTGGGATGTGGGATTCGATATGAATGGAATGGAGTAGCCTTTCTGTATGATCTCTATAACCCATTTGTCTGATGTTGTTTTCATCCACTGATGAAGAAATGGACGTAATCTGTTGTTGAAAATCAGAGGTTCTAAATGGTGTCTATTCATGATCTAGCACTGGTTGGTTGGGCAATCCCTCAACCTGGATGTCAAAACTGTTGTTTTGAGTTGCCTCCTTGTGAATTTTGTGGTGGCTGGTTATTTTGTCTTCTTCAGTGTGATTGACGAGATTTGCTTCTAGAATTGCCTAGTCTGTGACTAGGCTGGTTTTGGGAACACCTATAGTTGTAGGCTTGGTTTCTACAGTACTTTTTCCTTGATGATGGGGTTCAGAGAGTGGCTCTTGAGTCTTTTAAACTGTGCATAACCTCGTTCATTCTTTCTCTAAATAGGTTGTCCTCATCAAAAGGAAGGTCTTCAATGGTGTTCTGCATCTACGTAGGCAAGTCAGCAGTGTGGAGCCAGGAGGATCGTATCATTACAGCTGCAGTGCCCAATGTTCTGACAACTACATCCGCAGCATCTAGAGATGCCTGCAGAGCCGTTCTTGCAACGAGCTGACCCTCTGTAGTTGAGATATTAAATTGTTCTTGTTTGTCTTCTGGAATAAAAGTTTGAGAATTCCATGAGCTTCGTGTATACTTCATGGTCGTAATTTGAGAGAACTGCTGTGTGGTTGACCACCCTGAGTTGTAATGCAGCAGACGTATATACTTTTTTGCCCAGAGTATTGAGTTTTTTGTCTTCTTTGGATACAGGATTGGTTTTTGAGTATGTTTGTTTATATCTTTGATTAGCTACCTCTATCACTAGAGAGTTTGGCTGTGGATGGATGAATAAAAATTCATTTCCCTTAGGGGCGATAAAATATTTCTTGTTTGCCTTTTTGTTAGATGGAGCACAGATGCTGGCGGTTGCCATACAGCATTTGCAGGCTCCGTCATGCCCTCATTCATTGGTAAGGCTAGTTTAGTGGACACTGATGACTGGAGGATTCTATATAACTTGTTTTGTGTAGTTGGATTATCGAGTGGATCATCCATGCTATCAGCTGCCCTTTTAAATAGGTCTCAATTGTTTCAGATCGCCCGCTTTGGGTTGTTGTAAAGGATCTTTTGGAGGTTCTTCGAGCTGCGGAAGTGTAAGTGCTGCTCCTGTGGCAGTCCGCACTTGTTGCTGCAGAGCGGGTGGTAGGAACTGTTGCACCGGTCCCCCTGTTGGCTAAGTATTAGGTATAGGTTGAAAGGTGCCATAAGGCAGCCAGTTCATCCAGTTCACCCCTGGTATCTGAGGTGGAGTACAGAACATCCGCAGGGGACATGGCCAAGGGCAAGTCATGCTTGGATTTCATGTTGTAGGCTTAGTGGATCAAGTAGTACAAGGCTTGATCTGTCCAATGAAGATGTCTGCTGTGAACAGCAGCATAGCAAAGACAAGCAACCATCAGACGAGTCTGTCTCAAATAGCGGTGAGATGGGAGAGAAGTGGATTTGAAGGTCATCTTCCAAGTCTATATGCTTTGTTTTCTTTCTGTGTTTCTTGGATGCCGACTGCCTTGGAGGATTATCGGCTATACTGTGCTGTTGCGGCACGGATGTTGGTGCCGAGGTTTCTGCTTGCTGCAGCGGTATCTGCCCTGTATTTGAATAAGTAGCCAGTGCCGGAGAGAAGTATGTCAGCGCCGGGTTCAGTGGTGGTGTCAGCGTTGTGCATGACACGGGAGTTACTGAGTGTGCCGGCGGTGCAGCTATCAGTGGCATGGTTATTGTCAGCAGCAGATGATTGTCAGCACTGCTTTAAGGTCTGCGGCTTTGCCAGATTGGCCCTGACAGTTTTTGATGTTTTTGGGCGATCAGCCCAGCCGGGTTTTACAATACTAGAGGGAAGGTCAGCCTCCAAAAGGTATTAGTTTTAGCTTCAGTGCCTTTAGGTTTTTTTTTTTTTTTTGTCGATGCTGGAGAAGATACAGTAGAACGGCATTTGTGCACTCCCTCTGATGGTTGAGGAGAGGCACCAAGGTCCAAGGTGGGACAGAGGGAGCCTTTTAAAAGTAGAAGTTTAAGCTTCCTCTCATTGCCTTTTCTGGTCCACGATGTTAAGCTGCGGCAGTGCTGAGATTTATGTGATAAGCGTCCCTCTCCAAGACACTTAATACACGATTCATGGCCATCAGATGCTGGCATTGCTTCCTTACAGGAAGCAAAGCGTTTAAAGCCTGATGGGCTAGGCATTCTGTAGTCGCCATCTTCTTCTTGTCCTTATTCCTCCCTCCCCCCCCCCTTTTTTTTTTTTTAAAGGGAATGAGAAGTGGATAGCACTGAAGTAAGTTGAAGCCATCGTGAACTCTGTCCGCAGGCGGAGGCGGTTGAAAGGAACTGAGGAGCGGGGGGGGGGCGGCAGGGGACTGGAGGCACGCATGTCAGCAGTGCCGGGAAAACACCAGCTCCCGTGAGCACCTCCTCCCCCACTACTGGTGTCACTGCTAAAAACTCTCCGATCCAAGGTGCGGCTGTGCGCGTACACCTTAAGTGGAGCAGTCGGGAACACTGCTCAACGAAAAAACCCTATTTGTATCTAATGCTAAAATGTTCTTTATAACTATCTGTACTATATTTTGCCAACACAATCCTAATCACCCAAATATCACAACACCTGAGAAATCAAGATCTAGGAAATCATGAGACTTTTCACTGTCATTAAAAGACTTCAGGGGTTCTTGAACCTGTTTTGTATAAATGAGATTACATCATATCTGAGACACACAGAACTAAAAGCCAAAGCTACATATTAAATAAATTAATTAATAAATTAAAATATATTTTCAGGGGAAGTATCAGTAAAGACCAGATTGTGACGTAAAAGCCAGTATGTAAAAGAGGCTCTTCCTTGTATAGGTCAGCCATGTTCATAACACTAACCTTTCTTTCCCAGGAAGGGCTAATCCTTGCTCTGTGAATCTGCAAATGGTGAAGAGGCTGGCCTGGGAGCCCAGAAGACAAATAAGGTTGCACATGCATTGTTCTTCTTCTGCTAACCTGCAGAACATGACCTGTGATAACTTTAGTGCTTAGTTCCTTTTGTGCTGGAGAACACCTTCTGACGGCAAGGGTTGCAGGTTGAAGCAAATACAGAAAATTTTTGTATTTCAGCTCCACCCAACCTGTATGTTACCAACCTTGACATAAAACTCTTCATTACACGGCTATGAAAAATCAAGGTTCGATATAGCATCTTCTCCCTTTTGGCCTGTTGCAGCTAAGTATTGCCTGATACCTGTGGATCCCAGAAATCCCTAGGACTTTGGAATAGGCTCTGTTTCTTCTACAGGGGAACAAACAGTTTTCTCCTTCCCCAGTTCCAGACAGACAGAGTGGAAAAATCTTTGCAAAACGAATATCAGTTTTCCATCCATCCACCTACCTAAAGGTTTTCATAAGGCAGCATGCAGTCTGGCTCTTAGACATTTGATATAAAGCATTAGCATTGCTTTTAGCTGATTGTGCTGCATTGGTTCAGTCACTTCCAGAAAACAAGGATTTTATTTATTTTAGTGGCCAGAATATGCAGAAGGAAGTGCCAACTTTCAAATGCTTTGAGGGGGAAACTGACATAGAATCATAGAATCATAGGGTTGGAAGGGACCCCACGAGGTCATCTAGTCCAACCCCCTGCCAAAAAAA
>ML682005.1:7042520-7100637 GCA_007922195.1 Podocnemis expansa
ACACACACACACACACACACACACACACACACACACACACACACACAGGATCAGTTAATGCACAGATGTCAGGAGACAAGCTGCTGTGACTGTGTGTAAAACAGACCACGTGTAAACAGGACCATGGTGAAATGTCCTAAACACAGTACAGTACAGCACAGCATTTTTTAAATAAATCCATACACAGTGCAGTTTGTGTACCTTAACATGGGCTACAAGGCAACCAAAACTTGATTTTGTTTAGCAAAATTAAAAATATAAATTTTAATTCATGATCTGATTTTTAAAACACAAAATATGCAAAAGTATACAGAAATCACCAAAACAAAATAAATTAAATTTAAGAATTCATATCTATTTAACTGTGAAAAGAGTGATAAAAATAAATCCTGTACATATCAATGTGCAAAAATACTAATAGAGTGAATCAATTTTGAATATTTACAGTACAGTATTACCACAGATGACATATTACATACATGTATAATTCTACATCGACTCCACAGAGTTCATAATCCAAGAAGCATGTTTATATAAAAAGTTTATTCAGTCCACAGGTTCATCTTGCTGGGATGGAGTTTTTATAAAGTATGATGTCTGCTGTTTCCCTTGCTTGGCTTTCTTTTCTTCTCTCACTCACTCACTGCCCCGATCATCCTGTGTAAGCGTAAAATTTGGAAATTCTCCACATCTTGCTCCTCAATATATTGTGCAAGAGTTTCGGCAGCACTTAGCACTTCTGAATGGGAAATTTTGGCTTTTTCAACACAATTCCCGTCACCGTCATCTACTTTTTCTTCCTGTAACTGTTCATCACTTTCGTGGTCCAACCCAGCCTCACAATCTACAATTATTTCTTCTTCTGTCAGATTGTCTGTAGTTGTGCCATTTTCTTCTAGTTGTAGCCACTCATTCATGAATTCAGAAAATGTGTCTAATTTAAATTCTTTAATTGAAGAAGAAATTTAGCTTTGCCTTCTTTCATTCGTGGTTTTTGTTAGCAGGATGTCTTCTTCTGTAAACCTTCCAAATTCCGATTCTGAATCACTATAGTTTGGGTTTTCAGACGCTGAACCATCGACAGAAAAAGCCGACCCAAGAGACTTCCTTCATCCAGGTGTTTTCGATAGATTTTTGTTTTACACCATTCCAAACTTTTTTTTTTTAACCAAATAAATCATTTCTGTTATGTGTAATTCTTCTAGGAATGCACAACACTTGATGACTCGCATGAAATTATTTCTGAGACCAACTCACTTCGATAATTGCTTTTAAAGTTTTGAATAATGCTTTGGTCCAAGGGCTGGATTTTTAATGTTGTGGTCAATGGGAGATATAGCGCATGGGTTTGTCCATCGTTTGATACCGATAATTCAGAAGGAGGATGGGCCGGACAATTGTCAAGTAGCAACAGTGCTTTAGGTTCAAATTTTTTCTTGCAGATGTTTATGAACAGGTGGAACAAAAGAGTTGTGGAACCATTCTTCAAAAATGCTCCTAGTCATCTAAGCATTTTTGCTACTGATCTATATGACAGGAAGCTTGGCTTTGTTAAGATGCTTAAAGCACTGAGGGTTGTTGAACTGACCAATGAGAAATGGTGTGAGCTTGTGACTGTTTTGTTTGTACAAAATAGAAGGGTGATCCTGTCTTATTTTTTTAAAGTCTGCTGTTTCTTGGATTTCATATTTCAAAGCTAAAGTTTTATCTGGCAAAAGCTTTGCAAATAAAAGCTGTTTCATCACAGTTTTATATTTGTTCATCACTGTAATTTTCAGTTTCTATTATAGTTTTTAATTTGGCAGGAAACTTGTTGACAGCAGTCTCATCAGCTTTCTCCAGAAATGCTAACTTGCAAAATACCGTGGTGAATTTTAAACCAGCTTATAAAGCCTTTGCTGGCTTGATATGTTCCAAATTTACTTGCCTGATCTTGGAGAACTGGGCCACTTAGTGGCGTTCCCTTAGCTCTCTCTTGGGCAAACCATGTGCACAATGCTTTGTCTACAGCAGGCTTTGCTGAAAAATGCATGCATTTTCATTCCAGGCCGACTTGAGAATCTACTTGTTGTACAAAACTGCGCAGCTTTGTTTAATTTTTTTTATCCAATCTTGTCGTGTTGATTCAGCAATCCCAAGAGCTCTAGAAATTTTGAGTTGGGTTTCACAATTATGTATCCAATCTATAGCTGCTAATTTTTCTTCAACAGTGTATAAAAGCTGTTGCTTGTCTCCTGCCATTATGAACTAAAGCCTATATTAAAATACTGTATCTATGGCATGTAATGAACTAAAGTCTACATTATAGTAAAATATCTATTGCACTTAATGAATTAAAGCCTATACTAAAATACCTGCAATACTGCACTTAATGAACTCAAGCCTAAACTATATTGCACTTAATTACAGCTAATCAAAAATATATATTGTATGTTTCGTGATAACAGGATTAAGCATAATACATCTTTCCAAAATGGTAATGAAAAGAAAAAGGCAGCACTAATAAGGCTTACTCCATGTGTTTCTGTGATTAAGCCAACTTCCGGTTTTAGATATCGCGTGTT
The DNA here is from genome assembly GCA_007922195.1 of Podocnemis expansa. Classification (NCBI taxonomy): domain Eukaryota; kingdom Metazoa; phylum Chordata; order Testudines; family Podocnemididae; genus Podocnemis; species Podocnemis expansa. The sequence goes on from ML682005.1 coordinate 7,045,085, forward strand.
AACGAGTTCTGCATGTTAAACTGGTAGCTTTGGGGGGCATGATGCTAGCACGCATTAACCGAATTTGCAGGTAAACCAAACACAGATAAACCGATCCACTGTATGTGGGGGGGGGGGGGGGGAAAACTTATTCTATTGCCACAACTTCGCTTAAGCTACTTTGGAAACTAGAGCAGGCAGCGTAATTGCTCAGCTAGTCTGCTTTCCTGAACTTCCGACTTCTGATCATGCCACTGGAAGCCAGAAGTGCTTGTTTTTCCACCAAGCCTAATGGAGTAAGCTGCAGACCCTGCCAAAAGTTAAGTCCTCAAAAAAACCACAAGTTTGGGGCATGAGGGGTGGAAAAGAAGAGGAATTTATGCTTCCTCATGCCCTGTCCCCAAACTCTGCCCATGACATACACACCTGAGGAATAGAAAGTCATTTGTCTAAAAGGGAAGATGGAAACATGGACCCCAACTGACGAAGTTTCTGGACTCTGAACCTTTCTAAATCCTCTAGCAAGCAGAAAAATTTAAAAGAAAATTGTTCCGCTTCCCCATATTCAGTAGATTCTGATAAAAGCAAGAAACAAAACTGTTTTGTTTTATACAATAAGATGGACATGGAATCTACATGTGTAACACTTTTCACAAAGGGCACAATTCTATTTCCAAGTCCAGGGCAAGAAACCCCAAAATTAAAACTGAAACAGGCCCTACATGTTTAATACAGTGAATCTGGAGATTTAGGAGCACAGGTATTTGTATACGTACTGTTTATTCTTTGTGGGCTTTTTTTAAATTAACTAAACGAGTGAGTGCACCTGAAGATGCATGTTATTTCCTGCTGCTTATTTTAATGGCTCTTTGTATGTGCTTTCTGCCTTTGACATGGCCAAAACCTTCAAACAATCCAATCTGATGTGAGAACTGGTACAGCATGAGCAGCAGCAGCATAGGATTCCTTTTGTCAGTGGTTTTCAACCAGTGTGCTGCGGCACACTGGTGTGTCGTGAGAACTATCCAAGTGTGCTGTGAAATTCTGCACAAAGGTGATGAAAATCAAGGTTGAACATTTTTTCATCAAACAATATTCTATCCAACTAAAATTATAACTCATAAAACTTCTTAAAATTTATCATCCAGTTTAAAGTGAGGTATCAGTCTTTCAATTCTAAAATGTGAATATTCTAAATGCAGATGGCCAAAGGGCAAAATTAATTTTTTGTCAGTTTTGAAACATTAATGCATTTGATCCTTCTTTAGCTTCTTGTATATACTAGGTTGCAAACCTCTCTAGTACGAGCATAACCATAGTAAATGTAAGAAAATGTGACATTTATAAGCAATCAATTAGCTGAAAAACATGGGTGTGCTGTGGAACTGTTTGTCTCACTGAAGTGTGCCACGTTACTGTAAAGGCTGGGAACTACCCTAGAACTTTGCGTCTTCCCTGTGCACCTGCAGCAAGCACTCTAGTGGTGAGAGGGCATTTCACACTCCTGGACCAGTTCAATCCCCCACCTTTTTGCTAAGACAGCCAGTTGTGAAGGTGTATATTTAATGGAAAAACAGCCTTGAGGATAAACTGTCTTGTAAATATCTAAAGGATAGCCCTGTTAGTCTAGGTCAGCAAAGCAAACGAGGAATCTGGTGGCACTTATAAAGCTCATGAGATAGATAAATTTGTTAGTCTAAGTGCCACCAGACTCCTCCTTTGTTTTGTAAATATCTGTAAAACATGGTTTTTAAATTAAAAATTTACTAGGAAGTTAGAAACAAAGTCTGTGTAACTTAGAGCACTGTCAACAGTTAGGTGATAAAATCCCAACCTACGCAAGACATACCATATATACTTGCATTTAAGCTGAGATTTTTGTGCCTGAAAATCCCCTTTAAAAAAGGCACTCGGCTTATACACAGGTCAGAGAGAGGAATGCAGCCCCAGCCCAGGAATTCTAAATCTGCCCTGAGCGTGCTCGGGGGGCGGAGGGCAGGGGAAGCCCCAGCCTCTGTCTAGCCACTAGAGCGGCCATATTGTGTACTCAGCCCACGCAGGGCTTAAAGCAAGGGAAGCGAGCACCAGCCTCTGCCTAGCTGCCAGAAAGGCCAAGTAAGGGGGCCCAGGGATTTGGGAGGGGGTCCAGGATGGCAAGGGAAGCAGTGGTTTGGGTTAGATAGGGTGTCAGGAATGGTGAGGGAAGCAGCAGCAGTTCCCAGGGGTTTGGGAGGGGGGTTGGGGACTGCAGGGGAAGTGGTGCCATGGCCCAGGGGCTAGGGAGGTTGTCAGGGGCTGCAGGGAAAGCTGTGGCAGATCCCAGGGGTTTGGGAGGGTGTCAGGGATGGCAAGGGAAGCAGCAGCATGGCTTAGGGACAAGGGCTTGGGAGGGTGTCAGGGAGTCCAGTGAAGCCTGCAGTGCAGGGTGGGGGGTTAGAGGCCCAAGGCCGCAGACAGACCTCGGCTTATATGAGAGTCACCCGTTTTTCTGATTTTGAGGCCCTGAACCAGGGGTTGGCTTATTCGCAAGTACATACCGTATGTATTTGTTACAGTTTGATGTGTCCAAATTTTTTCTATTGTTGAGAATGGAATTAATAAAAGTCTATTAGAAATAAGGCTTAACAAAACCACTAAATCCATAGCAGACACATATCATGCAGAGACACCAGAACATCCAGAGGTTAAAACTGGCCCTATTCATGTCAGTGAGTCTCCCTTTCACTACTTCTCTCTACAAGATTTAAAAACTAACACCTGACTTACACTTCTAAATTGTTAAAGTTGCGGGGGGGGGGGGGGGGGGACGGACCCGGGAGAGCAGCATGAGTCTCTCTTCCCTGTCCCCAGCATTCAGGAAGTCCCTTTGTCGTATTTCTAACAGAATCACATTTGTTTTGAAAACAGGGCTATTTAGTGTGTGCTGCTGCCTAAGATCAATTTGTCCATAGAAACAAAGATTTTCTTTAGCAATATGCTGTAAAGAGTTTCTTTTAAGCTTATTGATGCTTCTGTATTTCTTTGTTCTGGAAGCAAAGCTTTCTTCATAGTGGGTCTATAACTCTGAAATTTGCTCCTTGCAGAAATACACATTCATGAACAGTTAGTTGCAAGATGTATATCTTTGTCTAGGCCTTCCCAGCTGACTAATTTCTGGCATCCTGACTAGGAAACCTGCAGGTAACAGAGAAATGTGGTATTTTGTTTCTCTCTCTCATTTTGATCATTAAAATATTTTGATTTATGCTTTGCAAGGTGCACAAATATAGAGTCATGGATGCCAAAATAAATGCAATAATCTTTTATCAATGTTAAGTCATCAACCTAAATAACAGATTCCATTTGATGTTATGATTCAACGTCTTAAAATAACCTATTTTAAAAACTCTATTACACTAGACAGGTGCCAGACTCAACTTCAATTTCACAGGTAGAAAGCATATGTTAGTACAAGACAAAAAAGAAAGGCCAACACAATATGGACAATACTTTTCCAGCTGGCTGCTCAAGATAATGCTCGCCCTTTGAGGGGTATTTCTGGGATGCTTTGAAAGATGTAAAATTTACATCACACAAGCCTAGGGCAAGGAGAAAGAAAGAGGCTAAACACTCACTGCACCTTCCTATTTCATCATTTTTGGCTCAGTCATGGAGGCAGCAATAAACTAGTATATAAATTACCAATTTGCCCAAGGCCTCAGGTCTGGCCAATTAAAGTTTCAGATGCTACACGTGGATGAGCATCTGGAAGAACATCATGACATTCTTCACTAAGGGAACACAACTGCACTGAAGAACATTTCCTATTATTCATAAATCATTTAAAGCCCCCATTGCCAATGCAATGCCAAAAATATGAGAAAATGATCCATTTCAGTGAAGTCTAAAACATTTAAAATCTGGAAATGGTCTAGTTTAAGGAATACCCTCCAAGAACAAGATCCTCACTTGGAAATGGTTAGCATTTTCTATTAACTTCTTTGAGGAAAACAGTTTATTATTATTATTTTTACTTTTTTACTTGGTTCTTTTGCATTGAGGTTAGATGTTTTTAAAGATAAATTGCAGACAGACTTATTCAGCGTGTTCTGTAACAAAGGATCTGCCTCAAAATAATTAAGCCTTTATTCTGCATAGCACATATCAAGGAAAATATGAGCCCTGTTCCAAGAAGTTCAAAAATCAGAAGCTGAATTCTCCTCACTCCATTCATTTAATTAATTCCTCTGGCTTGAACGGGACTAGTCACAAAAGGTGAGCAGAATATAGCCACACACCAAACACAGACAACAAACAACCGACACATACTGGGCATAAGAAAAATATCCAGGCCCCAAGAGAGGCAGATGATATATATTTTAATGAAACTAAGTTAATGGTTAACCTACTTTAGCGGAATTAATGTTGAAGACTTAACAGTAAAGTGTTTTATATGGGTTCTAAAGGACAAAATGGTCACTTGGCATGGATGGAGTATAGGAGGCAGCATGACAGCAGGCATGGAATCTGATTTGAACAACATTAGATTCTATTTAAATCGCCTAGAATGAAAATAATTCACATTTAAAATGTTTAATGGAGTTTTTCATTATTACACTGGGTACCTTTTATCTCTGAGAGGAGGTCATTAGGGAAGGCCAGATTCTGGCTGGGTTATTCAAACTGCTACTGTAATGCAGTGAAATGTGATCATATATTAATGTGAGAAGAACAGAGCCCACTAGAAAGCATTATAAAAATATACTGGAAGAGAAGCCATCATTACTTAGTACTAGAATCTCCAAAAGTAAAGGCTGCTAGAGCCTGTCCACCCCTTTGGAAGATCTCAATAAACATCATCCCAAGGCTAAGCCTCGCCAGTACTGTCAGTCTTTGATGATATGTTTAAGAAAATGAAGCCTGTTGTACCTCAGAGGGTTTTTTCCCCCCAGCTGAGCAAAAAATGTTTTCCAACCTCCCCAACCCCCCCAGAAAGAAAGAAAACAAATACACACATACTCTACCCAGCTTTGGGTAGGATTTTCAAAACTCTGTCTCTTGATTGACCTAACATTGCTTCCATGGAAAATAGGAAGACTGAGCAGAGTTAGGCCAATGTTAAGCGACTTTGAAAATCACACCCTCTGTTTTTTGAAATGCCGGGCTGACACGTAAGTAACAACTGGACCTGGGCACACTTGTATAATACACCCAGCTTGTCCATTTTTGAAAAAAAAAAAAAATAATAATTTTAACTAACACCGAAGAGAAATATTTTTCAGATCAAACCTACTTATCTATCAAGGCAGGCATCAGTCAAAAGCTTATTCATCTTTTAAAATGGCCCATGAAATTAGAGATCTAGCGCACTGTAAAAACAGATTAATATTAAAGAAAAAATATTTTGACAGAATTTCTAAACCTCCAGATCCTAATGGAATGTAGCATATTTCTAAGTAGTAGAAAATAAATGTCACACTTTTTCTAATTACGCAGACACTCCATTAAGTTTGAGATTTAGTAAATACTACTAAGATATTCCCTTTTTACAGTATCAGAACTGTAAAAAGAACAGGCATTTCAAAAAAGATTAATCTTGTAGAAAAAGCATTCCTGTAGCAAACAACTCTTGTATGTTCAGTTCTGTTGTTTCTCCTCATATAGTTTTCCCTGATTTATTCCAACAAAGGTGCAAGTTGCAAGTATTGCATAGCATGATGAAGTATGTCAAAGATGTAAGAAGCCAGTAATTTACACACGGGATTTACCTTACCTGAGCTAGCTCCAAGCATTAAAGTTTATTGGCTCAGGACTGAACCCTCCCATGGAAATTCCCACAGAAGGGAGCTCAGTCAGGAAGAAAATTGCAAAGAAATCTTCTGAGTCCTGGTCTACGCACAATTCTTTGGTACCAGTGTGTACTATTTTGCTTAAGGGTGTGGGTTTTTGGTTTTTTTTTTGGTTTTTTTTTTGTTTTGTTTTTTTAGCTGAAATACACTTATATTGGTACTATTTCTAGCATAGATGCAGTTATACCCAGGGTGAGTTTTTTCTTTTTTTTTTTTTTTTTTTTTTTTGTGATGGCACACAAGCCATCAGGTTATACAGAATTTAAACTTACATTTAGAAACAAAACAAAAACACACATCACAAACTTCTAACGTTTACAATTGTGAAAAGAGCCTTTTGAAGGGCTAAGGAAATACAGCAATGCGGTAAAAACATCTTCCCAACTTTACAAATAGACAGCTTCCAAGCCTAGTTTTGTCAAACAGCAGTACAAATAAAAATAAAGCTTGTCAGTTTCACTGAAGCTATTTAGACCTGTGGCCAACAGTGAAATAAACAGGAATCATATCAATGTCTCACTGCTGTTACTACTTGGGAAAGCTACAACACATGCAGGCACTGAAGAAACTGAAAGGGAGTGAGAAGCCTAGTAACCACAGATGAAAGAAAGGGTGGAGTTATGGAGTACGGCTAGAGTCCTGCACAGATACAAGTAAGTGGATCCATATCCGACCTGCATCCACAAGAAATGGCCCACGGATATCTGTGTTGTATCCGCAGATGCAGATATAATGCAGATATCCACGAATATCCGCATATTTGCAGGGCTCTAGCTCTGTGAAGATAAAAATATGTGGATCCGCATCCAATTTGCATCCGCAACAAATGGTCTGCAGATATCCGTGTTGTATCCGCGGGTGTGGATACAAGACAGATATCTGCAGATTTGCAGGGCTCTAGGTATGGCTACACAACAGTTAAACCTGTAGGACTTGGGGAAGAGGGGTGTTTTACAAGACATCTTACAGTCAAAGGAAAAAAAGAAAAAATAGAGAGAGATGGCACCATGAGCAGCTTTCAGGGACAGAAGTCTACAGAAAAAGCCTGCATCTCTTTCTTCATAACACAATGCATCAGGAGTGCTAGGCTCCTCCCCAAGACACTGGAAGTGGAGTCCCCTCCTCCCTTTTCTTTAACCTACCAGTCAGAAGTACATGTTCATTGCTAGAACATATTCAATGAATTATTCATGTATTGCTACTTGGCAATCCATTCTACCCCACTCCTGTTTAATAGACTGGAAACAGAACTCATTCTCAGACACACCCTTTTTTCATAATCTTGGCCAGATTCAGCCCAGTGAAGGTAGTTGCCATTCCATTTGTTTTCACACTCCAATTATCTTCACAACAACTGCCATGTGGCTTGATTTTCTTTTGTCTAGAACAGCACATCACATCTTAAGTCTGACACCCTATGTCAGATTTGATGTTGACATCTGTATACAGAAAGATGATACAAAAACTACATGGCCACACTGTTTCTGGGCAATTTAACATATACAATGTTTAATTGCCACTAAAGAGCATTAAGTGTATTCAATTACTTAAGAGTATACTGTTCAACACCCAGTTTTCTCTAGAATTCCTCGGTAATTTGTTCCTCAACAGTAAAAACCAATTTGTTAGTTTTTGGCACCCTCTACAGGAAATTCTGGGAACACACTTGTATACTACAGTACTATGAACGACTAAATGCAAGGTCTACCTATATCTGAAATCACTTCAAACAACCCCATAAATACATATTTTGTTTTTGAAAGCAACTTTGAACATCAAATTTTTCTGCATGATAACAGCATTTATAAACAATAAGTCATCTAATATTCCAAAAGAAGCACAAAATGCAAGTTGGCACCCACCAATTCAAATTATGGGGTACACAAATACACACAGACACCCCACCCCACCCCCAAAAAAGCTTAGGCATGAAGGTTTAAAGATAACATTTGAAAAATGGATGCATAAGAATAATGTCTTTTCTGTGGAAGACGACAGATAACCATTTTGTTAAAAACATAAGAATCACCATAATGGCCCATCTAGCCACTTTCCTGTCTTCCAATAGCAGCCAATGCCAGGGGCTTCAGGGGGAATCAATAGATGAAGGCAATTAACAAGTGCTCCATTCCCTGTCATTCAGGCCCAGCAACTGCCAGTCAAAGGCTAAGGGCAACTCAAAGGATAGGATCATGTCCCTCACCATCTTAGTTAATAGCCAGTGACAGACCGCTCCTCCAAGAGCTTAATTCGTTTTTGAACCCAGTTATACTTTTGGCCTTCACAACATCCCCTGGCAATGAGTTCCACCAGTTGTTCATAGTGTGAAGAAATATTTCCTTCTGTTTTTTTTTTAAACTTTTTGCCTAGTAATTTTATTGGGTGATCCCTGGTTCTTATATTATGTGACGGAGTACATAATACTTCCCTAATTCACATTTTCCACACCATTCATGATTTTACTGACTTGTATCATACCCCCCCACCCCTGTTTTGATGAACAGGCCCTAGTTGTGAGGTTTTTTTTAAAACCTCTCTTCACAGGAAAGCTGTTCCTTATCCGTAAATCACTTTTGATGCCCTCATCTGTACCTTTTCTAATTTTAATACTTTTTTTTTTTTTTTTTTTTTTGAGATAAAGCAACCAGAACTGCATGCAAGATTCAACATGTGAGTATACCATGGATTCATGCAGTGCTGTTTATGGTAATTTCCATTTATTATCTCTCTCTTTCCTCATAGTCCCTAACCTTTTTAGCTTTTTTGACTTCTGCTACACATTAAGCTGATATTGTCAGAGGATTATACACATTGACTCCAAGGTCTTCCTTGAGAAGTAATAGCTAATTTAAACCCCATTATTTTGTACGTATAGTTGGGATCATGGTGTCCAATGTGCATTACTTTTAACGCTGCATTTCATCTGCCATTTTGTTGTCCAGTCACCCAGTTTTGTCAGATCCCTTTGTAACTCTTTTCAATCTGTTTTGGACTTAACCATTTTGAGTAGTTTTGTATCATCCACAAATATTGCCACCTCACTGTTCACCCCTTTTTCTAACATGCTGAACCGTAAGTGTTCCAGTACAGGTTGTGATGCTGTCTGAGTCTAGGAGACTGTTTTTGGTGATCTTTCATATTAACATTTCATATTTGCAATAATTCATATGCAATATACCATGTTTGGTGTCAACAGAAAGGCTGTAATCTGCTAAGAATGATTATATAGTTTATATGTAGGTATCATGCCCGTATTAGAAACTAGAAATCTATTTGTTTTCATGTGTGCTCCAAGTGATTTGATTTTAAGGCATTCCCAGACTGGGTGTCTGCAAAAACAAATCTCCTCCTGATGGCCCATCACAGGAACTCCAAGTTGAAACGGGCCTAGGAGGAAACCTGTTCAGCCAGTCACCCAAACTGACCATGTGACTCAACTCCATTTTGATTTGGCAAGGACTCTGGGAGCATGGAAAGAGCCAATGGGTGATAAAAGGCTGGAACCCCATCTCCATTTTGTCTTTAGTCTTCAGTCCGTCTGCATCCAACACCTCTCTACAGTACTATTCTTCTGGGACTGAGCAAAGGACTGAGACCCACTCAGGGGCTGGGTGCTCACCAGAGGAGTTGGACTAACCTGCAAACTACAGATACTTCAAGGACTTGCTTTCTGTGGACTCTAAATCACTTGTATGTATGTGATTCACTTTGACCCTTTTAACATCTCTCATATTTTGTTTGTTTTCTTTTTATATTAAACCTTTAGTTGTAGTTACAAAAAGATTTGTTGGCAGTGTGGCAATTTGGGAAAGATCCAAAACTATATTATTCTGGGTGATGTGGCTGGCCTTTTGGGATCAGGAAAACCTATTTCTTTAAGAGACCCAGTGGCTGAGGGGGACCAGAGAAGCTGATGTACAATAAACAGGGCTGTTTCTACTTTATTATGCTTGGTGATGACCAGAGTGGGGAATCAGAAGCATATTTGTTACTGACTGGGAGACTGGTTTAAGTACAACACCACCTCAGTGGTTTGGGGGTTTGGCCCCTGGTTGTGCAGCTTGCCCTGATTTTGGCACATGCAGAAGGTTATCTCATGAGGCCTAGGTCACACAGGTGTCTGGGGGACACTGCTTTTTACCACCCTCCATTCTGAAAACTGCCATTTTTTCCTGGCTTTTAAGCAGTTACTGATGCATGAGAGGCTCTGTCCTCTCTTCCACCCTCATTACTCAGTTAGTGAGTAACCGAGTGTATCTTAGAAGTTGTCCTAGCACAGGAAAACTGTTAAGTCCTGATGCTGAAGCAGTCTGTATTGACACAGAACTCTTACCTTAAAGCAAAAAGCCCATGCTACTTAAATTAAACATTACACTGTAAAACTTCCTTATGAATTAGATTTATTTCCTAAATCAGATCTTTTGAGACAATTAAGAACTGTAAGACTCCAAGTCTATTGCTATATTCACTGGCCACTGGGTAGGTTTGGGGAAAAATGAGTGTTTGAAATATTCCTGTTTGTGAAGCTCTGTTTTAGAAAGAGGTAAACAAAACAAAAACAAAAGAAGACTTCTATCGAACACAAATCAGTTCTTCCAAACCTTAACACACTGGACAGTTAGGTTTTGGTTTTTTGAAGGAGAAACATTTTCTCACCTTAGGAAGTTCATCTTCCTTCTCTTCAACAGGCAGAGAATTGCTGCTTGCACAGGAATCAGAATCCGATATGTCCAATGCGCTGTCATCTTTTCCTGACCCATTACACTCACCAACACCATCCCCAGAATCACTGTCCTTCTCCCAATCAATGAACTGTGGTTCACCTTAAAGTTTTGTTAAAATTAAAGACATATTTCTTAATTAGTTCAGTGTGTGACATTGGGAACTATGAATTCATCAATACAATCATTAACATGCTGTTAAATCATCTATAATTTAGACACATATGTGATGGAATATCACTTTCAATATATTCAACTGATGTTTTCCTTACCCCTTCCATAAACACTAAACAAAACTGATAATAATTGATCTGATAGCAAACACTGTATATGGAAATATTATGTCTATCAGGTTGATTAACAACTCTTCCAGACTGCAACAGTATTGCTTGTCTTTGAAAAGATAGGAGTTTTTTCAATTATTATTTCTCTAGTTTCACTTTCCAAAACCACGCTTGGCTTAGTACTGGGGTATGCAACCCCCAATACGTGTGCCAAATTTGGCCTGGGCTTCCCCAGTGGCTCTGCCCCCAAGTGTGGCCTGTAAGTTGGGGCCACAAGAGCCAGAGCAGCACAGCGCAGCTCGGCTTGGGGGGGCCAGCATGGCACAGCTCAGCACAGGGGGCCAGCTTGGCTCGGCTCACTGCAGCCAGTGTGGCATGGCATGCCTCGGCTTGGGGGTGGGGGTGAGCAGTGTGGCGTGGCTCAAAGCAGGGCCCAGCACAGCTCAGCTTGAGGGGACTGACACGGTGCAGGGTCAATTGGCCCCACAGTGGAAGGAAGCAGGGCAGCTCAGCCCACTCTCCACCCTGAGGGACCTCAGCCATGCCTCCCCACACACACAGAGGGATGCCTGCCCCCAGGGACCTGAGCCTCCCCTGTCCCCACCCGGAGTCCCTGGCTCCGCCCACATCTGCCCCAGCCCTGGCACCTGCTAAGGGTTTAGTGGGTGGGGCTGGCATGGGCTCTGGCAGAGGTTGCTGACCCCTGGTTTAGTAAATCAAACAACAGAAGATAAGAGACATAAGAGACGAAAGAGAAAAACTAAAGAAAGCCATTCCAAAAGGGAGAAAAAAAAAATCATACAGACTCCAGTGAAAAGATCATGAGTACATCTGCACTGCAGCTGACATCAGACTTCTAATGAAAGTAGACAGACAGAACAGGTCTCCTTGAGTTTGCGTGCTAAAATGGAAGGATAGCTTGCAATAGCAGAGGTCACAGCTCAAGCTAGCCACCTGGGTATGTATGCAGGAGATCTGGCTCAGTTTGCATTCAGGCGGCTAAGCCCAAACTATCACTCATTCTATCCCTGGCTACAATGTTATTTTTAGGTGAAACAAAGGTAACGTTTATCCGTCTACCTGAGCTGGGAAACTGTAAGGTAGCTGTAAGGTAGGGGTAGACACAGAACAGACAAGTTAACACCTGGTCCAATCATGCCTCCAACTCACCCCTTCTTCCTTCCAATTTCCCCAGAAAATATGCCTCTTCTCTCCACTTATGGAATCCAGCTCAGCCTCAAAGAAGCATTAATAAGACAGATAACAAAAGCAAACCTGAATATATGAACATGGAACTAGCCAGCTGCATGCTAATTACAACCGATCGAACATGTTTTAATCACAGCCCAGTAGCCATCCTTCAGCAGTATATTAGATATTTAGGCCCTTATCCTGCAAACAAATTATCTTTATGATCCCATGGAATCTAATTTACTTTAATAGGACTACTTCAGAAATAAAGGTCTGCTCATGTGGATCCCAGTTCAAGATCTTCTGAAGGCAGAGGAACTCAGTGGTGGTGCAGCAGTCTTCACTGCTCCATGCAGTAATTTGCAGGTTCAGGATCTAAGGGCAAGTGCTACAGTCGCAGGGCCACATACCACTATATTGTAGACACTTGAAGTGAAAGGAACTTTTCAGTTGTTCTACTTAATCCATCCCTCCAAGGGGCGAACAATAAGTAAACAGAATTTTTCTGTCAATTTAGTGGTGTCTACACTGGGGCTTAGTTCCACTTCACTATGACACTCAGAGCTGTGATTATTTCACACCACTGAGGGACACTGCTCAACTGACCTGTCTTTGAGGTATGGACCAGGCCTGACACTGTAAACTCATGCAGGAAAGGAATCTGTCTTGCTTGTAAAGCATATAACACCCTTCCAGCTACATTCAAGCAAGAGTAGACAGAATGGGGAGAGAACACAGAGAGACCGTTTGGGAGCAAGGTTGAAGCCAGTCCATGGAAATGTGGAGAAGGCTCAAAAAGGAGAAGCATGGTTAGAACAAATACAGAACTGGTTGAAGCTGAAAAGGATAAAAGCACACTTTTTTGTTTGTGTGAGGCTGAAGCAGTAGCATCCTTTTCACACAGATATCAAGACACAGGACCTGGAGAGGAACATTATTGTTGAATTGAACAAATAGACATGCTGCTATACAGTAATTTTTATCTAAAGCACTAGATTTATGGCTCTATAAATAGTAATTAGTGGCCTGGCAAAAGGAAAGATTCTTTTAAAAAACTACTCTGTATGGCAGCAAGTAGTCAATGTAAACGCTTCATTTTATCTTGCAAAGATTTGAACTAATCAAAGTTACTGTAACTAAATCAATGTGCACAAATTGTCTTCTGTGCTTGCAAAGATTTGTCATAATTCTTACTTTTTAAACAATTGTGTGTAAGCAGTTAAAGCTTTCCCCACACTTATAAATGTTTTATTTATTTGATGGCTTCTTTAAAACATGTAGGACAATGATTTCTTAAAGAAGGGTGAGCAGAGGTTTTCCCAGTGGTATATCAACTAACCTATATATTTGCCTAGTTTTACAGCAGGCTACATAAAAAGTTCTAGCAAAGTCAGCACAAACTAAAATTTCATACAGACAATATCTTGTTTTTACTGCTCTATATCCTATATTATATGGCAACATAACATGGGTACGTGCAATGTATTAGACATGCATTTTATGCCATTTATGATGTGTGCAGGCGTGTTAATGAGGTTGCCATTATGGCATGTATGCAGTTGTGACGTAAAAATTGATAGATTTTTTTAAAAAAGAGCTCAAAGTGACAACAATGAAAATTGTAAGAAACTGAAAGGGACTGAAAAATTCCTAATGACAGTTCTGCACGAGGAATATATTGTTTCTGGATTCAAATATACAAATAACACTATATTATAAACAATATGCAATCGTAAATATTGTAAGTTTTGTGAGATGAAACTTGGGGTGCACAAGACAAATCTGACTCCTGAAAGGAGTACAGTAGCCTAGAAAGGTTGAAAACCACTCGTGTAGGGGATTGTGCCTCACAAAATGTCTTTAGACACTGAGGGCAGAAAGCAACAAACTCAGCAGAAAATGTATCGTTATTACTCAGGGAGAAAAACTTCTATTAGGCAGAAACTCAGAGAAATATACTGTACTATAGGTGAGTTGCATATACAGATGAGCAAGAAAATCTGATAAAAATACCAGATGTAAAGAATTGTAGGGAAAAAAAGACTATGTATGAAAATCTAGTCTTGAGTCATCAGACAGGCACAGGAAGAACAATTTACACACACCTGTACCTGTAGGAACACCACAGTCATTGGGCAGGGGTAGAGGAAGGACAGAAGTTGGGGGGGGGGGGAATCAATCCCAAGCAAAAACAGAAAACAGTATCTCTGATTGTGTGGAGACTGAAGGTCTGGAGGCACACAACCCACTAACATCAAGGACAAAGACATTAGTGTACCATCCCATAAAGAACAGGTCATTCTATTTCAATATATTAATAGATCATCTGTATTTAATAACGACAATTCCTATATTGTTCTTTCCACCCTCATCCCACACTTTATGCTTTTTGTGTATGGTACAATTTTGCTAATACTGTTTAGGGCTCATTCCTGCACCCACAGAATTTAGGGGAAATTTTTCCATCAACTTCAACTGGAACAGGATCAAAGCTTTATCATTTTGCCATAACTTCAAATTATTTCCTGCGAGATATTTATATTTCAGCAACACAGGATTTCTCACCAAACAGTACCTGCAGAACATTTGAACTCACCTTCACTACTCCTGTCCTCTGACAATAAGGTATGCCTCCTGTAAGTGTTCCATGCTTTGGATCCACGACTCTTTTGGTTATACAGCCTTACCATCAACATTTTATTCTCATCATCTGACAAGTCACTGCCACTAGAGCTCCATATTATGTCTGCTAACTCCTCCGAGTTCTCAGCTGTTGAAATTCCTATCAGAGAGCATGAGACAGTGTTAGCATATAACAATCTCAAACAAAATGAGTTTCTCAACTACAGATTTTAAAATTAAATTTCCATTCGTTTTTAGCTGAAATAATAAATTCCAAGTCTTGTCCCCACATCAGACGCAATTATTTGAGTATCCACACCTAATATTAAAATATCACAGCATTTAATCACTTACACTTCTACAAATATGAAGCATTACCAATCTTTACTATAACTGAGGTCAAAATCAACAAACATCTCCATTTACAGAAGGAAAATGTGGGACAGAAAGGTCACTTGACTTGGTCAAAGTCTCAGAGCAACTCAACAACAGAACCAGGACTAGAAACCATGACAATCCCCTGCTCATTCCTCTAGATCAGGGGTGTCATATTTAAGGCCAGGAGGCCGGATCCAGCCCAAGGGCACTAATTCCAATCTGCAGAGCTGCTGCCTGGACTGTGCCTGGCACTTCTCTGCAGCAGCAGTGAACAGCAGGGGTGGACTTGCTGCTACCAGCAGAGCAGGGGTAGATTTACTTCTGGCTCACCCACGTGACCCTAGTAACGCCACGGGGGACCAGAGGAAGCACTCCATACAATCCCAGCTCAGCTCTGCTGTCGTCTGCCAACCAATCAGAGTCCCACTTACAGCAGGCTGGTCTGGGCTCCTGGAGTTCCCCTGCACCACTCCCCACCCCAACTGTTTATTGTCAGTCAGCATGCTTGATTGACAGCACATTGCACAAATCACAATTAAGAAAGGAAAAGTAGCAGGGGCCCAAGTGGGAACAAGCCAATCAAAGGCTAGCTGGGATTGAGCCCACTGCTGAATGACTGACAATGAGTGGGTGGGTGGGGGGTGAGGGGAGAGGCAGGAGTCCAGCCTGCCTGTGTCTGTGACTGTGACAGACTGATTGCCTTTTGCCATGTGGTAGGGGAAGGGGAAAGGGAAGGGGAAGGGGAAAGGGTGTCTGGAAGCTGACCAGCAGGAGAGAGAGAGTCTGGGTGCCAGTGTGGGGAAAGAGAGCCCACAGGGCAGGGAAAAGGGAAGCTGTCCGAGCCTGCTGGGAAGGGAGGGGAAAGGGAGCCCATGCCGCTCTGAATATGGCAAAGGAAAGGATTGGGGAGCCTTTGTGGATACATGGCCCTCGTCAGGTCTCCTGCCCTCCAATGTGGTCCCCCACACTGAATGAGTTTGACGCCCCTGCTCTAGATTAGTGAGAGTCATTTCTCAATGACCAGCCCACAGGCTGGCACCAGTCACGGAGATCTCCCTCACGCAGTATAGGAAGCCAGTCCCTGCCGGGTATCAAAAAGGTTGAAAAAAATATTGTTCTAGATCACAACATCCATCTCTGCACAGACAGTTTAAAAATATTTAAAGCCTCAACTAAAATCAGTTCTTGGATTATTTTTATGAGCTTTTTACACACAAAACTAACAATGTGTAGCCATTAATCATAACAAAGCGTTAAGATGCAGAACTGTAGCACCTTTTACTGTCAATAATTAGGAAAGGCAATTAGCTATTCATTCACAGACAAACAGTAAAACTAAGGTGTGTTTTTAGAGATAAAGTACAAACAGATTATGGCTAGCACAAAATACCTTTTACCTATTATTATCAGTGCATACAGAGGAGGAGGATTATGACTTAGCTGTGCAATGAATTTCAGTTGCAGACCAGGCAGCCATAAGCAAATGAGATCTTTTATTTCTTTCCACTACGAAGTCTAATGTCTCATTTGAAAAATCCATTTATTAGGCATCAGGTACTGGGAGAGTGGAAAAGGGGCACAAAATAATCATCTCCTCTTACCCTAAAACACAGATTCCTCTAAAAAAAATTGGAAAAGCATAATTTTGAATGCCTAGACAAATGTAGAAGAGATTCCCTAAGTTAAAAATAAGTAAGATAATGGACACCTAAGAAGTACCAGAGCCTCAGGGGCAAAAGGAGACACAAAGGCAGAAGTAGCTAACTTCTACTCCCAGGACCAGAGGTAAATGGCTACGTAGGAGTGACATACCTGAAGAGAACCTGCAAAACCTGTTATGGGTTTCAAATTCCTGCAAGGAAACGTGGAGTCTGCAGCAGCAGCTGCCCTCCCTCGCTCCTGCAGTGGGGGTGGGCACTTTGATTAGCAACGGAGGCTGCGTGGTTAGGGAAGCCAGGAAAATAATGTGTGATTCTGACTGAAGAATTTTAAAAAACAGCATTTGAGAACAGATTCTGACATACTAATATGTGACAGGGTCCAGTCAGGTCTCACAAGTGAGGCAGGGTAAGGTATATCAGTAATTAGACAGGGGACTATTAAGGAACATCAACACGTGGTGGTCCAAGAAGCGATGTTAGCAATTCCACTGTTGATGCTTTACCCTCATTTAAAGCCCCAGAAAGGTGATAAGCAGCACAATGCTTCTGCGAGTGTTACCTTCCAAACACAAACTTTCACCAGTTGTACTCACTAACAATCCCAAAGCATTTTGTACATGAATAGAGTGCTTTCTCAGGTCAAATGATCAAACTTCATCGCATGTAATTATAACAATTTCTCTCTGCAGTTTCACTTGAATACCACATTATTTTTCCACTTTTTGTCTTAAACCAATACATCATTCTTCTCATAATGCATAGTTCCAAAGGGGAAACCGTATTAATCTAGTAAAGCAAAAAAAGCAAGGAGTCTTGTGGCACTTAAAGACTAACAGATTTACTTATCGCATGACGTTTCATGAGAGAAAATCCCATTTTGTCAGACGCTTTGAAGAAGGAGAACTTACAGAATGGGATGAAAATAAATGCAGGGGAGTGTAAGACATGGGATCAGGTCATACTGCAACAGCAAATCATAGCATTTGCAAGGATTCAAACTTTAGAAAACAGCACATAGAGGGAGGATGAAGTCAAATTACCTGTTATAATGTGAAAAGAATCCATAGTCACAATTAAGTCCTGCTTTCACACAATCTAATTTGCACATTAGTTGGATTTCAGCTGTTTCTCTTTGAAGTCTTAATATCCCGCTGATTTTCTTGATGACCATCATTAACAAATCATCAATGGAGTGATTAGGAAGATGGAAGTGCTCAGCAACTGGTTTTTTTGTTTTGCACCCATTTATTCTTCTGCATAGGGACTGTCCTGTTTGTCCAATGCATAAGGCATGGGGGTGTTTCTGGCACATGATAGCGTAAATCACATTAGTGGATGAGCAGGTGAAGGACCCTTTGATGGAGTAGCTGGCTTAATTAGGTCTTATGATGGTGTCTTGTGCAAATATGAGGACAAAGTTGGGAGCGTAGTTTGTTGCAGGGATATGTGCCTGCTTAAATGTTCCTGTTCTTAGGTGTGTAGTTGCTGGTGAGTATCTGTTTAAGGTTCAGGGGTTGTCTGTAGGCGAGGAGATGTGCTGTTTCCTAGAGTCTGAATCCTTACAAATACTCTGATTTGCTGTTGCAGTATGACCTGATCCCATGTCTTACACTCCTCTGCATTTATTTTCATCCCATTCTATAAGTTCTCCTTCTTCAAAGTGTCTGGCAAAATGGGATTTTCTGTCACGAAAGCTCATGCAATAAATAAATCTGTTAGTCTTCAAATACAACAAGACTCCTTGCTCATAATGCATAGTTACACTTGAGAGACCTGCATTTCAATAGCTGAGTGCATTCCTAAATTAAGGCTTTAAAGCATTTTGGGCTTTTGGGGAAAAGAGTATTACCACATATAGATGCACATTAAAATTCATTTTACATTTTAGCAAGGCTGCTTTTGAACTGTAAAGTCAATCATTCCTTAAAATTCATTGTTAGGGCTGCATCTGCTTTCCTCTATGCTGCTATCATGGGTGTCCTCACTCTAGGCCACAACAAATTTAAGTTTCTAATAGCCTTGGCAACCAGTTTTAGTAGCCTGTCGCCTAGCTCTACTGCAGAAATGTAATGGAGGAGCACCTTCTGGGAACCGAAAGAAAAACTGTTGGAAGCTAGCTGTGAGCCAATTTTGTCCATCCCTGCCTCACTCAAAGGGAAAATGCTACAGAAGTTGCTGTTATCACTCCAGCTGATGAACTCCATTTTCTCTCTCTCCCCCAGATCTGCTTCTAGACTCCTTACTAATCTATCTCCAACTAGAGTGAGTATACAACTGCCTCAGCTTCCATCTACAAATTTTAAGCATCTTTTTTTATTTAAAGAGTAAAAAACAACTTTAAAAATACTGTCCCCTGACAGGACATGACTGTACAACATATGCAGCACTAATAAAGCTCCTTCTGCAGGTAAAGGAACTAGGGCCAAAGTTCCCACTTCCCTTCAGGATCTCTATCTGGAAGTCAAGGAGAAAGATAGCAAGAATGCAGGTGAGAGCTGGATCGGATCAGTACTATTTCTTCTACAGAGATTGCTCTCTCTATGCTTAGGCTATGACAATGGCAGGAAGCAGCCGATGTCACAGATCAAAACTGAGAAAAGTTATGTGGACAGTGCAAACTCTAGTCTCTTTTACAATGACATCTATTGCATACCTAATGTGCCTTCAACAGATGTAAGCGGTGGTCCAAGATGCTTATTAGCTCTAGATTTCTTTTCAGAAGATTCTGAAGTCTGTGTGATAAAAAAAATAAAAAAAATAATACACATTATAGACACACAGTGAATAATTAGAGGAATAAAGTAAGGGTCACTGTAACATACAACACTGTACCTATAGCTTAAAACCATCTTATTTATTCACATGAACTTGGCAGTTCACTTCCAACTCAGTGAGCTTTATTATCTATTAAATCATTACATGTTAAGCAGATTTACTGATTCTGAATAATTTCCTCATACTCTTTCCAAAGAAGAACTTCTATACTGCACAATCTCTGCTGTTAGTCAGGAAAACGTTGACTCTCTGCTGAAAGCCCCAACATAACATTTTGCCAGTGGAGACGTGGGGAGGAGGAGCAATGATTTCACCCATTTAATTCCAAAGTGGGAGGGCAAAACAAAAAGGATGGAAAGTATAATCCTTTCCCTGTTCAAAAGGGCACGGAGAGTCTTTTATAAGAGCCTTTGCTCTTATAAAAATTTCACAAATCAAGAATAAATGATCCTGGCCAGTAATTGGACAGCTGACTCCAGGGGAAGAACCAACTACTAGAAGATTCAGAGTTGGTGATTTAATAGGTAGCATTCCTTCAATTTCAGCCAGAACTGGACAAACTACCATGAGAGGTATTAGAGGTAAAGATACTATAAACGCCATTTTGGAGGAGACATAAAACAGGAGTATCAACTGAAATCCAGCTGTGAACTGTGGTTGTGTGTTGCTGTGAACTTTTAAACAGCCACTGTATTGCAGCCCAGGAATGGATGAAGTTATTCTTGTATACTCTAAATAGATGCTTGAACTCCTTCCAGATAATAAGTGCTATCCAGCATAAATTTAAGATATCTACCATGTGCACAGAGAATTACACTTAAGAACAAAAATGAATTCTTGTGCAGTCTTGTTTTCCATTTCCGCCAATGGAGGGTAACAACTGACAATATTAGCAAACATGGGAAGAAGAGATGGAAGACAGTTAATACATGAACATTTCAACTGATGGACATTTTGGGAGAGGAGCTACAAACCACATAAAAGCCTGAAGGGTCTGTTATATGTTTCCTATAAGCTGTAGGTTTTATTTCTGGATTACTCATAAAAAGACTATATTGGGAGAAAGTCTTACAATCAGTTTGCATCTCCAACCAACACTGCAGCTAAACCAGGATTTTACCTCTACCATGGAAGTGCTCTGAAATCCTTCGCCGCATCTAAGCCACGCCTTGGAAAGGGAAGATGCAGCCACCGCAGCCCCAATATTTGCTTTTCTCAACCCCAGAGGTGTCTCATCTGGAAAAGACATACATCCAGCATTCCGAGCTCGTTTCCTCTACAAAGAAAATTGTAAACCCATTAAACTATTGAGATTTCATATTTATTTTTATTATAAGTGAAATAACGTTTAGTTAATCTGGATAACCACTTTGGTTTGAATACCAAAGAACTGTAATTTCTACTAATTGACAAATTGGAGAGCATTCAGGGAAAAGCCAGGAAAATAATAAAGAATTAGAAAATACGTCTTAAGTGTGACAGGCTGAAAAGCCCCTTATCAAATACTTGATCAGTCTGTAAGCAGCTACATGGGGAACAAGTTGCTGCTTAGCCCTAGTTTACGCTTGCTGCACTTTTTGGCAGCAGTCAACAGGAAATACGCAAGGTACATAAAATACCTTGCATATCTCCTGATGACTCACTAATCCATTGCTACATACTAGGGTAAGCTGACCGGAAATGCCTTCCGGTCGGCTTACAACTCCTCCAGCTCCAGGGCTGGAGTTGCTAGGGCAATCTCCAGAGAGATTGAGTGGGTTTACACTGACCACTCAATCATATCCAGAAGATCTCATCGACGGTGGCAATTTTGCCACAGTCAGGATAGACTTACCCTTAGTCTTTTCTTTGTTAAGCTAAACAGATTGAGCTCCTTGAGTCTATCAGGCAAAGGTGTGACAAAGATCCAAAGGACAGAATTTGAAGCAGGACACACTGAGTGAAATGAGACAAGTTTTTAACAGTGAGGGTCATTAACCATTTTATCAAGGATCATGATGAATTTTCCATCACTGCCTACTTTAAAAAGAGATATGCCCTAGTTCAAAAGAAACTATACTAGGAAAGTTCTACCAGGAACTGTATAATACAGGTAATCATAATGGTTACTTCCGGCCTCAGAATCTATGAGAGCAGAAACTGAAGTTCTGAAGACTTAAAATCATTACAGACCCAACAACATTTTTCAAGAATAGCCAATTTAACCATAATGCCCAAAGGAAATTTCATAACTAGTCACTACATTATATTGTCAGTCTAAATGCCAACTGTCATTTCATTTAGTTCGCATTTTCTGCTTCACTGCTTACTTTAAACAGGAGTGATCCGTGCAATGCATTTAATGACTATGTAGTTCCAGTAAAAAAAAAAAAAAAACAACAACAAGCAGTTGTGTGGCACTTTAAGACTAACAGATTTATTTTTTGCATGACCTTTCGTGGGAGAAGATCCCACTTCCTCAGATGCTTCGAAGATGGGTGAACTTACAGAAAGGAATGAAACTAAATGCAAGGGGGTGTAAAACATAGGATCAGGTCATACGGTAACAGCAAATCAGAGCAGTTTTCAGGTTCAAACCATGGGAAGCTTGAAGTCCAATTACCTTTTGTAATGGGAAAAGAACCCATAGTCTCAATTAAGTCCTGCTTTCACAGAATTTAGCTTGCATATTAATTCAAGTTCAGCTGTTTCTCTTTGAAGTCTTGATGTCCCAGCTACATCTCTAACGACAGTCATTAACAAATCAGTCATCCAGC
Organism: Podocnemis expansa; assembly: GCA_007922195.1. Taxonomy (NCBI): domain Eukaryota; kingdom Metazoa; phylum Chordata; order Testudines; family Podocnemididae; genus Podocnemis; species Podocnemis expansa. The sequence continues at coordinate 7,067,280 of ML682005.1, forward strand.
CCTACTAGCTCTGCTAGCTGGGAACAATTTCTATATTTTCATTTCTGTCCACCAAATTGAGGATGGACCTCTTTTTGCTTGGGGCTCTCGGCAGCCACCTGCTTCACCTACCCCAAAAGCTGCCACTGCTTTTTGCCAGCCCTGCACAGCCCACATGGCTGGGCTGAGCAGGGAGGGAACTCTAACTCTAGTTCTCCCAGATTCTCACAGCCACAGCACACTGGTTGGGAACCACTGTACAACATCATCATCATATCTTCCAACTTTCAAAGAAATGTTAACCTACATTAAGTACTTTCCTCACACAGCTGTGCACATACTCGTGTCATGTGGACCACAATTCATATAAGAATCTATGATAACTACACCTATTGAAGTTATACACTTTACTGGTCAGTGCTAGATGTGGTACAAGTGTTGAAGTTTCAGAACTGCTGATATAAGTAGCATATAATGGCATGACTGATGTCATTGTGAATCTTTAATTGAGGCCTTAACATATCTCCTGGAACCAAAGAGCCAGCCCCAAAACTGAGGCACCCCAGATGTGTGGCAGAGATGAGGACCCCACTGAAACAAAACTGCTGCGCCATAGCTTCTCTTGGCAGTGTGCAGTCTGCAAAATGCCCCCCACCACCAGAAAACAGCTGCTGCCACTAGCACTCAGAGGGGAGGGGGAGGAGGGGAGAGAGAGAGAAAGAGGGCAGCACTGAAAATATTAGAACTGCTGGCTCCCTTTTAGTGCCAGGAGGCATTTACCTCTCTGGCTCCTAGGTGCCCAGAGAAAAATCCTGGGTGTCATAGTGACCTGGTGCCCAGGGTTTGTTAAGCCCTGCTTTAATTACCATTGAAAAGAGGCGTTCCAACAGGTGAGGTGGGAGAGGCCATGCCCTTGAGTGCCAACCTGGGAAGCAGCACCGGGTGGGCCCTCACCAAACTCTGCTCTGGTGAGCTGTCACTTATAGCTGAGCTGAGTGTGATTTAGTGTCCTACTGGGCAGGGACTAAGGGCTGACCTAGATTCCCCAGAACTGGCTGTGCCCCAGGCTTCCCACTAAAGGAGCTGAGGGTTAAAAGATGCCACCAGCCCTGAAGGAGTCAGGGAGGACAAGGGTGGGGGTTGCCTTCACCCACAGCCCCCTAGAGCTGCACATGGGGGACCCCAGATCAACCCTGTAGAGTTTTAAGGGAAATTATAATCCAGTAAAGAGGACAGCATATTCAGAGCTGTATAAGAAGTCTTCACTGAAAGAGAACTGAGAAAGAGACAGACAGACAGACAGACAGACAGGTTTTCCTAGCACCTAAATGACTCTCCCATTTATCACTATGACAACCCCAACGACCCTAGGTAGTCCAAAACACCACACATTCCTCCCCCTCTAATGAACACCCCCCCCCCAAAATAAAGCCCTCCCCCCCAAAAGAATAAGAACTAAACTAGGAGATGAGGGTAGACTGCCCCATCTCCGGCAAACCCCCAGGGAATTATTCTGCCCCATGAAGAGGGGGTCACCACTAGCTAAAGATCCAGCCAATTAGGAGGCCTTCTATCGCGAGGTGGATTACGGTGAACTTCTGGTGTGCCCACCCCATAAGGTGGTATTGGTGGTGGTGGGATCACAGGTACTGGGGAAGTAGCCAGAACCGGAGAGGATGTTGTGTCCAGTTGGCCCAGGAAGGCTGAAGGCATTGAAGGGGTGGCTGGAGCAGAAGAGACAGAAATAGTCGTTTCATGCTCTGATGTTGTATCATCAGTAAGGGTGAAGTCAGATGCGTCTGCTGGAGATGCATCTTCTGGGTGGATATGACGGAGAAGCAGCTGATCTACATGCCGTCGCCAAACTAGGCCACTCGCTGTCTGGACAGAGTAGGAAACAGGTCCTGTCTGGGCAATGACCGTTGCTGGGACGCATTTAGCTCCTGAAGCACAGTTTCGCGCAAGAACTGGCTGTCCAATACTGAAGGTGCGGCCCTTTGTTCTTGGTAAATGTCTGCTGACCCGGTCCTGCTGTTGCCGTGTGCCTCATGGTTTCAAAAATGAAAGCAAGAGCGCAACTGCCATCCCATCATAAGAAAAGCTGGAGATGCTTTAGTTGTAGCCTGTGGAGTGTCTCTGTAGGACAACAAGAAGTTGTCCGGACGCTTATGAAGAGGTAAACGGCCCTTTGCAGATTTTAGAGCTTGCTTCATAGTCTGAACAAACCTTTCAGCAAGTCCATTGGTGGAAGGATGATACGGTGCTGACCTGATGTGATGTATTCCATTGGCCTTCATAAAAAGTTTCAAAATCCTGAGAAACGAATTGTGGTCTATTGTCACTCACCAGCTGTTCTGGAAGACCGTAACGACTAAAAAAGCCACACAGGTTCTGAATAGTGGCTTCCATAGTAGTGGACTACATTACTGAGACTTCTTGCCATTTTGAATGGGCATCCACAGCAATAAAGAACATACATCCTTCAAATGGGCCAGTAAAATCAACATGGATATGTTGCCATGGCCTTTCGAGCCAATCCCATGGGTGACGAGGTGCCAGGTGAGGTGCGTTCCGGACGCTCTGGCATGAGGTACAAGCTCTAGCCGTTTCTTCAATGGCCCTGTCTAAGCCCGGCCACCAGAAACAGCTCCGTGCAATTTCTTTCATGCGCACTATGCCGCAGTGACTTGAATGGAGCTGTTCCAACAAACGTGGTCTTAATGAAGGTGGGATAATGACACGCATACCCCACAACAAACACCCGGATTGGGTCAATAACTCTGTCCTCCTAGACACACAGGGGCGGAGGTCAGGAGAGACCTGAGAGTCAGGTAAGAACGTTCCATGCATCACGAAATCCGTAACTCGTGAGAGTACTGGGTCAACCCATATTGCTTTCTTCACTTGAGAAGCCATGATGGGTATGTTTTCCACTTGTTCAAAGTAAAAGATTCCTTCCTTGCCCTGATCCTGACAGTGTGCCAGTAAGGGTAGCCTTGAAAGGCCATCAGCATTACAATGCAAAGAGGATTGCCTATACTTGATTTCATGTGTGTATCCAGAAAGTATCAATGCCCATCGTTGCATCCAACTGGCAGCCAAATGTGGGATGCCTGTGTGTGGCCCCAAAATTGATGTCAGGGGTCGATGGTCAGTGAGAAGTGTGAACTTCTTTTCCCACAGGTACTGGTGAAATTTCTGAACGCCAAAAGCAATGCCCAGTGCTTTGCGTTCAATTTGGGCATAGTTAGTTTCTGCCTTGGTCAAGGAGCGTGAAGCAAAAGCAATCGGCCTCTCTTCACCAGAAGGCATAATATGTGACAATACAGCCCCAACTCCATAAGGGGAGGCATCACAAGCCAACAGTAGGGGCAAGGATGGGTCAAAATGTGTCAGAACCTTAGAATTTACCAGTGAGTGTTTAGCTTCATTAAACGCAACATCACAGGCTTCAGTCCAGTTCCAGGCCTTTTTCGGCCCCAGAAGCTCATGTAGGAGTTTCAGGAGCATCGCAAACTGTGGAATAAACTTGCCATAATAGTTTAATAAGCCTAAAAAAGAGTGAAGTTGGCTTACGTTCTGAGGTAGCGGAGCATCCACAATAGCCTTAACCTTGGCTGGAGAGACTTATGGAGACCATCAGCATCAATTATATGTCCTAAATATTCAACTGAAGGCTGGAAAAAACTTACATTTGTCTCTGTGAACATGTAGACCATACTCTTCCAGTCTTTGCAGAGTGGCTTCCAGGTTCGTAAGGTGTTCCTCCTCATTTTTGCCCTTGACCAGGATGTCATCCAGATAGCACTGTACTCCTGATAAACCACTCAAAATCTGATCCATTGCCCTTTGGAACAAAGCTGGGGCTGAAGTAATGCCAAAAGGTAAATGACAGTATCTGTACAACCCCTTATGTGTTACAATTGTCAACAATTCTTGAGATTCTTCTTCAACATGCATCTGTAAGTATGCTTGACTCAAATCAATCTTGCTAAATTTTTGTCCTCCAGCCAAACCTGCAAAGATGTCCTCAATGCGGGGAAGAGGATATTGTTCTGCACATAACACTGGGTTGACAGTGACCTTGAAATCTTCACAAATCTGAATGGAGCCATCCTTCTTCATTATTGGGACAATGGGTGTCGCCCACTGGCTGTGAGTAACTGGCACCAAGACTCCCTCTTCAACTAACCGCTCCAAGTTTTCTTCCACCTTGGGTCTGATGGCAAATGGCACCATCCTGGCCTTCAAACATTTTGGTTGGCAATCAGGATTTGTATTTAATTTCACAGTGATTCCCTTCATACTGCCTAAGTCTTCACCGAAAACAGCAGCATGTTTCGTTAGTACCGCTGCTAGATTCATTTCTTCTTTAGTCAATTGATGCACTTGTGACCAATCGAGTTGGATTTTCCTGATCCAAGATCTTCCCATTAGGGCTGGGTAATTCCCCTTTACCACACACAGTGCTAGCTTTGTGGTCTGTCCATTGAGTTCTACTTTCACATCAATAGTACCCAACAGGGGAACAGTCTCTCCAGTATGTGTCTTCAAAACGACTACTGTCGGCTTAAGTGGCAGATGTCTAAAGTCCTTCTCATACACAAGGTTAGAAACTAATGAAACTGCTGTGCCAGTGTCCAGTTCCATGTGTGTAGGTTTGCCTTCCAACACAGGTGTTACCCAGAATTTACGTGGGCCAGCTGTTATAGACAAAACATGGAGGGAATCTTCATCTTCCGATTGGGTGTCACTATGATCACCTGTATTCTGCTCTACTGCATGCAGAATTTCCCTCTTAGTCCGCCAAACCAACGGCCCATTTTTCTCAGGTCTGCCTCTTCTGTTTGGCTCACCCTTCCTTTGTTTGCAGGCACGTTGAATGTGCCCTCTCTTACCACATTGTCAACACAGTAGTTCTTTAAACCTGCACTCAGATGCAAGGTGGTCCTGCTTCCCACACCGGTAACATCCTTGTCTCCCCGGTGCCCTGGGGGGCAGGTTGTAGGGATACTTTACGGACACTGAGCCCGATCTGTTGCATGTCTTGGGTGACGCGTTCCATGGAGACTGCAATTTCCACAGCTGTCTGCAAGGTGAGTTGACCTTCAGTCAATAGGCGTTTTCGTGTTGATTCACTGTGCAGGCCACACACCAGCCTGTCACGCAGCATTTCATCTAGCATGTTCTTGAAGTCACAGTGTGCTGCCAGCTTCCGCAGAGCTGCTACAAATTGTACAACTGATTCACTTTCCTCTTGGTTCCTTTGGTAGAACCTATACCTCTCTGCAATTACTAGTGGCTTTGGGGAAAAATGTACTCCCAGAACTTCCACTAGATCCCCGTAAGGTTTCTGCTCTGGCTTCTCCGGAAAAAGCAAATCACGTAGCAAATTATAAGACTTAACTCCAATGACCATTAGAAATACTGGTACCTTCTTCTCATCAGTTATGTTGTTTGCTATTACAAAATTTTGAAATCGGGCTGTATATGTCTGCCAGGAATCTGCCGAATGATCATATGCTTCAAAGGTTGTAGTAAGTAAAGCCATGATGCCCTCTTGTGGTTATTTGTCTCTTGTCTTAACAGCAGGCAGATCAGCGTTCAGAACAGCCAGCCAGCCTTATCTCTTCCTTGTGCTTAACAGGCAGATCAGCTTTCAGAATAGCCAGCTAGCCCTTAGGCAAACAGACCAGCTTTCACAGCTACAACCCAACCCCCATGCAAGCAGTAAAATAAAGTTTTGCTTCTTACATTGTATTCTGGTTTTCCAAAGTTGCCAGGATTGTTGAGGATAGCCACTCCATCACAAATCCCATCCTCTGTTGCCAGATGTAGAGTTTTAAGGAAAATTATAATCCAAAAGAGGACAGCATATTCAGAGCTGTATAAGAAGTCTTTATTCAAAGAGAACTGAGAGAGAGACAGGTTTTCCTAGCACCTAAACAACTCTCCCATTTATCACTATGACAACCCCAATGACCCTAGGTAGTCCAAAACACCACAAACCCAGCTGCAGCTAGGACTTCTGAGTTTCCAGACCAAGTGGTTCTCAACCATAGTGCCAAGGCACATTACTTTGTCACCACACAATGCTAAGTGTGTCACTGAGAGCCAAGGATATGGCTGGATTCAACCTGGGGAGGGTGGGCGAGGGTGTCCCACAGAGCTATGATATGCTGCCAAGCATGTCATGACCCCCAAAAGGTTGAAAACTACTGCTTGACCTACCCAGCTAGGGTGGGGAATTCACTCAGCACTGCAGTGTGGTCAGTAACGGAGTATGGGAGCCAGGGGGACAGGCAGGCTAAGGGCTGGATGGAACCTGCTCCGGTGAGGGCTCTCTCTAGTCTCTTGCTATAGAGGCTGACACTGCTGCTAGCTCCAAAGAAGCCAGGAGGGGCAGAGTTGGGACCACCTTCCCTCCCATCCCTGGAACAGCCACAGCTGTGGGCAAAGTAGAAAAGGGAAAATCATCTCCAGAATCTTCAGATTCAGAGCTCACCTGCCCAAGCAGTGAGCACTCAGCTTGAGCAACATGCACTAGGCAAGAGCAAAGGGGCAGGGAACAGCAGAGCCAAGCCTGCATTTGCACCCCCATGCCTCTGGAGCCCCCAATGCCCCTGCTTCACAGAAACAGGCCCCTCCCCAGGGCAGCTGAGGGGCTAGCACTGGGAAACCTCCTGCACTGTTTGGCTGGGAGGGAGGGACGCTAATATTTGCTTGGTCCCTGAGCACCACAGTCCCTCTGTACACCACTGCTACTCAAGAGATTGCTGAATTGCTACATGTGTTTCAGGAATCTAGCACACTCAGAATTAAAAGCAGACATACAACATTCTTAATTTCAAAATGACAGGGAAAGTGTCAGAAATCCTACAGTATATAGTACATCCAAAAAGGTATATATGCAGCCTTTGGCATCTATTTATCTACCTAGTTCTCATGGTGCCCAAAATCAAGTATTTAAATACTTCCCAAAATTCTTAAGAGAGCACAGTACCTACACCCACACCCCTCTTCCCTACAGGCAACAGGCCCTGGATTTTCATTTTACTTTTTATTGCTGTACTGTGGAAAAATTAGCTGAAATAAATTGGCTTTGCAATTTTTCCTGATGGTAGCAAAGCTCATGACCAACCTGAAACTTCCTAAGAGTGAGTTTCAGATTTGCTGAGACCACAACCCATAAGGTTCTCTCCTAATATTGCTATTTACACTGAAAGAAAGCTGTCACAGAAGATAATCATCTTTCAAGTGAAAACATAATTCAGTGGAAGATTCTGAAGATGTGAAGCAAAATTTTGGCTTTGTCTTGCTTCTGAATAGAGTGCAAAGCCACCATAGAGGGCAGAGCACTCTAAGTTACACACGGACCAGACACAGAATGAGCTTCTGTTTTAAAACAGAGTGGCTATCAAGATGACTTGAACCATTCACCTCAAAGCTCACCTAGTCAAGACACACTTCTGTTCCTCCCTTTCCAGAGTCCTCCCATGTGGAACACCACAGTAATCAATCCTTCTAATCAATATCTTTATGGACCCAGCAGGAGTGACACAGGGCCTGTCTTCAACCAACAACATCAGGCTCATAAAAAGCTACACAGCTTATTTATGGGCTTGTTCTCATCAGTATAACAACAAAACTCTCATTTGCTTCAAGGACAAGAAAAGGCCCTTCATCACTTCACCATCTTGTGGAAGGAGAAGAGAAAAAGGGTCTTTCACGTTTGAATCAGAGCCATGTTGATCCTCTTGATTTTATGCATCCAAATGTCAATAGATTAGAATATCAGAGTTACGCACACCGGAGTTACAAACTGACCATCCAGCCACACATCTCTTCTGGAACCAGAAGCATGCAATCAGGCAGCAGCAGAGACCAAAATAAATAAATAATGCAAGCAAGTACATACTGTATGAAATTTAAATTACTTTTAAAAAGGCTTAAAAATTGACAAAAATAAGGAAAACTTCTGTGCTAGTTTCATTTAAATTAAGATGATTAAAAGTAGCATTTTCCCTTCTGCACAGTAAAGCTGTATTAAGTCAACATTCAGTTTTAAACTTTGGAAAGAATAATCATAATATTTTGTTGTGAGTTACCGACAAACTCCATTCCTGAGGCGTTTGTAACTCTGACATGCTACTGCACAAGTTCTCAAGCCAAGATTCTTTGGACCATGAAATGGACAGCAAGTCTCTATCACTCCTTTAATCAGTTCCAAAGCGGTAGGTGTATTAGTCTAGTTCAGCAAAACAAACAAGGAATTCTGTGGCACTTAAAGACTAACAAATTTATTTATTGCATGAGCTTTGGAGGGAGAAAATGCCCAGACAAAGTGGGATTTTCTCCCATGAAAGCTCACACAATAAATAAATTTGTTAGTCTTTAACAGTCACACAACTCCTTGTTTGTTTTCCTTTAATCAGAAAGATTAATTGCTGTTGAGAAATAAAAGCCACTTTCATTTGCCCCCTAAAACATCCATCTTGAGAGAGATGAGCAACACATTACAATGCTGAGCACCACCAGTAACTTGGGCTGAGAATTTCACCTTTAACTTAACTAGAAAGTAACACAGAACTGAAGGAACAAATACTGGAAATTCATACACATAAAGACGTTGTACCAATTTATCTTAAACCTGTTTTGTTCAACTGGTGCAACATTGTTTGTAGACTGTCTTGCATTGATCTAAAACTAATTATATCAGCTGAGTTTGTGTCATTACCTACACTAAATATTACCATTCATAAGCCCTCAAAAATACAGACTGTGTGCAGCATCACAATATTGGTGCTGGCCAGTAAATAGCTGGAAATCACCTATTTGTAACAACAGTTTTAAAAATTTAGTCTTTTTTTTAATTACAAAATAGAAACATCATCTTCTCCAACAGAAATTTTAGATTAACTACATTCTGATTTCTCATGAGCTGTAGGACTTTGTACTAGTGCATCTTACAAATGCCTTCCCAGCACTGAGAGCCTTGATTCAAAGAAAGCAGGCACCAGTAGTTTCCAGCATTTTACCATAACGGTGAAAAACAGAGTCAGTCCCAGGACTCCTGTCTTTACTAAGACTTCATCCAGTTGACATTTTTGCAAGATTCCCTAATATAGACATGGTTTAAGTGGGATGCAGTTCTGCTGCTTTTCTCAGTCTTATGCACCTTAAAATAAATCTATTTAACTGGTACTTTCAATGTTAAAAACCATCTTTTACAATTAACAGGAAAGAGGATTAGTTATTTTTACAACCCTTTAAATGTGTATATGAATATATTGGTATTAAGTATTAGTGGGGAAAAGAAAGTGGTTTTTTTGTCACCCAGATGACATCTAGTAAAACAGCAATCATGAGAAATCAAAATGCAGTTAATCTACAATTTCTGTTTCTGGACAGGAACATTTCTATTTTTTAAACAAACTATGTTCCCATACCATACTCCAGCAGGAATATTGTCAACTTGTGAGTAAACTGCAAATCAACTGGGGTTTGTTTGTTTGTTTGTTTTTTGGTGCCAGATCAAAAACAAAAGCCAAGAAAGGTTCTGTCAAACAGCATTCTTAATGTTTCTATTTCTCTAGTTTCATAAGAGGCCTAATAAAAACAGTAAGAAACATACTGCTTGCTATTAAATTGCTTGGTCATATTGTCCTTGAACTTCCAGTTAAATATCCTGGCACAGAAGCCCTACACTTTCATCTGTTGTGTAGCCTAGGGAGAAGCAAATAAAAATAAAATGGAGTACGAAGGCTGTAAAAGCAGCAGAATCAGACAGTGGTGTTGTGGTTGGTATTTACTGGCTGAACAGGGATCTCCATGCTAGCATGAGATTAAGAAGGGTAACAGCTACTTTTTAATGAATACCTTCTGCTACCCAGAGAGGCAGTTAGGGTGGATCCAGAGACGCTCCCTACACCAGGTAAAAAAGTTGTGTTTTTAACACCACATATGTTCAGACTGAGAAGGCAAACTGCAATTTTAACATGAGTTAGCTGGTTGAGAGAAACCTTAGGATATGTCTACAGTCCAATAAAAGGCTTGAGACACAGCCGTGACTGGCCCGTGTCATCTGACTCAGGCTGGAACTGCACTGTAGACACTGGGGCCTAGGCCCAAGCTCTGGAACCACCCTCTTGCTGCATTTCAGCAACCTGGCCCAATTGTCTATGCTGCAATTTTATAGCCCCACAGCCTGAGGGCAAATCAGCTAACCCAACCCAGCAATTGATCTTTCATTGCAGTGTAGACATACTGCCCTCTGTGGTAGGGCTGATATGTATTGCACTGTCTACACCAGAGCCTTAACACGTGCCGTGTTACAAGATAGTACAACAGCAAGGATGATGGATAAGCTTTTGCATAGCTGTAAGCCTTTGTTTGTGGGCAAAAGACTTGTAACTGTACCCATGCACCACAAAGCTAAAACAATTTCTAATGTAAAGAGATCTAGTCCCTAGAGGCGCTAAGAACACTGCCCAAAGGATATAAGAACATCACTTATAGGAATGGCAAGTTTTGAGGGTTTTGTTTCTTTCCTCATGACCCTAGTCTGACTCGTATTTTAAGACAGGTGAAAAAAATGAGAATTAAAATAGCATGTTAAGAGTCCAGTTTCTCTTGGTTTTCACTCCTTTCTAAATATTTGTAACAAAGCTAATCCTGAGGACACATTGTTCCCAAAAGAAAAATAGCAACAACAGTGAATTCTCTTACTCTTTAGTCACAAGACTGCAATAAAATTGGTTATTTTTCTCTCTGGCATGAAAATTGGACATATCAATAACATCTTGCGTAATTTCTGAATGTTATGCATGAAGAAACAGAACATCTGGTATGAAAAGTCGCTGAATCAGGCTTGAGAGAGCTAAATTAACAAGATTCATAATGTGTTTCTCATAAAAATCAAATTTTATTGCAGCTCAAAAAGTTACTTGGAAAAAAATCAGTATATTGTACAGAATTTCTGAAAAGTTGGCCTCCAATGTCTTGTATTTAAAAAAAAAGGGGGGGGTGCTTATGTTTGATGGCAAAATATTTGCTGCCTTCCATTAAGGAAGGTCTTAGATTTCCTCTCTGGGATTGTTCCTTTTATTGAAATCAAAAGTAGCAATGCCATCAATCTAAGTGCAACCAGAATGAGTTCCCCATGTAACTGACTGAGAAGTTCATCCTGCAGCAGTCACTCCTATGATAATTTCCAGGGAGGTAAATGGTCATCCAACCTGCAGAAGCAAGAACTGAAAATTCAGCAAGTATATAATGGATAAACTACAGACAAGTCAGAATATAATTAAAGTAAAACATGAGGCACAATGGATACATGTCCCTTAATATATAAACACTCCCATCCTTGCCACTGACAAAACCAGGAGCCCAATTCTGCAAACTTTTATTCTTGCTAAGTAAGTTGTTAGCAAGCAGTCCCACTGAAGGCAGTAGAATTACCTGTGTAAGGATTACTAAAATAACCTAATTCTCCCACCATTCACACTAAATGCACTTAACTCGGTGAGCTGTCCCACTGATAAAGTAAGTTAATGCGATTTTCAGCTCTAGCTCCCGTAGCATACTGATTGCTTATATTGACAGTCATGGTCAATCACAGAAGGAAGAAGGATGACAAAGTCTCCAAAACAAGTGGCCACAGTTTCAAGAGTTCAACTTTGCTGAAACTTGTCCTAAACTAGAGATGATGCACGAGGGCCACATTTTTGAAAGAGCTCCAAGATAGACTCCAGGTGCTCAGCACCCACAGCTGGAGACAAGTTTTCAATGAAGCTCAGCATCCAGCATTATGAACTCTTTTGAAATTGTGGCCACTCATTTTGGTGTCTGAATGGCAGTTAAGTGCTTTTGAAAATTCTAGTTGAAGTTTCGCATGCTAAATTCTTCCAGCTCAAATTATAGCTTAAGTATGTGGCTGCAGGACTGTAGTCATGCAAAACTACCCTCTCACTCCTCTAAAAAGGAACATACTCTTTCCTGGGGCTGTTCACATAGGCTATGTTTACACTACAAGTTAGTTCAGATTAGGAGGAAAGTCTTCACTAGACTCCTATTTTGAATTAAAGCAGGATTTATTTATTCAAGTTTGAGAGTCTATATTAGAGACTTTCTAAGTCAAACTGAGAAAGCCATGGCTCCAAAGGGAGCCAAGGCTCCTGGACTAGGGAAACCACAGCTCCCAGGGACAAGGGGAGTCCTGGCTCCCTTCTCCCCAAGACCTGCGGGCTCCCTGGCAAGAAGGGAGCCACAGTTCCCCAGGAAAAGAGAGCCGCTGGGGCTCTGCAGGGACAAGGAAGCCCCAGAGAAGAGGCCACCGGGGCTCCCCTTTCTGGGGAGTGCCATGGAAGAGAGCTGCCGCCGCTCCCCAGATAGGGGAGGTCCCTGGCCTGTGGGGCACCTTCCCTGCCAGCCGAATCCCCCATGGGGCACCTTTCGGCATGCCGCCCGGCAGGATCTCTTGCAGGACACCTTCCGACATGTGCCCCACAGGGGACCCTGCCAGCCGGCCAGCAGGGAAGGCACCCCTATCTCAGGAGTGCCGGCAGCTCTCTTTCATGACACTCTCCAGACAGGGGAGCCCCAGTGGCCACTTTTCTGGAGCTCCCTTGTCCCCTTCTCTGGGGCTTCCCTGTCTGGGCAGCCCCAGCAGCCCCTTCTCTGGGGCTCCCTGGACAGGGGAGCCTCAGCAGCTCCCTTCTTGCTGGAGTTCCTGTGACTTCCAGGCAGAGGGGAGCCAGGGCTCCCACACAGGTCCTGGGGAGAAGGGAACCACAGGAGCCATGCATAGCTCCCCAGCAAAAGGGAGCCACACAGGATCCTCTGTCCCCAGCCCCAGGCTAACTAAAGTCAACTTAGGGCAGCCACCACTGGGTTAGTTCAATATAATAAAATTGAAATACCCAATAATTTGAAGGAAAAGGAGGTTTTATTAAGTCTAATTAGCGTTTCCTTATTTCAAATTAAGGAAATGCTTAATTCGACTCAATAAATGCTTCTGAGGCCAGGGAGTAGATTAATTCAAATTAAGCCTCCTTAATTTGAATCAACCTATCATTGTAAACACAACCATAAACACTAGTGATCTAAGCCACTACAAACAAGAAGGAATTTTGTCAAATTTCAATACAATCACTATTTTTAAGAAATAATGAAAACTACTACACCTTCTCCTGCCCTCACTTCAGTCCCTATTCTTCCATTTGTCTGTGGTTTTACAACCACATTTTTCTTAAAAATAATTCTCTTACCACCTTGCTAAATAAAAGGGGGGGGGACCTTTTATCATATTTTAGTTTCTCATCTTACTATGGTGTGAATTGTCCTTATCCACATTTGTACTGCTCCCAATTTAATAAGGCCCCAGTGCTGATCAAGATCTATAGCCTTGGCATAGGGCTGGCAATTTCTCAAGAAAAACTTGTTTAGGACAGTGCATTGTAAATACCGCATTAAACCTGGTTTAAGGCAAGCAACTGGGAAAAATAATTGTTTCAGTGTTCAGCAACTGCAGAACAAATCTTTTCATCCACTCAAAACCAAAGACAAGAGTCAGTTTATTGGTCTTCTGCTACAGAACGCTGGCTGCACGGCCAAACCAACCGGGGCAAATAGTCTGCAACTCTGTATGCTTCTGATTACTTAATGCTTCAAGCCTATAACTCTGCATTATTGTCATTTTCAGATAATCAAATGTTTTCATTATCTGTTTATATAAAATTGAAAAATGAAGTACAAGTCATGACATGTGCAACTTCCACAAGAAGCTACCCAACCACAATGTATAGACATTCTGATATTCAGGTTAACAATTATACATTAGTATTATGCCCACAAGGTTTTACTTTATTTGTATACTGTAAATTAAACTACAAGTCTTATATTACCAAAACTTGAAATTGTAACTAAAATAAGTGTAATGTGATGCACATTCATGCAACAATTTTTAAAACAGAAAATAAACTGGTGCTAAGTAAGTTTTCCCAAAGACAGCAAAAATCATGATTTTAATTAGTAGAATCCACCTCTGGTAAATATCAACCCATCTCTGGCACAATATAATAAGTGTTAAATAATAAACAAACAAAAAAATAGTGATGCTATACAGCAACTGCTGTGAAACATAGTAGGTAAACTAAGACCAAAAGGCAGATGTTTTCCTCTCTTCCTATTGTACTTATCCTAGATGATTTTGTAAAAAAATACATGATTCTTAAAATAAAAATTACATAACAAAACATTAACAACATAAATGTCTAAACATTATAGATATAGATATAGATATAGATACACATACACACACACACACATCTCAGATAAACGTGGTTTAAAGTTGGCCGTGTCAGTTTAAAGTTCGGACCAGAATGAACAAGTACATACAGGGAGCAAAGGGATACTCCACATATACATAGAGTAATGGGTCTCAGCTCTTCATCAGGCTGCCCAAAAACCACAATTAACATTTTGGTAGCCTGAAGATTTAGACTCAATATTTTTTGAAGACTAAAGTTTTTAAATCCTTTGAAGAGAGCTAAATTACCTTAAAAATTCAACTCAGACTACTTTATGTTTCCCCAGGTTCATTCATAATCTTATCTTGACTACTCAAACTATGGACTTTTGCCACATCTAAGTTAGATTCCTCAGATGAAGTTATTTCTCTACAGTCTTTTTCTCTGCACATACTTATGGCCTGACTCTGTAATCTCTTACTCGTGCAGGCAGTCCCAGTGACATCAATGGACCGCTTGCACAGGTGAGAGCTAATTATGCAAACAAGAGTTGGCAGGACTTAGCACATATGCACTGACTTAGAACTAACTGCACAATGAGAGGGCAGTCTGCTGTACCTGCAAATACCCAATAAAATCAATAGAGCGCCACATGGTTTCAGTAGTCACCACATGTTTTAGAATGCAGAATGGGATTAATATAGAATTCTTGGTGCAGTAGCCAAGGTTCTTGTAGATGTGTGTCCCCATGCCGCTCCACTCAAGGTACACTTGCGCTCCCCGCATCTTTTATCGGAGATTTTCTAGCAGAGCTCCTGGGACCACGCACACATCTCCAGCAGCACATAACTGTTCTAACGGCTCTAAGGGACTTGCTCCATGGTGGAGAAGGAACCAAGGGGTTGGGATCACGCGCAGCAGCAGCAACCCATACCTGGACTCCATAGTGGGGGGGACGGAGAGTGGGTAGTGGAGCAACACAGGGGGACACATCTCAAAGAACCTTGGCTACTCCACAAGGGTGAGTAACCTTCACTTCTACCTTCAACTGGTGTCCCTGTGGTGCTCCACTCAAGGTGACTACCAAGCAGTTCATCTAACTGATGGTGGGTTCTTTGGAGTTCTCTCTTTGAGATGCTCTAAGCACTGATAGTCCAACCACTGTATCCTACACTGTTGTGTGCTCAATGGCATAATGCTTCACAAACATCTGTCGATGCCCATGTCACAACTGGAACATTAGCTAGGAACGCCATCAGTGTTGCTGTAGGCCTCGTGAAATGTGCAGTCACAAGTCCTGGTAAATCAACACCCACCATGTCAAAGGAAATGCGTTCACAAGATGAAATCCATTTAGGTAACCTCTGTTTAGATATAGCCTCTCCCCCTGAAAGCTCCAATGGACACAAATAGGTTAGGACAAAACTGTTCAGAAAGCCGTCCAATCAGGGTAATATGCCAGTGCTCACCTAACATTTAGGGTGTGCAAATTGGCCTCATGCTGGTTGTCGGTTTAGGAAAGCAGCTAGGGAGCTGAACTGTTTGGTTTGCACGAAAAGTTGAAGAAACCTTGGGTAGAAATTTTGGATGTGGTCTCAAGGATACTTTGTCCTTATAGAATGTTGTATATGGTGGGAGTGCCATGAGCGCTGCCATCTCTGACACTCCTCTTTCTGATGTCAGGGCGATTAACAAAGCAACCTTCATTGAGAGAGCATGAGAGAACACGTGGCCCAGAGGCCTGAATGGCAATTTTGTAATAGTCTTGAGGACTAGTGAGAGCTCCTATGGTGTGACAGGTGGTCTCACTTCAGGATAGAAGTTCTGCAACCCATTCATTCACCTCTTTGTCTTTGCACATCTGGTAATAGTGTTCTCATTAAGCGGTTCATGAAAGGTGGACACAGTGACAAGATGCACCCTGATGGTATTACTGGACAGTCCAGATTGTCTTAATACAAGTAGGTAATCCAATAGCTGCTGTACAGGTGCTATGCTCAGATTCAAGTTCCAGCGATGACACCACATGATGAAGCAATGTCATTTCTGCAGGTAAGTCTGTCTGGTTGCAGATTTCCTGCTGTTTAGTAGGATATGTTTAACTGGCTCTGAACATGATTTTTCTATTTCATTGAACCACTCAGGAGACATGCTGTGAGATGTAGCCTGTCCAGCTGAGGGTGGAGTAGCCAACCATCGTTCTGCGACTCCCTGCCTCCTTGAAAGGTCCTGCATCTTTGGAAGCACAATTGTGGTTCCATGGAAATCTCTGTCAGGTAAGTAAACCTCATTTGTCTGGACTACGCTAGCGCTACAATTATGAATTTGGCTCTATCCTGTTTCACCTTGAGTAGGGTTTTGTATATCAATGGAATCAGAGGAAAAGCGTAAAGCAGGAAGTGACTCCAATTGATGAGAATGAGTCCCCTATAGAAGTGCTTCCCCAACCAGTGTGCTGCAGCAATCCCTTAAGCCTGCCGCCAGACCCAGCCCAGTTAGGATCCAGGTGCCACCAATGGCAGCAGGATCTGGCCCGGGCTAGGGGCTGCCCACAGTCGCTGAGCCAGGGGGCCATAAGCAACAGCACAGTGTGGTGTGCCACGGCAAGATAAAAGGTTGGGAACCACTGCCCTATAGAGCCCCTACCTCTCCCTGCTCTGGAGCAAAACCACTTGCATTTCTTGCTCTGGGTTATGGCAAACAAATCTATCACTGGAAACCCTCAGTACTGAAAGATTCAGTGGAGCATGCCCATGTGCAGCTCCCACTCATGGTTCTCTAAAAATTTTCTGCTTAGGTTGTCAGCAGACACATTTTGGTTGCCTGGTAAGTATACGGCTGACAGCTGCATTTCATGGGGAAAAAAAGGTTAGTTGCTTCTGCACATAGGGACCAAGAATGATTGATATAATACATGCATGCCACATTGTCTGTCTGGATATTTATCATCTTTCCCTTTATTCGGGGTAAGCTGCCCATAGTTCCAGTAAATTTGTGTGTTGCATTCTTTCTTGAAGTAACCATTTGCCTTGGGCTGTGGATCATTGCAAATGAGCCCCCTGCACCCAGACAATGACTGACACATCCATGGTAAGTAAAGCAGATGGTATCTGCAGTATGAGTGGCACCCCCATGAGTATGTTGTTTGAAGGGGTCTACCATATGAGGGAGGCCCTGATTTCTCTCAGTACCAATATCGTATGATTTAGTGAGTACTTGCCTGGTCTGTATACTGTCGACAGCCACGTCTGCAGTGGTCTCATACTAAGCCTTGCATTTGGTACCACTAGGTGGTTGCCGCCACGTGACCCATCAACTGGAGACATGTACACGCTGAGATGGTTGGACTTTCTTGAATGGTACACATCGATTTTTGAATATTGTTGAAACTTTTTTCTGGCAGGTATGCCCTTGACTTGGTGGTATCTATGCATGCCCCTATGAAATGAATATTCTGTGTAACCTCCACCGCTTGTCTTGCCAACTGAAGCATATGCACCTTTATGAGACACTCATCCAAATAAGGGAAGATTGTCATTCCCAGTTTGCACAGATGCGCCATCATTGTTGCCAGCGCCTTGGAGAACACCCTTGGTGCCATACATAGTCCAAAAGGTAGGACT
This sequence comes from Podocnemis expansa, assembly GCA_007922195.1. Taxonomy (NCBI): domain Eukaryota; kingdom Metazoa; phylum Chordata; order Testudines; family Podocnemididae; genus Podocnemis; species Podocnemis expansa. The sequence continues at coordinate 7,085,131 of ML682005.1, forward strand.
GCATATTGGTAGTGCCTGTCCCATGGTGTAAATCAGAGGAATTTCCTATGTAAAGGATATATAGGGATAGGAAAAAAAACGTCTTGAAGGTTGAGGGAAGCCAACCAGTCCCCTTGGTCGAGCCAGGAAGAATTGTAGCAAGGGTCACCATTTTGAATTTCTGGACCCTGATACATTGGTTCAGCCTTCTTAGGTTAAGTATAGGTCACCACCCTCCTGTCTTTTTTTGAGTGAAGAAGTAGTGTGACAAGAACCCTTTTCCCTTGGACTTCTTTGGAACTTCTTCTATAGCATTGATTGATAGGAGTTTGTCCACCTCCCCCTAAAGTAATTGTTCATGAGATGGGTTCCTGAAAAAGGATGGGGAGGGAGAATGGAAAAAGGGTTTTGATGTAAATGGGATCAAATATCTGCAGCTGACAATTTCTAAAGCCCAATTGTCCAATGTAACAGTCCTCCAAGTCTGGAGAAATGGGCATAACCTGTTGCTGAAGCCCTTTTGGATCTTAGTGTGCTCTCCTGTCGCTCATTGGGGTGGTCCTGAAAACTCTCAAGCAATGCTTCAGAACCTGATTTGTAGGTGCTGTTTGGGAGTTGGAGGATTGCTGATTTGGCTGTCTCTGCCATTGTTGTTGGCATCTTGATCTGTTTCTAGATGTCTCATACTTTGTATTATTCTTTTATGAATATCTAGGGTTATACAGCTGATATCTAAAATTTCTTCTTTTCATTGCAGATGGATAAATCCCTAATGTACGCAGTGTAGCTTGAGAATCCTTCACTGTGAACGTGGTCTCATTTGTCTCTTCTGCAAAAAGTTTCATCTTGTTGAAGGGCACATCCTCGATCATGGCTTGCATTTGTTTAAGGAGTCCACCCACGTGGAGCCACGATGCCCTTCTCATGACTACAGCAGTAGTGGTGGTTGCGGCAGCTCTGTCTGCACTTTCCAATGCCACCTGTAATGCTGTCCTGGCTACTAAATAGCCCTCCTTAATCAGTGCTAAGAATTGTTTTTTGTTTTTTCCTCCAGTATATCCACAATAAACTTCTCTACCTTTGAGTAATTGTCATGGTCATAATTTGATAACATTGCTGCATAGTTACGTATCAGCAGCTGAAATGTAGCAGAGGTACACATCATCTTGCCCAGTGAGTCCATCTTCTTGTCCTCTTTTATCAGGAGGAGTGGATCTGAAATGGTTCTGTCTTGTTCTTTGATTGGCAGCTTCTATTACGAGAGAACTGGCTGGTAGATGGGTAAAAAGGAATTCATTGTTCTTTGAAGTCACAAAGTACTTCTTGTCAATCTTTTTGGATGTTACTTGTACTGTGGCTGGTGTTTGCCAGATGGTATTGACCAGATCCATGATCCTTCACCCATAGGCACTGCCACTCTAGAAGTAGTGGGAGACTGTAATATATAATATAGTTTGTGATGAGGTACATCAGTGTCTTGCAAGGGCACCTCCAGAGCCTCAGCCCCTCTTCTAAACAGCTCCTGAAACTGTTCCAAGCCAACCCCTGCCACACTAGCTCCCTGTACTATACTCCCTTCCAGGGAAATCAAAGGACTCTGCACAGATTCACAGTCTTCTTGTTCCCCCAATGGGTCCTGAATCTCAGACAATTTTTCTGCCTGTGAGATACTGGGGCAAGTTCCATATGCTCTTTAGTGTGCGATGAGTGTGGGATGGCAAGTCTGGGATATTGTGCTGAACCCTGTGAACATTCCTCCCAGCCTCTCCAGGACATATAATAGGTCAGTGTACCAGTATGCCACAGTGCTGGTAGCCACACACATTCTGGTCTGGCATATCCACATCCATAGTCTATGAAATTATAACGTCCCCTGGACTGGTATTGATACGGATATCTGGAGACTTGATCCTCTCCAGACTCCTCTTCCGATGCTGTGAGTAAGCTGCCAGACAGGCTCTCAGAACTTGAGTGTATGAGACAGCTATCATCACTCAATGGAGGAGACAAGAGACATTATGTTTACACAATGTTTAGTTTTCGTAGGAGGCGTAGAGGGTGGCAGCAGGTGCTGCTCTCTTGAGCTTCCCTGTTGGAGTTCAAATGCTGCTGCTACTCACAGGCACCCCAGCACCAACGCTCTGTCCTGCAGGGTCTCCAATAAATTCCCCCTGGTATGGTTCAGTGCTGCATTCTTCAGCAGTGCTTTGCATCCCAGTCCTGGCCCCTGGCCGCCTCCAGATGCTGTGACTGACTTGGCGGCAAGAAGCCGTATCAGCAGCACTGCTGGTACTGGCATAGATTTTGGTGCCGAGGCAGCCATTGCGGTGGTTGCAGTAGCCGTTGCCACCTAGGAACCATCTCTGCTCCCGCCCGCTCCAACAGGGTTCATCCCTAAGGACTGTCCCTGATAGGTGCGCAGTTACCCTAGAAGACTTTTTGCTGGCAGCAGTAATGTTCTCAGCTCTTTTAGCCTTTTTTGCAGGCATGAGCAAGGGAGAAGAAGAGAGCCGTCTCCTATGCTTGTCTTCTCTCCGTGAGGGCCACCCACAGTCCAAGGAGAGTCTCAATGACCCCTCCATGAGAAACAGTCTGCTCTTTAATTCTCTATTGCGTCTGGATCACAATGATAGATTTTTTACAGTGATGACATTTCTGGAACACATGTCCCTCACCCAGACAACGAATACAGTATGGGTGGCCATCTGAGGCAGGCACTGCGTCTTCGCAAGAAGCACATCTTTTGAATCCTGAAGCTGCCCTCATAGCAGCTTGAAGCCGGGACTGTAGCTTTTTTTTTTTTTGAGCAATCAGGTGTACCTAAAATAATGAAGCCCTGTAAATGCAAAATATTATTACAATATTGTTATTAAATGCCTCTGTTACTTGGGATTTCAGGAAAAATGTGCTCTGATTTCACCAACAATAGAGTTGAGATGATCATCAGATAAGAGCATTTGGATTACACTCATTTGTTTCAAGTTAAATATTTTAATCACATGCCCAAAAAGCCATGATCCCACAGAACAAAAAAATAAAAAATAAATAAAAATAAAAAAGATACACACACACACACACACACCTGGGGGAAAAAATATGTTTAAAAGGAGAAGTGGAAGTGACAATAAGACAAAAAAGTATACATACAGAAGGAGCGGGGAGAAAAGAGGGACATGAACAAATGTTTTTAAAAAACGTAGGCAACAAATAAGAGAAGCCCAAGGAATAAATGAAATATCAATGACCAATAAGGTAAAAGATAATTTGGCATTTTTACACATATTAGCAAGAAGAATAACCCTAGGTCAAGCATAGAGCCACTGTTAAATACAGATGATAAAACTGTAAACAGTGAAGTAGATAAAGGCAGAAATAGTAAATAGATATTTTTGTTCTGCATTTGGAATGAAGCAAGAGGACGCAATCACACATGATGTGATGGATGGAATAGAAAATATCATCTGTAATGAAGAAAGATGTGAATCAGCTTCTGCTAAAAATAAGCATTTTCAAATTAACAAGCCCTGATAGTTCCTTTAAGTGGAAGTGGAAGTTAACTGAGAACCTCCTGAACTACAAATGCTAATTTTTAACAAATCTTGGAAAACTGGGGAAATGTCAGAGGATTGAGGGACTTTCCTCATAGTTCCAATACTTGAAAAAGGGTAAAAGGCATGACCCAAGGAACGATAGCCAGATGTCAGGCAGAGATAAAATAATGGGATAGTTAATTCAGGACTCCATCAACAGAGAATTAAGAGACTAAATATATATTTAATGACAGTTGGGTATTATCTCACAAACCTGTTGAATTTCTGATCAGATTACTGGTCTATGTGATAAAGATAACTGTTAATACAGTTGATTTCTCCAAGGCATTTCACTTCACACCACATGACATTGAAAACTTGCATTATATGGAATTAACCAGGCACTTATTAGATGGATTAAAACTGGCTCATTACAGATCTCAAACTGTAGCTGTTAATGGACAGATATCAATTAGCAGGGCTGTTTCTAGCAGGATCCTCAATCTATGGCAGGGGTCTCAAACTCATGGCTCGTTGGCTGCATGCAGCCCCTAAAGCTATTTCCTGGGCCCGCAAGGACGCTATTGTTACCAATATTTGCAGTATCGTTGTATGACAAAGTTTCAGCGGTGTGGCACTTGTACTAGTCCTCATGCAACCCTTGTCGTGATTTGAGTTTTAGACCCCTGTCCTATGGATTGATCGTTAAGTGTCATTGAATCAAAAATTGTATCAATTTTCTAGCTTATATAAAATCTTTGCTGGCAAAGTTTGCAGATGACAAATATCGGGGAGCAGTCAATAATGAGGAGGACAAATTACTGTCACAGAGCAATCTGAACTGCCTATGTAAATGGGCACAATTAAAAATGCATTTTAATACAGTCATTTGCAACACAATACATCTCAGCATAAAGAACACAGGTTACTTACAGGACAGAAGAACATTAGAAGCAGTAATTCAAAGAAAGACAGGGGTCATCATAGATAGTCACTTAGCATAAGCTTGCAGACTTACGCTGTGCTAAGAAGAGCTACTTCAATCCTTGGACTTACAAAAAGGAGAATATCAAGCATGGAAGGCATTGGTAAGAACACCACAAGAACACTGAATGCAGTTCTAACATTCAAATTTCAAGAAGGATGTGACTACTGTAGAGAATTCAAAAGGTGACAAAAGTTATCCAAGGAGCGTAAAATAAGCCTTATGATGTGAAGTTTAAAGAGCTCAAATTATTTAGCTTACAAAAGGAAAGATGAGAGTTGACTTGATTACAGTGTATAGATACTTAAACATTGAAAAACACACCTGATCAGGTGGTGGTGGACGCTTTTAGATGTTGCTGGTGGAAGCATAACAAAATCCAGGGACTGGTAGTTGAAGTGACACAAATTCATTCTTGAAATAAGATGCAATTTCCTTAAGGTAATTAAACATTGGAACAGCTCACCACTGGCATGGTTGACTCAGCATCAATTAGAGTCTTTAAAACAAAACTAGCTATCTTTGTAGAAGATTGCTTTCCTTGAATTCTGGGAAAAATTCTGTAGTTTAGGTGCAAGGAGTGAGGCTGGATGTTCATAGTGGTGTCCGGCCTTGTAATCTGTGACTCTACAAGTTCCCCTCCTTCAGACAACATGGAGAGAACAAAATTGCCAGCAGTGCCCTTGTTATCTCATAAAACCTTCAATGCTCATGTACAGAATGATTCTAATCAATCTCATGCTTCATCTGATTACCTGCAGGAGTCAGAAAGAATATTTTTGCCCAAGGCACAATGGAGCAGGTGTAATGAAGAACTTGCCTATGCTTGTAGTTATGGTGGCAAAACTCTGTTGCTCTAGGATGGGGGAAAACAACATCTGAGCAACACATTTTGCTGGTATAACCATGCCTCCAGGTGGCATTATGTCAGCAGATAGCTCCCACCACTTGTTTAGGTGGTTTTATTTATCACTTAGAGACCTCTCCCCTGCAGACAGAACAGGGCTACAATCACACTTATGCTGGCAAAACTTCTGACTCAGGGGAAGGAGGTGGGTTCACACTCCTAAGTGACAAAATTTTGCCAACACAACTTAGTGTAGACAAGTGCTAGATTTTTTTGTTTGTCTCCCTCCCACCCCTTCCCTGAAGCATCAGAGAGTGGTCACAGCTCGAGAGAAGAAACCAGAGGGGAGTGAACTAGTACTCTAAGGTTGTACATGGAATATACTTTCTAGATGCCTTGCTCCTCACATACTCAGGGTCATACAGAACCCTTTAGTCTAAAGGCCGGTCTACACATAAAAATGCTGCAATAGCAAGGAAGATGGTGCTATGCTGACAGGACAGCACCTCCCACTGATATAGTCAATCCACCTCTCAGAGAGGCATTAGCTACGGTGACAGGAGAAGCCCTTCTGTCAACACAGCACTACCTACACTGGGGATACAACTATATTGCTTAGGGTGTGGATTTTTCATCACTCAGGTATGTCATTATACTGATGAAAGTTTACAATGTAGAGCTGGCCTAACTAAAGTCTTTGGTCTTAATACAGGGCAGGGGTCTCAAACATGTGGCCCGTGGGCCGCATGCGGCCCCTAATGCTATTTCCTGTGGCCCGCAACAACACCATCATTACCTATATTTGTGATGTTGTTCTATTAAAAGGTTTCAGTGGTGTCGCCCTCAGACTAATGTACTAGTCCTCATGTGGCCCCACACTAGCCCTCATGCGGTCCTCCTGGTGATCTGAGTTTGAGACCCCTGATATAGGGGTATCCGGGTGCAATTTAATGGCTTGTGATATACAGGAGCTCAGACTAAATGATCTAATGGTCCTTTTTGGTGTTAAATTCAATGAAAGTATGAGTTTGGAATAATTACAGTTTTATATTGCACATAGGATGTCCAGGTCCCTGTTTAATAAATAGTAGTGATGTAGCCTCAAATTTAATTATCTGAAATTTCAAGCACTTCAATCTTCTCTCTCCTTCTCACCCTCACAATACTTAAATGGGAACAGTCCTATTCAAATAGGAGTCCTGCCTAAATTCATAGCAGCAATGTCTGTATTAAGGACCAAACACTACAAAATCTAGACTTGACCACCACCATTAAAGATCACAGGAATGTCTTCTGAGTTAGAAGATATAAATGATGTTGGTGTGGGTAGAGGGAAAGTAGAGAGGGGGGAGAAACAAAACCAAAACTCTACTATGGCAGGGGTTCTCAATCATTATGTCAGGACACATTATTGTGTCACCACACAACACTAAATGTGTCACAGTGAGCTGCAGAGATGGCTAGATTTGACCTAGAGAGGGTGAGCTGCTGTGTCCCCTAAGACTGCAATATGCTTGCCAAGCCTGTGACAAGCCGCAAAAGGTTGAGAATCACTGCACTATCAAAGTTAATTTGAGCACCCTTACTTTCCCATTGGTCCCCCAAAAAACACACAGTGCATATGGTGCATTAGGACCAAATTAATCGAGTTCTGATGAGTTTCTGAAAAGGAATTAACTTACCAAAACTACCACCTAATAATAAAAACAGTTTTCCTCAAACAACTGCAAGGTTTCATCTTAAATCCTTCCCTAGAAAAGGCAAAATTTTTGTTTACAACTACAGTACAGACGAAAAAACTTTTGCCCTTCCTCTTGGAACAGCTTCCCTGTTACCGTGTGTCCTCCACCCTTCCTAAAATCTTTATATAAAAATCTTTATTTATTTTTTTTTGCCTAGTTTTACTATTATTGATCAACTATAGTCTGGCCTCCTGCTTAACACAACATATAACTTCCCTGCTTTAATTTCCATTTGAAATAGAGCAGTGGTTCCCAGCCTTTTTGAGCAAGAACTCCCCTAGTTAACACTAAGTAAAACATACACACCCTCCCCTTGTGCCCTGCTCTGCCCCACAATCTCTCTGGTCATGAACATATATAACCCCTATCAACAAATATAATGATCATAATACTAAATAAATAAAAAAAATTATAGATTACTCTTACCTGCGCAAGAAACTAAACTTTCCCTGCCACAGCTGCCACCACACGTCCCATGTGTCTCCACCTCTGTCCATAGCTCATGGACTGAGGCTAATGGAAGCAGGCTCTGGCAGGCTGGCTGGGGCTGCTCCAGGTTCCAATTAACACAGCACTGCTCCTTTCCCGTTAAGCGGCTGAGTGAAGAACTGGGGGTGGGGTGGAGCGGCTGCCCCTCTGCTCCAGCCAGCTCAGTGCTCAAGGCTGCTGTGCCCAGCATGAAGCTCACAGCTGTTACCGACCTCAGTATGACTGAAAGCTAGTGGACCCCCTGGAATCTTTGGAGACCCCTCTAATGACATCCCATCCCCACAGTTGGGAATTGTTGAACTAGAGCATCTCCTTCAGAAAAACATCCAATCTTGATTTAAAGTTTCAAGTGATGGAGAAACTATCATAGCCCTTGGTTGATTATCCTCACTATTGAAAGTATGCTCCGTATTTCTAGACCAATTTGGCTAACTTTAACTTCCAGCCTTTGGATCATGTTATAACTTTCTCTGCTAGGTTGAAGAGACCTTTACTGATTTTCTGATCAAGTCACCCATTAACCTACCCTTAGTTAAATTAGACTTACTGGAAACAACATGTTCACTGTAAGACTGTTTCCCATTCTCATAGCTCTTCTTTGAACCCATTCCAGTTTGCCAACATTTTCCTTATTGTTGACACCAGAACTGAATGTGACATCCCAGCAGAAGTCACACCAGTGCCAAATACAGAGGAAAATATACTTTCTAGGCCTGCTCAATATTACCCTGTTAATATAGCCCAAAATTGCATTAGCCTTCTTGGCCACAGTCAAAGAGAGAGGCTAGAAATATCAAGAACTAGGTTAAAATTTCAGAAGAGTGACCTGAAGTTAGGTAATTCTTTTGCAAGGGTTTTAGCTCTTTGGTGAATGGTATTCCATCCCATGCAAATTAACCTTTTATTTGAACCTCCACAAAAAAATGAATTGCTAGTGAGCATCATAGTTTACTAAACCCAAACATGGGCAAAGTCAGGTCCCACAGAGTGCCAAGGAATAAGACTTATGATGGGAGAAAGCATTAACTTGTGGACATACGTAAGGTGGAAAGTAAAGCAGAAAACTGCCTGCTATTGGGAAGTAATCATTAAATGCCTCTGAAAGGAACATATAGTTAGTAGCTACATCATTTTCAGACAAAACACCATTACTCTTTGGTTATGCCTAAGACTTAGCAACACACTGGGACAGCTGGTCACGTTTGTTATTAAATGGCTTGCAAATATCTGCATGTGCTTAACTGTAAGCCCATGAGTAGACATCATCTGAAGATGAAGTTAAAGTTAGGCAGCTCATGTTTGCATAAGTGAGGCTCTGTCAGTGCTAATGCCATGCTCAGAACTGACGGAGCCCTGGCTTCAGGCTCTCTTGTAAGACTGCTCAATAAAATACCATAGATAGAGTAAGCGTAGACACTCCAAACGCCTAAAAGATGAGCACAATACCCAGAGTTCCTCACTTTTTCTACCGTCCCTTTATAAACTCAAATATGCTAAGTCCCCACAGCAGCTAACGGCCAGTACTTGGGTAAGACTAGGGTTACCAGATACCAAAGCATGGAAAGGAGGGCAGAGAAGTAGGAAAAGGACATTGGAGGACACATGGAGAAAATGTAGTAGTAATGTAATATTCTTCTTTTTTAGGGGCCCTGGAACACTTTCCCCTAAAAAATAGGGTGCTCCAGGGCATTCCAGCATACTCTAACCCCCATAAATAAAAAGCCAGACAAAAATCATGTATTTTTAAAATGCCTGCCGGACAGAGGACATGGAGGTAAAAAGGAGGACATGTCCTCCTTTTGCCTGCCGTGTGGTAACCCAGGTAACACAGATCTCAAACTGCTTCTCAAAGGACATCAGTGTCTTTGTCTCCCTTACAGAGGGGGCAAGTTTGAAAGAGGTAGCCGTGTTAGTATACTCCATGTAAACAACCAAGGAGTGCGGTGCCACTTTTAAAGCTTAACAAAGTTATTTATCACATGAGTTTTCATGGGGGAAAGTCTTATACTTATACTTCCCTCCATTTATTTTCCTCCCATTCTGCAAGTTCCCCCATCTTCAAAGCATCTGACAAAGTTAGGGTTACCAGATACCGAAGCATGGAAAGGAGGACAGAGAAGTACAAGAAGGAGGATGCTGAAGGATGCATGGAGAAAATGTAGCATTAACGTCATATTCTTCTGTTTTTTGGGGGACCCTGGAACAGTTCCCCCTAAAAACAGGGTGCTCCGGGGCCTTCCCACACACTGTAACCCTTGTAAGCAAAAAGTGGGACAAAATCCTGTATTTTTAAAATGCCTGCCGGATGGAGAATGTGAAGGTAAAACGGAGGACATATCCTCCTTTTGCCTGACATCTGGTAACCCTAGATAAAGTGAGATTTTCTCCCACAAACCCTCATGTCATGAATAAATCTGTTACTGCCACCAGACTCCTTGTTTGGCTTACACAGAACCTGACAGCAGCTGAGGCCCTCCCCCTAAGAAGCTAAAACAGCCCCATGCTCTTGCTGATTTCCAAAGGGATAGCCGTGTTAGTCTGGTCCAGCAAAAAAGAGGTGTCATGTGGCACTTTAAGACTAACAGGTTTATTTTTTGCATCAGCTTTCGTGGGAGAAAATCCCACTTGGTCAGACTCTTGGAAGATGGGTGAACTTACAGGATGGAATGAAAATAAATGCAAGGGGGTGTAAAACAGGATCAGGTCATACAGTAACAGCAAATCAGAGCAGTTGTTAGGTTCAGACCCTGGGAAGCCTGAAGTCAAATTACCTTTTGTAACGGGAAAAGAACCCATGGTCTCCATTCAGTCCTGCTTTCACAGAATTTCCAGGGAGGGGGCCAGGCTGAGGCACCCCAGCAATTTACCTCAGCCTGGGCTTTTAACATTTGTCTTTCGAGGCCTCTGCACTGAGGCGCCTACCTATGCCTAGAGGCCTCCTGTAAAGCCAGCCAACAGCCGCAGTGACAGGCGCTGTACAAAGGGCGCCAACACAGCCCTGAGGCGGCAGGGGACGGACCCTCAGCCCCGCTCCCTCCCCCGAGGGCCCCCCGCCTCCCCCAGGCCGGCCCGCGCGCCACGCGCTCACACTGCGCTACCTTCCTACTGGCCATCGTCGCCCTTGTCACGTGACAGCGCAGCCCGCAAACGAGGCGCGAGGACCCCCGAGCATTCCCGGGCCGAAGCCGAGCCCGGCCGCCTGTCTGCGCCCAATCTATCACGTCAAAACCCCTCCTTTCCAGTTTGGCGCCGCAGCACGGCGGTTTCGGATTGGATAGGCGTTCCGGAATAGGCGTGACGTCACAGAAGGGGGTATCGAATCGCTCGCCACTGAGCAGTCTGTGCAGAGCGACGGAGGGAGGGGCGGCGCGCATGCGTTGTGCATGATGGCTCTTGTGCGGCGTGGGGTCTGCGGCTCGGCCGGCGCGAGCCTCGCTGCGTGTGGAGAGGAGCGAGTCCGGAGGCCTGCGGAGCAAAGGGGAAGGCTCGTGCCCCGGAGGCGTCAGCTTCACCTGCTCCGATCGCTGGTCTGGCGCTGCTCTGAGGGCAGGGTGACAAGGGGCCAGTTCGGAGCCTGGCTAGGGTTACCAGCTATCAGAGCCTGGAAAGGACGGGGGGGGGGTAGGAAAAGGAGGACGTTGGAGGACACATGGAGAAAATGTAGTATTAATGTCATATTCTTCTGCTTTTTAGGGGACCCTGGAACGCTTCCATCTAAAAACAGGGTGTTCTGAGGCGTTCCAGCATACTTTAACCCCTGTAAATAAAAAGCCAGGCAAAATCATATATTTGTAAAATGCCTGCTGGATGGAGGATGTAAAGGGAAAAAGGGGGACATGTCCTTTTGCCTGACCTCTGGTAACCCTAAGCGGGGACCACACAGCACTGTTATGCGAAGGAAGCCGGGTCAGGCTCCAGAACCTTGAGCAGAACAATGCGGGGGTGCATCCCACTGGGACCATGTCTCGCCTGTCCTGTTACCAGCCCCTCATCCCACTGTTTGCAGCCAGCGCCATGCTCCTCTGCCCAGGCAGGGCCATCCTGTCTAGGCCCCCCTGGGCTCCAAACTTGCTGTCTTTCACGGGGTCATTTGTTCGGCACCTCTTGTTGCATCTGGACTGTGTGGGTCACTCATAGGATTACCAGATAATCAAAGCATGGAAAGGAGGGCAGGGTGGTAAGAAAAGGACGACATTGGAGGACACATGGAGAAAATGTAGTATTAATGTAATATTCTTCTGTTTTTAGGGGACCCTGGGACACTTCCATCTAAAAATAGGGTGTTCTGAGGCATTCCAGCATACTTTAACCCATGTAAGTGTCAACGGAGGTGGCAGCCATGATGGCCACCCCACCCAACACGTAGCCCCCTGGATTATGCTGCTCTCAGGGAGGAATGTTAAGTATCAGTCTCCCTGATGGTCCCCATCTCCGGGCTATCCAGCTCAAGGGGAAGAATATTAAGTATCAGTCTCCCCTGATGGCCCTCAATCTCTTGTGTGAGTTTTGTCCTCCCTAGCTTTGTGTCAACAAGAAGGGGGGTGAGTTCCTATCCCCCCTGAACTGTTTCTCGGCACCCCCGTCACCACGAAGGAGGGGTCATTGTCTGAGGTCCCAATTTTATCATTGGTCCTGACCAGGATCCCACTCCTAATTGGCTATTTTTACTCTGGCTGTGCAAAATTCTATTAAAACCCCCCGTCTCAGCTAGCTTGGTGTTCTCCCACCCTCGGATGCTAAAGGGCACGTCGCGACCCGGTCGGACTGATTCCCTGACTGAGACAGGGAGCAACCACCACCAACGAGACCTTTTTTTTGGGGGGTGTTCACGAATTGCTGGCCGAACGATTAAGTACTGGGATGTTGCAGCTGGTCTGCCTCCTTGCTTTGGGCTCCACTACGGTGCTAGGACAGGTATTATAAATCAATACAAGCCTCCTACCTCTCTTAATTCTCTTTGGTACCATTTATGTATACTCTGTAATTGTAGCTTCCTTATTTGAGTTTTGTATAGTCTGTGTAGCTGTTTATTATTCTACTTGTATCTTGTATAACCTTTCCATGATATAGAGGTTTATTGCCTAGCATAGTTATTACTTCGTCATATGTTTTATTAGCCATTGGTATTTTGCATTCTGTTGTATGGTTGTTTGTTGCTCCACTTCTGCTCTAAACTGCTAGCCCCAAACCTCCCCAGTATGCACAGGGGGAGTGTGGGAGTTTAGTTTCTCTCATCTGACTCCTTCATTCTGCCGCCCACCCTTCCTGGGTAGCAAGGAGGAATGGCTTTGAGCCATTGGTAAATACGCGTTGGGTGGGCTGATTAGTGCCTATACCGACGTTGAGGCAGTAAAAGGTCAGAAAAGTCCTTGACTTATTATGGCCACCCTCTTGTAGGTCATTGCTCCATACTGTTATTTAGCTATAAGTACTTTTGTTGGTTGTAAGTGTTTTGCATAGACTTTCATGCTTTATCCTGTTGTTTGGTTATAGGTGTTTTACAGGTGTTTTTATATAGACTTTCATGCTCCACACTGTTGCTTGGTTATAAGTGTCTTACATAGACTTTTCTTGCTCCACATTGTTAGTTGGTCATGGGTGTTTTATGGTATCACTATAAAAGTTGGTTTTTTTGTTTACTTGAACTGGTGTCCGTCTCATTGGTGGGTGTCGCCAGTCCATTGCAGTTACATCGTGAACCCGGGGTTCAACAGTAAGTAAAAAGCCAGACAAAATCATGTATTTTTAAAATGCCAGCCAGACAAAGGATGCAAAGGTAAAAAGGAGGATGTGGCCTCCTTTTGCCTAACATCTAGTAACCCTAGTCACGCTTAACATCTGGCCAAGCCGTGTTGCAGCCCGGGCAGAGCAACTGGGGATGTAGGGCTATTACAACAGTCAAAAGATCAGTGTTTTGCTGAGTTTTCTTAGGGAAGAGACAACCTGTTTTCAAAACCAGGCTTTCATAAAGGGAAGTGATTACACCAGGGCTATAACGAGAAAAGCCAGTGCTTGGGGCAAGCGGTAGATGGTGGTTCCTGACCTAAGATTGCTGAAAATATGGTGACAACTTTGTTTTGAATTCTTGCATTTTACCTTTCTTTTTCTCGTAACCCTTTCTGTCTTTTATGCTTTGTTTACTTGGACTCAGAAACTCTCTTTAATAAACTTGTCTTATCTATTCCAGTGTGTTTAAATTAAAGTAGCTGCAAGACACCATCTTGGGGAGGGGCAACTTGTGTGTATATTATTCATTTTAAAAGAACAGACCTAATATCAATTATATTGTCCAGGAGAGGGCTGGGCAATACAGTACAATACATCCTTTCCCCATCCACTCCCAGAATGTAAGTTGGAGGTGTGTTAGAGTCACTTCTGAGTGTAATCCAAGTGTTGCTGGCAGGATCCAGTTACACTCAGTGTGGGGTTTGCATGCTGGAAGATTGTGAGTTACCCACCTGGGAATTAAATCAGCAAGGCATGGTGAGGCAATCAAGACTGCAGAGCCAGGGTGACAGGTGTTCAATCTGGTTTGTACCCAGGTATGTCAAACTTCTACTGACATCTGATCAGGTTTATCTCAATCCATTTCCCGGTGCAGAAACACCTACCCATGTGACACCACACAAACCAGTATCTTAACTAGAACCAACTTGCTGACAGTGGCTGGAGGGAAGTCAGGGGTTAAGAAAAGTTATGCAAAATAAATGGTCAAATGACGCAGGAGTCATCTTACATTTGGCTAAGGCTCTCTAATAGGATGCAGTGGAAGAAAGCTACTACCAGACCTGTGTTTCCTGAAGTTAGATGACTTACAGAGACTTATGCTCTAAGAGGAGAGTGTGCTTGCAGCACATATAGATGTACATAAATTAGCTTTAACTGAAACCTAGTCAAAGTAGGTCATACCACTGGTCTATCTAGTCCAGTATTTTGTCTTCTGAGAATAGCCAATACTAGAAGCTTTGAAGGGAATTAACAGAACAAAGCAATTGTCATGATTACTGTTCATCACTGCTAGCATCTGGGGGGCAGAGACTTAGGGATACCCAGAACACAGGTTTCTCCTATGAACTTGCCTAATTTTTTTTTAACCCAATAATACTTTCGGCTTTCGCTACATCCACAAGCTGACTGCATTTGTTTGCACCTAATTCCAAGAGGTGACCTCTGCTTCGGGGATTACGTGAAGGGATAAGTAACACTTCATTCACTTTCTCCATACCAGTCAGGATTTTATAGACTTCTATCACCCCCCCCCCCCAACCCAGTCATCTCTCTTTTAATCTGAACAGTTCCAGTCTTTTTAGATCTTCACATGGGAACTGTTTCATAATTATTTTTATTACCATTTACTTTTTCCAGTGCCTGAGCAGTATCTGTGCTACACTGTATACAGCAAAAATAAGAGGCCTGTGGCACCTTACTGAATACGGCTTTGTTTACACTATGGAGTTTTGTTGACAAAAGTCAACTTTTGTCAGCAAAATAGTCCTAGTGCACACACTAGACTCCCTCTTTGCCAACAAAACTCTCCTGTTTTGCTGACAAAACCACCTGAACAAGTGGCATCGAGCTTTTGTTGGCAAAGATAAAGCAGCAGAGTGTCAGCGTGGACAAACAGCCCCCTTAGAGCAGTGGGGAGCTGTCGTACAGCAGCAAAAATAACAAGAGGGTCCCCCCCAGAGTCCTGGGGGGCAGTCACAGGGCTGCAAACCCTAGCAGCTACCCACCCCATCACTGAGCACTGGCAGCTGAATCCCCCTCAATGCTGCAGGGTCTGGGGAGCCCAGATAGCTGATTCGCCACCAGGCCAGGCTTAGCAGGGCAGGGGCAGCCCGTGGCAGCAGTGATCCTGAGGCTGCCATGTTTGGAGGGTATCCTGAGCACAGCAGCCTCGGAACTGTTGCAAGCCTGAGAACTGATGCCACTGGC
>ML682005.1:7105637-7227112 GCA_007922195.1 Podocnemis expansa
TCCACTCCCAAGGGGCAAACCAGTTGGTTCAGGAGTGGGACAAGAGCACAGAGCCCAGCTTCTAGCCCAAGGCAGCCCACCCCACCCCACCCCCAGTGCCTGCAGGGCAGAGCCTCTCCCAGCAACCCCCAAAGCCCTGCAAGCACTGAGCAAAGTGGGGAGAGGGTGCCCAGATCAGGCAGGGGTCTTAGGAGCTAAAGTCCAAGACCCCCCTTTAAGCCAAGACCCAAGGCTTCAGCCCCTCTAGCCCCTGCATTAATCTGGCCCTGTTCACAGCAAACAGCAATTAATTTTCTGTGATGCACTGATTAAGTCAAAATCACTTTACAATCTATATGTAAACAGTACATGGCTTGAGAAGAAAATTAATGTTCTATATAAAATAATTAGAGAAGGGAGCATAAGCTGCTCAGACAAGGGTTTTGTTACTGTGGGCTGAAAAAATAATGTATCCGATTCAATGTAGTTTAGCAATTCCTTTTCCCATGCTTCTGAAGTTATACCTCATACATTTCCAAAATTTAAGAGCTGGCACTTTTTTACTGGCCAAATCTTTAATAAATGGAGTAAATGTTATTTATAGTAAAATTAACTTAAATTAACATGTGGCCTGACTTATGCTGGAAGAATGAGCACAAAGCTAGAAATTTGTTAGTAAAATAGTCACATTTTGTAGACCATATTCCATGCAAGATATAAACATTTTAGAATTACTTTTAAAGAGCTGCACATTTAGTGAAGGATTTTCTAGTGGGTTTTTGCCTGAGTAAAGACTAAAGGGTACCAAAACTCTAAGTAACTGCACAGGAGGAATGTTCAGAATAGAATAGAATAGAATAGAATACAATCATAGGGTTGGAAGGGACCTCATGAGATCATCTAGTCCAACCCCCTGGGGTACCCAAAGGGAAAAAAAATAACCATCTGGACTTCAGAATTTGTCCCTCAGTAGCAGTGACAGTTTGATGCTCATGAATATTTCTTCCAAGACTGTGCCTGAAGCAGTTAATTTGTGTTGCAGTCTTTATTCTTTGAATGATTGCACATGGACATTCCATTCTTCCTTTGTGCTCATCTCTAGCACAGCTGTCAGAAATTTTTCCCTTCTGGGTACTAGTTTGAGTAGTTCAAGTGCTCTGTTGCCACATGCCACCGTGTGCAGGTATAAAGTGTAAAAATGTCCTAATTCTTAGTTTCTTCTTGCTGTAGCAATACAAACTGATTTCAGCAGCCATCAGTAAGTTCTCTGTGTCTAGTTGTGTGTAGTTACCTGTTTGAGTAGGGGTTTTTTTAATACTAGTTAACTGTTAAGTTTTTTGCTCAGTAAAAAATTTAATTTCTTTATTTCCCAATGCTGTGGTGTTCCATACATTGATACCAAGGAATGCCTCAGTCACTAGGTTTCAAGCCCTCTCTTTCATGCTTTGAACCAGTGGTTCCTAACCTGTTGTCCATGCACGGATTAAAGTAAGGGGGAACACACCGGAACGCAGTTCTGGGATCCCCTATTTTTAGGCTGGCAGCATTGCGGGGGCCCTTAGAATAGAGGAAGGCACCAAAACACTGCGTTCCGGGCCCACTAAAAATAGCAAGAGCAGCCTGAACGCAGCATTCTGGTGGCTCCACCTTAAACCCTGCTCCACCTTAAGCCCAACCAACAGAAAGCTGCTGCAGTGGGAGTTTGGGAATCTCCCCCCTGCAGGGCAGAACAGCTTGTTGCCGGTCACCCAGCCTGCAAACAGCCAAGGTAAGGGCTTGGAGGGGGGTTGCCGGGGGTTGTGTGTGTGTGTGTGTGTCTGTATAGGGGTAGCTGTGGCTGTGTGTGTATCTGTCTGTCTTTGGGGGGCACTATGTGTGCATCTGGGGGTGCGTATTGGGGTGGGGATGGGTTCTGGGGACAGGTATTGTGGGCCCACCTGTGCTGGAGGGGGGGGCCCCATGCTGGAGGGTTCCGGGGCCCCCCAAATTATACTTTAACCCCTGGGTCCATGGACCACTGGTGGTCTGCAAGGGTACTGCAGGTGGTCCATAGAGGGCAGGGGAGAGAGAATTACTGCAGGTAAATGTGCTATAACAAATGCAAAGTGAGCATATAACAAGCGAGCATAATAAATTATTAGAAATAGCTTTGTTTTTAATATCCCTTGATATGTAAGTTTGACTGCCATCAGCCATAGGCTATGTTAAAAATTTTCAAAACAGCTTTACATGATAGTCCACAAATACTTTTTATGAAAATGTAGTAGCCCATATAAAGGAAAAGGTTGGGAACCACTGCTCCAAACTGATGCCTGTGAGTGACCCACACTCAAGTTGTTTAAAGTGTCTCTAGGTGAGTTTCCCAATACAGATCAATACCAGGTTTGTAAGAACTTCAAGGAAGAACCAAGAAAAAGAGGGTCTCTCTACAAAACAATTACAAACCTGTGACTTGGGCATGTGGGCTCAGGCTAAGGGACTGTTTCAGTACAGTGTTGATAGTCAGGCTCCAGATGGAGCTTGGGCTCTAGCACTTGCAGCACAGTGCCTACACTGCAGTTAAACAGCCCCTTAGCTGTAGCCCTTTTAGCCTCAGTCAGCTGATGTGGGCCAGCCGGAGATGTTCACTTGCAATGTAGACACACCAAGAGTGACTAGGCTGAAGTTTCTTTTGATGGAGGCTGCTCTGATACTACCTTCTTCAGGAGGACACCCAGCACCTTGGTTTCAGTGAGAAATGCATGACTGATGTTGGCTAAGTCCCAGCCTCCTTGTTCCTCTCCAGAACCCTAGAAGAAACAAGGCTTCTAATGACACTTCCAAGAGAAGCAAATCACTGGTCCCTCAGTCAGCCAACCAAGAAGATAAAGGGTCTAGAAGAGTTCAGACAAAACCAAAGCGCTCCTCCCCTCACTCTTTGGTCATGATGGCACAAATGACTCCAGTGCCAGAATAGGCATAGTTGAGCCTGAAGGCCCAAAATGGTGCTTTCATCACCTGCTGTACCATCTTCATCAGCCTCGCCCCCATGACAGACTATTCCAGAGACATATGCAGTGGCAAGGTATTTGTTGAGTTTATTGGTGGAAGCATCTCCAGCAGGTTGCTCCTACAGCACTGGTAGAACACACAGCACCAGCCTCTTCAATATAGCACATGGTACCTTCTCCACTACCCATGTCCCAGAGTTCTCCTTAGTTGGTATCATTCAGTGAAAACCATCAATGGCGGTTTCATTTCATCATCTCTGGACTCTGGGCACCAGCCTTCATCACTGAGAGAGATGGTCTCTCTGTTGCCAGAAAAAGGTAGTTCTTCTGACCTAGAGATTGGTTCTTATGTCACAGAGCTTGTTCCTCCTAGACCTTACCACCCAGACTACTTGCAAGTTCTTGCGCCTACTCTGGCATAGAATTGTGACCAGGAAGACATGCCTTCTCAGTAGCCTTTCTGAAACCAGAGGGGGATTTCTACCATTTCCAGAACCTCTCCAAGCCATTCACACAGTTTCCTCACACAGATGAGGGGAATCATCTTGTCAAGCCCTTCCTGGTCCTGCTGTGACACTGACAGACTAGGTGCCAACTCATGCCAAAGTCGCCATGTCTCTACTGAATACCAGCAAATACATGGATGCAATCAATGTCGCTCACCTGCATGTTAGTATTATTCAAATAGGTATTAGAATGATAAGAATGTACTTAGTATTGAAATGTTATTGAAAGCTTAAGATTAATGCATATAGCAGCTCACACTTGTTTTCCATATTATATAAATTTTAGCAATTGTATTGTGAGCTTCTGTGCATCTTCATAATTAATATCTCTTTTGTGATGTTTGTGTCCAGGGGCTGATCTTCAGCAGAAGGTGTTAAGTCCTTCCCATCAGGAAAGGCCCATTGACACCAGATGGACTACTGTGAGGTATTAAAGAAGGCAAAAGATAGCTGTTGTTTTGATCCCCTCACATACACCACATGAAAGTAAGTCATGCAAGTGGATTCTTCCCATAACCTGAGTTTGCAGCTCAGTGCACATGGCAAGAGAGGAATAAAACGTCCTAACAAAAAGGGAATTGGGTATCTCTATGCTGGCTAGCTTCTGTGGGGCATAAGCAAGAAAGGCCTGCTTCTTAGCCCTGAAGGACAGATAAAGCTTGCTAATTTTAGATGTTTCTGTTACTGTTTTGAAATTTATGACTGTAATTCATTGTTTATACATGTTTATTTGCTTTAACCTTGTAAATAGCTCTCTAGTTTTCTTTTCCTATTTAAAAAAATCTATATATAGTTTACTATAGGGAGTGGGTGCAAGCATGGTTTTGGTGTGAAATCTAAGATGCAACTGATGTGGAGTTATTGACTTTTTGGGATTGTGAGTAACCTGAATATTGCTGTAATTCTTTGTGCAAGGAACCATCCGTCACAGAGGTATGCTCATGTGTGTGGCAAGATAAATAAAAGTACCCATGGGGGCTGTCTGTGATTCTGCTTAGTCTAGTCCAGGCATGGCCAAACTGAGGCTTGGAAGCCGCATGTGGCTCTTGAAGGAAAAAGCGAGGCTTGCGGAAGAAAGCCAGAGGAAAGCAGCCCCAGCCTAGGAGTTTTAAATTCCCACCCTAAGCATGCTCTGAACATACTCAGTGGGGAGTCCCAGCCTGCGCTTAGCCTCCGGAGCAGCCAGGAAAGGGGACCCTGGAGAGAGGAGGATGAGCCTGGGGGAGCCAGGAGCAGGTCCTGGGGGTTAGGGAGAGGGTTGGGATCACAGGGAGAAGCAGTGGCATGGCTGGAGAGGGTGAGGAGAAGCTAAGTTTTTACTGTATAGGTAGGCCTAGTTTTCATGGTAACCTTAAGCAATTATTAGAATCTGACATTAGTAGGATCAATATTTGCCCTCTTTGTACAATAAAATTAAAGTGTGCAATGAATTTTAAAATTAGTAATTTTGGAGTAGGTAAAATATAGCTATATGCCTCAGTGCAGCTCTCAAAGGTTTAATAATCAACTTGTGTGGTTCTTAAGTTTCATAAGTTTGGCCACCCCTGGTCTAGTCTAGCGCCTGAAGAGTTTACACTTGATAATTGGTTGGTGAAATTTAAGTAGAGAATTCACAGCGAATTTGGAGTTTGTGCTCTGGTATTTAATAGTCTTTTCTGAGGTTGGTACTCATGCTCTCAAGTCACTACTGACAGCATTATCTGCTCCTGGGCTCACAAACTAGCAGGAAGGAAGAGTTCAAGAGGATCCTGCAGGGCAATTTCAGAGGAGGCCCAGCCTCAACACAGCTAACCTCCTTCTCTCTGGTTGAAGCAGTTTCCTTCACAGCATCTTCATCTACCTGCTGACTACAGAGCTCTCGAGCAGCTCTTGGAAAGGGCTGCCTCAGTCTTGGACATCCAAGCAGAGGTCAGGGAGTCGTCTCATGGTTTTATTAACATTCTCACCACAGCTTATCTGTCTTGTGTGGCTCTTATGATTAATAAGGTGGGGTTCTGATTTAGAGATTCAGTGGCAAACTCCCTCTTTTCTTCCTCCCACATCAAATTAGTGAACTGTAGATATTATGTACACTCCCAGGGCTTCAAGCATTTTTAATTGCAACCGCCTCCAGGTTCACTTATCTTGAGAAGGAATGCCAATGAGGGAATACCAAGGACGGCAGGCACTTATGGTACTGTTAAGTCTAAGGATGCCAAAAGCTTTACTTGCCTGGTAGAACCATTTAGTCTATGGTGGAATTACATCTCAGAATCATCAGTCAGCAGCTTTTATTGGAATGGTATGATGTTAACAGCTGAGACTCTATTCTGAAATTTAAAGATAAACTGCCCAAGGATGCTGATCAGTTCCTTTCACTGGTGAATAAAGGGAAGTCAGTGGCGAGAACTTCCTTTTAGGCTAGTTGGAACATCGATGACTTGGCTGTTAGACCTGTGGCTTCTGCTGTCACCATGCACACATGGTCCTGGTTGCAGGACTTCAAAGTTGCCCCAAAAAGTAGAGGTGATGATTCAAGACCTGTCATTTAAAGGGTCTTTTTTTTTTTTTAATGCAGATGGATGATAGACTTCATAGTTCAAGGACTCCAGGGTAGCTTTGGACATTGTGTCTGTTCCTGCCCCACCAGGGAAACACTTTTGTACCCAAAGTTTTCTCAAAAGTGATATTTAATTTCCATAGCAACCAAGCAATATATTTATCATAACTGTTCCCCCAAACTACTCTCAAATAAAAATGAGAAAAGGTTATGCACACTGGATGTCAGAAGAGCATTCACATTCAACCTTGATAGTTCCAAGCACTTCTGTTTATTTTCTTGGCTATTTCATGGCAGTCAGCTAGCTCCATTCCTTCTAAGAGAATATTTTCTTGTATTGCCTCCTGTATTCACCGTGCTATGTTATTCCACCAAGTAGAGCGAGAGCACATTTGACAAGGTCATAAATAACTCTGCAGCTTTCCTCTCTGAAGTTGCTATTGTAGATATTTGTAGGTAGCAACTTGTCCTTTAGTGCGCACATTTGCTTCCCATTGTATCTTCTTCAGAAAGTGAGATGCTGCAAGATTTCAACAAGCTGGCTTTCAGTCCTGATTTCATGGCTTATGAATATCCAAGACTGGACTGCACATATGAAGTCACGCAAAGAAAAACTGGTTACTAACCTGTCCCATAGCTGTTGTTTTTCATGGTGTAGT
Organism: Podocnemis expansa; assembly: GCA_007922195.1. NCBI lineage: Eukaryota > Metazoa > Chordata > Testudines > Podocnemididae > Podocnemis > Podocnemis expansa. The sequence continues at coordinate 7,112,311 of ML682005.1, forward strand.
GTACATATACTGTCCATAGTCCACTCTTCTACATCAGAGTATTCCTGCAAGAAAGAATGGAGGAGGTTTAGGGGCAGCTTTTCCCTTATGCCTGGACACAGGGGTACATGGCAGCTGAATGTGCTCAGGCTCCCCCAACAAAAACCACTGAAATTTTCTGCAGCTGTGCACCAAGAGTGTAATAAACATAAGGAACCCATCTCAAAGAGCAACAATTATGGAACTGGTAATTATCCAGTTTTTACATCCTGGGTGATTAGTATCTCAGGTATCGGGGGAGTAACATGCAAAGTTAAGTTATCAAAGGAAGAGAACTCTAAAGATCATGCCACCTCCAAAATAAATTTAAGTGGATATATTTGAAGATACAGGAACTGGCTCTGAACTAGAGATGAGACTCGTTGTGGATCTGGGCAATAAACAGAAAATGCTAGATTTTGGTAAGCATGTTACATGAATGCTTATACCTTTATTTAAAATAATTATTTTTAACCTCTGCGCTTCTAAAAACCATAAGTGGCAGCTGAATGAGGTGACACATTACTGGTATTGCATGGCTTTGCCATTGCTCCACTTTCTCTGTTTAAGTCATAGGACAACTATTTGGGCCAGAGAACTCAACGCTGCTCCTGCTGTGGCCAGCAGAGGGTAGTTTTGTACAGCACAGAGGACTTTCCAGTGCATGCTGCACTAGCACAATTTTGAAATCACAATGTTGCCAGGTTCAGCACATTGTTTATAATGGCTGACAGTCTCATATTTGCTTTATCCTTTGAATGCAGAGCTAATGGTGGAGGGAATCGCACCCTTTGTTGATTTTTAGGCAGAGTTTATAGTACACGAGCCCTTGCATTCCTCCATTCTTCCTCACCCTGTGTGCCACTCTCCAATTCCCCTTTATTTCAATGACTCACTGCAAACTACCCCCCCCATACAGACATCCCCTCTCCTTCATGCCAGCACATGTGTATCTTCCCACTTTCCCTCTGTACCATTATTCCCCATTCTTCCTCTTTTCATGGGAATCATTGTGTCCCGTTATGCCCCTCATGACAGGGACTCTGTGTGCATGTGCGTTCCCATACATTCAACCCCATGCTCCTGTTCTACCCCCCCCCCATGCCAGGGTACCTCATTCTCCTCTCTATACTAGGAGCTCTGTTCACCCCTTTTCCCTTTATGCCAGAGTCTCCATTCTTTCCTCTCCCCTCCCAATGATCACCAGAGTATGTTGTAGCAGTGCCGGAAATGGCGAAGCTTCACCTCAGCCAAGATCCCTTCACTGGGCTTTAGAGTGACATAAGCTGTCAACTGAGGAAGAACAAGAGGGAGAACTGGATAAAAGGAGGCTGGGGCTGAAGGATAAATGACTTGCTGACCGGGACAAATGATGTCAACCTGAACTGGAGGAGAGGGAAGAGCAACAGTGTGAGAGCAAAAAGGAGAGGCAGCAGGAGTGGGAACTGGTGCAGCTGGGCAATAAGAGGCCAGATGAATCAGTAGGTGGTGGTAAACCACAAGAAGCCAGCTCTGTTTGGGCCATGGGTGCTAAATTGTTGAAAGCCTTTCCCTCTTCCTATCTAACTATCTTTGGGAAAACTTACGATTTGCACCAGGTCCCTATCACAGAGATCTGATTTCAACTCCATTGGTGATGCAAAGAGCCTTGATGCATAAAGCCTAATAGATGGAATAGAAACTGTAACCTATGAAAAATTTAAGACAGTTAAATTTCTTAAGTTTAAAGTGATTTCTGAGACTTATAGGAAAAAATTTCTGGTGTATTCCAAAGGAGCAACATCTAATTTATACAGCAGTGCAACCCAAATAGATTACCTCAGCAAATGGAGAAAAGGGAGAGAGAGAGGGAGAGAGAGAGAGAGAGAATACCATAGATCAGTTCCATGAAATGTTTGGGTTAGAAAAATTTTATGATTCGTGTTCCCATGGCATGAGGTTGTGCGTGAAGCAGGGGCATTGCTGCCCCAGGGAAAGACCCAGGGCACAGGCCCAGGCTGTGCCCCTGCCCCTGCCCACAGGCCATGCCCCCAGCCCTGATTCTGCAGGCAAGCCCAATCCGGCCTCTGGCACCTGCCTCCACCAGCTTGGCCCTGGATTCCCAGCCAGGGGCGGGGCTAGGAGAGGCAGACGCCGCCACAGGCTGCCCAGCCTGAATTCCCAGCTGAGGACAGGGCCGGGAGCAGCAGCCATAGCCGCAGCCACAGGCGGCCTGGCCTAGGACAGGGCTGGGAGCAGAAGGGGCTGTGCCAGGAACTTGGGGCACTGGTGCTGGGACTCGGGGCACAAGCCCTGTGTGCTGGGCACCAGTGACGCCCCTGGGGTGAGAGCTCAAAAACAAGAAGACCTTTGTACTTGCAGCAGACCAGTTAATGAGTTTGTTGCTAATTATGCTGGTTCCATAAAAATCACCAAGTTAACTGGCCCAAGCATGGATTATAGAAGGGGGAAAATGTGGGATGCCCCATAACTGGGTACTGGAAAATACCAAGTTAGGGAGGAACAGTATCCCCAACTCAGTACACTGGGAATGACCCCAAAGATCTGAGTTATCACTGCCAGAGGCAGGACAAAAATAGGCTGTCTACCCAAGGCTCAGATCCCTGGTGCTGAGTCAGCATGGGTTACCTTTGTGGCTGTCTGGTTCAAGGGGGCTGGCCCATCTGTGCAATAGGCTAACCAAAGAAATACAGCCCCTGAAGGGATAGTCAATATGCCTAAAACTGAATTCACACCAATGATCTATTTATATGTCCTGCTGAATCCCTGAGAATTAAATACAGCCAGATCCTCAATGGAAATTTGAGACAAAATGGGAGAATCAATGGGGACACATTTCCAGGATGGAGGACCAAGCAGTGCTCACACCTTAGATCCTGCTGTTGTACCAAAACCAGGTGGTGGTAAGCAGCCAGGCCACTGTGTGAAGGTCCCTGAGTGAAGAACCCCATCACTCAGCATATGGTCCAAGTCACAAGAGACATCAAAGAAAGTTCTGGAAGCCTGACAAGTGGGGATGCAGATGCTGGAAAAGAGCCTGACAATGGAAAAGATTCATTTTTTATGTGTTTGGAAGCGTTATTGTGTGGTGGAGCCCAGAGAGCTCTGGTGTAAACCCATTAGACAGGGCCAAGGGGCCTACCTCACAGATACCCTTCAAGCAGATAACAGAGCCCATGCTAAGCCTGGCAATGTCCAAAATTCCATGTTGAAGTGGGGGAAACCAAGGCACAGCTCAATTTGCTATGGATCCAAACTCCATGGGGAGATGGAAACTCCGGGCTACTAAAAGATACTGCCAACTATACAATTCCTGTGGAATAGGAGTCAGAAAAGCCCAAAGTAAGTGTTAAGCCATTGCAGAATGCAAAGCAAGTAGAACACAGGATGTGTGAAAAAAGACTTCCTCTAACAGTATTATAATCTCTGCAAATTTAAATGGCTCTGAGACAGATGGAGAAAGAACGGAAGGTTACTTACCTGTAAATGTCTTTCTTCAAGATGGGCTGCTCACATACCTTCTGAATCAGGTGCATACATGCTGCAGTGCATGGTCATCTCAGAAGCTTTTTTGCCCTATTTCCAAAGAGATAGCCGTGTTAGTCTAGTCCAGCAAAAAAACAAGGAGTCGTGTGACACTTTAAGACTAACAGATTTATTTTTTGCATGAGCTTTCGTGGGAGAAAATCCCACTTCACTAGATGCTTTGAGCTTTGAAGATGGGGGAATTTACAGAATGGGAGGAAAATGGAAGTGTAAGCCACGGCATCAGGTCACACTAACAGCAAATCAAAGCAGTTGTTAAGATTTAAACACTGGAAAAACAGCACATAGAGGAGGGTTAGGTCAAATCACCTGTTGTAATGGGAAAAGAATCCATAGCCACAGTTTAACCCTGCTTTCACATAGTCAAGTTTGCATATCAGTTGCAATTCTGCAGTTTCTCTTTGAAGTCTTGATGTGCTACCCATTTGCTTGAAAGCAGGATTAAACTGTGACTATGGATTCTTTTCCCAAAAACACCAAAACACCATTCACCTTAAATAAGCTATATATCATTATACAATAATTGAATGAGGATGACAAACCTGGGCCTAAAACCAAAACCAGAGAGAGTGCAAAATAAATATCCATAATCTGCATGATTAAAAGACTTATCTTGATCAAGAAAAGTCATCCTAATGAGAAAATCAAATATTACTTATTAGTTTATAGGTGGAGCAAAGCAAAGACACTGGTCACCAATTCTTCACTACCTCAGGATTCCCCTTCTTAGACAACAGGATAATAATCTTTTGACCACAGTTGAGTGGCAATGTCTTCTTTTCAATGCTCTCCTGAAAACCCTGGAGAAAGTCAGAGCCAGGCATGGTTCAAGTCAGGCCGAAGAAGCCTTATAAAACGCAACAGATAAACCACCAATATCAGAGCCTGCTCAAGAGCAAAGACATTTCAGGTAGAACTCAATTCTGTTTAAGTCTGTTCACATTATCATTAAGAGCCTCAAGGAGCCACTGATTCTAAGACAGATACAGGCTCTGTGGCATATGGATCTGAGAAAATTCACACCAAAGTTCCTAATCCCCATAGGATCTGAAAGCCCTTGGCCTGACATAAACATGAAGTGGCCAATTGTCTTCCATTTCACGTTTCTTTTCCAGACCAATGAAAAACTCATTAAGTATGTCCACACACACTGTTTAGATTGAAATAATGCTGGTTATTTCGATTTAAAAAATGGTAGGTCCACACAACCTTCCCTTATTTCAAAATGAGGAGCTCCCTCATTTCAATATAAGGAAAATCATATCAATATAATAAAGCCTAGTATTATATTGATATGACGGTTAAATCAAAATTGTTATTTCAAAAATAACACAGTGCGGACATGTTATTTCGATTTAACTGTTAAATCGATTTAACACTTTTTGCCCCTCTCCTTCCCAGGTACTTTCCTTTTTCTGTGTATTGGGTGGGGGCATAGCCCTTCTAGGGGACCATGTTGCCACACCTCCCATGGTGCCTCTCCCCTAAATCGAAATAGCAAGTCCTGTTCATGGACATGCTATTTCAATTTGAGTTTCTAGTCGAGACCTGTTAAATCAACTTAATGATTTTTATATCAATTTTATATAAGTTAAATCAATTTAACTGTGTAAGTGTGGACATAGCCATTAGGTGCATCCATTTGAGAAAGGCCCTGAAATCAGCTGGGATGTGGTCAGAGCAAAATTCAGGAATATTGGTATTTTGGAATGACTTCTTTTCTAGAATTTCCAGCACTGATTCTTTGATCAAAGTAAAATTATAAGGCTTACTAAAGCCGTGGCTCTGCTAAACAGATGCTGGGACTACGTTTCCCCCATCTGCATTTTGTCCTTTTGATTTTTTTTTATTTTCACCAAAATCAGTTGGGTTCTGCCCATTGGTGCCTTAAGCAGCCCCTGAAATTTTGGAACAGATTGGACTGGATTTTTTTAGTTGAGTTAGTGAAATTATGACATCACAGGAGAGAAGAGGTATATCTATACATACACTCATGAATAAGTGAAAAAATGCCACAAATCCTATTTATTTTAAAAAGAAAACCCTAAAACTCTGGAGATCACCTTTAAAGCCTTGGTCCTGCGCTGAGTATGGACAATTGTAGAGGTCTTGCTGCATAGAATTCACCACAGGATCAAAGCCTATGATTGTTACTGGGGAGATGGACAAGAGAACTTGGGTATTTTGGCAAGTTTTTGAGGGAGGAAGAACTTTCCTTGGGATACTGTACAAACACAGGGATTAAAGCTCCTACAGAGGGGTTTACAGATTTCTTCCCTCATATTGAAGTCCATATACCAGGAAAGTAAGCCCTCAATAAGAGTACACAGCTACTGTCCCTTATTATAAAATGTAACTATTAACAATAATCAGGTTTATTACACTACAACTTAAGAACTAGCCAAGAATGAGACTTCATTGTACTAGGCATTGTAGAAACAGAGACCACTCCCAACCTGAAGAGCTTGTAATCTAAACAGACAAGAGACAGACATGGTGTAAAAAGGGTATATCATCCAAGTGGAGTGAACATTTGCAATTGCTGCCATCATGTTACATTAAGCTTCCACAAAACGTTTTTGGGGTGATAGATGGGAGAACAATGGCTAAATAGAAAGAAAAGGAGAGGGAAGGAAATAAATGAGAAGATGGTAAAAGGGGTAAATGTGGAGTGAAGCTGAGGGGAGGGGAAAACTGAAGCAGACAGTCAATCAGTACAGGGCAAAGAAATTCCAGTTAAAACTGTAGAGAGTTTTCTAAATGTCTGAAGCTCCCTGCTTTGCCTGTTTCTGCAGCTGCTCCTACCACCTGGTGTCGCTGGTTGGTTCACTGCATCTGCAACCACGGCAGAAACATTCAAGTCATACTTTATCAATCAATCAATCATTTCAATCAATCAATCAATCAAATCATAGGGCTGGAAGGGACCTCGTGAGATCATCAAGTCCAACCCCCTGGGAATTGAACCCAGTCAGTTTTACTCATTTAATTTCATCTCTATTAATGGCTGTGGCTGTCATGAATATATGTTAAGTGTGATAAACTGATCCTTCTACATGTTTCCTTCTTTTCTGCATGCTTCCTCCAAGCTTGACCCCCCCCCCCTTCCTATTTCCTTCAATTTGTCCTGGTCCTAGTCATGTCTTTTAGCCAGACGTGATCCTTGGATCAATCTCTTTTTCTCATTGCCTACTCAATGCAAAGGCTAAGTTTCATGTTAGTTTCAGTTTTACAGCCAGAACAATAAAGCCATCACAACAGACAGCTGTGCTTCCATAAGCTCCCCCAGCCTCTTTCGATCTCCTCTGCTGGCGCCAGAAATACAAGTATTAAAACCAAAATAACAATATCATAGATGGAGACCCAAACCAGCATCCAGCATATGAACACTACATTGAGATTTGAGCCGGCAGCTGAAAATTGTCTGTCTAACAGGCCAAATCCAATATCAAATCCAAGTGTCCCTAATTTTAGGGAAGTTTAGATTTTGATTTTAAACCCATAATTTGGAAGAGTTTCACTCCAAAGGTCTGGTTGTGCCCAGCATAGGGCTGTGAAGCACATCTCCTGGTAGGAGGAGGCAGGATTTTGGTTCAGGCCTTAAGTAATCTAAAGGCAAAACCATTGTATACAGTTTACGTTTAGTCATGTTAATCTGCATGTTTTCTATAAAATATATACAGTTTGTGAAAATATATTTTATTGGCTGTCTGCATTATATTTAGTGCATAGGATCTCACAGGATATAAATAATCGATTTTAGTTAGTTGTCTGGTTAAACTCTAGTCAATAAAATCTCAGACCCTGGTAATGTGTATGAGTTCCCATCTTTATGAAATACTGCAGTTTGTGGTGTACACACAAGATGACATCCTCATATATGTATCTGTATCTTTTTGGATGCCTCTGAAGTCCCTATTAGACCATACCTATACTCTTCTCTCCCTGTCCTGTATTACAGAAATGAGCTATAGAATGCATCCAAAATGAGCAACAGTGCTTTTCTCTGAAGGAATTTGCCTTACTCATGAGTTATATTATGCAGATTGTTCTAAAGGAATGGCAAATAAGAACTTTATATTGCATCATTATGCATTCTTTATATTTTATATAGCAACAGATTTGCTGCATATAGCCGTTTCTTGCAAAGTTCTCAGAGCACTGTACAAATATTAATCAATCAGTAACACATTTAACAAAAATTAGTTTTAGGGCCTGATACTGCAAACATTCCAGGCTATATTGCTTACTTCCCTAACAGGGTTCTATTGAAGACAATAGGGCTATTCATAGTAAGGTTTGCAAGCTCAAGCACCTGGAAGGCTTTCAAACATATTAAAGGTACTGTTTTAATAGTTCTGTCTCAACAGTCAGGTAAAACAGGCCTCGTTTTGATAATGAATTCAACTGTACAGATCTTGGAAGGAGAACAATATTAAAAAACCTGGAATGATAGAAATCCGTAACAATCATCTTTAATAACTTGCATGCATAATAAGGCAGGCCTTATCAGGCAGGTCCAATTACTATCTTGGGATAGCCCAGAGCTAGAAGCCAGCTCTGCGTAGGCCATTGGAAACCCCTTTCCGGTGGATAGAGTATCCATTTCCATCCAGAGTGCATCACAAGACCCTGGAGCTCTACTCCACAGTGTTGTCAACAGGAATCCTTTCATTTTAACAAAGGACTGGTGGCCCCATCTCCTCTTCTCATTCCCCCAGAGCCCCCAATACCCCTCTTTCTTCCTCAGGCACTGACCTTGCCTGTGCATGGTGAGCTGTGAGCAAGTGCAAGGGGCTGGTCTGACCCTGATGCAGCAGGCCAACAGCTCTCCTCCCTCTCCCTCTGTCTCACTTCCCTTCCTCAAACTCTGCCTCAAGCAGTGGTTCCTGGTACCAAGTAGCAGGGCTGTGCCCAGCTACGCAAATACAGTGCCACGTTGCAGCCCCAGAATCACACCACCCAGCAATGGGCCGGCTTCCCCCAATACCAGGTAACACTGCTGGCTGACCCAGAGAAGGAAATCCTGATGTGTTCCTCCCACATTTTGTTTGTGCCTCCTTGGATTTCCTGGGGGATGGGGTGAGGGTACAGAAAACCCATTGTTGAACTTCTTTCCTACCTCCAGTCCTTAGCTAAAGCTGCTTCAGTTCAGTCCCTGGCTGTTTTATTGATCCCAGAAATGACTGGGGATTGGGAACTAACAAAGGTGAAAAGTTTTGGAGCCCTAGCTGGGGGATCCAAGGTAGAGGCTCTCTGCTGGAGGTCTGATGTCTCTCCTTCCCCTACCTCACATTGAAGTCAGCAGGGGAGCCCAAGGAATGAATGAGAATGTGAGTGAGCACTGGTATCACTGCCTTCTCATGGGGTGCACATGATGCACAAGGTCTGCGCCAGGAAGTGACAATGGGAATAATGTGCCTCTCTTCAACTCCTGAGTCTTAGCATATTACTTCATTCTTCTTCTCTCTTTCTGATATCTCTTCCCACATTCCCTGAAAACTCCTGAAGAAGCCCTAGCTGCCTGGTACTTTCAATTTACATCCAGGAATGTGGGTGGCTTGGATTTTTTTTTAGCACATCAAATACAAATATTGCTTAAGGTTGTCCGTTATACAGTGTTTGGATGTCAGGGTGCTGTGAGCAGAGGTGAAAGAAAACACCGAACTTGAAAAGATTGGATGTATATGAATGTGAGTCAAGTGGAATATCAGCAGGGTTTCTCATTAAAGACAAAATGAAAACAATGGAATGCCTTTCCACACTGGCAAAACATCAGACCTCTTTTGCTTACTTCAGTGATCATTTAGTTATTGAAAAGTTTTAAGGATTTCTTTACATTTTGAGTTTGAGAAAGTTGACATTTGTTGGATAAAAACATTTATATTTCAATTGCTTTATTTTATAATTATATGGTAAAAATTAGAAAGCAAGCAATTGTTCAGTAATAATGTGCTGGCATGCTTATTTACTTTTATGTCTGTTTTTTTTAAAAAAGTAGTTTTAAAATTAGGTGAAACTTGGTTTATGCAAGACAATATATTTGATTATATATATCAGATGCCCGGAGGTGCAGGAGCCTGAAAAGTTTGAGAACTACTGGTTTACAGATATCACTACTACAAGATGATAATGCCATAAAAAGTTTACCTGGGGTTTATTGGTAGGCTATAGGTGAAATTTAATTGCCATCTGTTCAGTCTAGTATGTTTCTGTGCATGTTGATTATTTCACTAGTTTTTTTATGCAGCAATGTTTTGATGGTAATATAGTTTCAGAGCTATACATACGTGAAGCAGAAGTGAATTATTTGTTAATATTGCTATGGAACCTATTCACAGAGATTGGTTAACGAACCCATTCACATATATAGTTTCTTGTGCCTTCCACTGAAGTAATCCCTGCATGTTGTTGGCCAGCGTACTAAACCAGATAGACACCACTATGCTGATCCAATACAGCAACTTCCATTTTTCTAAGATAGCGCCATCTTTAATTTGATTTATATTGCCTGTGTTCTTTCTGGCAATGTAAATAAATACATATTTCACAGAAATTAAAAGTTATGGCTCTGTTCTGCTATTAAAGTGCAAACACCTGAAAAAATGTGATGACCATATTAGAGTTATACAAAGTCATACTGTGAGACTAGAATAGTAGGCATTTTTTTAGCCATTCAACATTAAGATACAAAGGCATATAGGAATTGCCATACTGGATCAGACTCAAAATCCATCTGGTTTGAAATCCTGTCTTTGTCTGTGGCCAACACCAAATGGTACAGAGGAAAATAAAAGAACCCTTCAGTAGACAGATATGAGATAATTTGTCCCCCATAGTAAGCTTCATCCTGATCACTTAGACATATTTACTTAGAGAGAAAGTGAGAGAAAGCAGTGACCTTTATTTCTTAACTGTATAGACAACATAACCATCGGCTAGTAGTATTTAGCAGTGGCATCAGAATATAGTCCATAACCTTTGACTCCAAAAAGACATAGACTTCTATATAGGGAAGTAATTGAGCTGTTGCTCTATTTAGTTCAGCCAATGGAAAAAACTTATGTAAATATGAACAGATTTCATTTAATTGATTACAGATGGCAAAAGTATACCAAGAAGTTTATTGCATTCTTTCAATATTTTCCCCACACCTAAAAATTTCCTAAAAAAATAATAATGTTAAAAATTGTTCCAGAAAAATTGTACGTGACTTGGGTCTTTGGTTTGTTATAAAAATTCTAGAGTTGTGCTACAGAAAAATGAAACACTGAATACTGTTTTTAAAAAATCCGTAAGAATAGACTCCAAGTTACAACATCTCCAGCATGCTAAAGAAAGGCCGAGGATCGAATAATTTATATTATTAACAAGACTCTTTTCTGTTCCCCGATTGCTCTATGTGAGAGAAGCGTTCACCTTTCCCTCTCATTAGCAAAGAAGCAGCCATAGGTAGAGCCCTGCACAGATACAAATATGTGGATCTATATCTAACCTGCATCCACAAGAAATGGCCCACGGATGTGGCTATAATGCGGATATCCACGGACATCCGCATATTTTTAGGGCTCTAGCTCAATGCAGATAAAAATATGTGGATCCATATCCAATCTGCATCCACAAGAAATGGTCCGTGGATATCTGTGTTGTATCTGCAGATGCAGATATAATGTGGATATCCATGGATATCAGCAGATTTGCAGGACCCTAGCCATAGGTAATCTTGGGCACCCTAGTTCCTCCATTAGTAGGAGAGCACTTTTGGAGCTGGATTTCCAAATCTAATCCCTCCATCAGGAGTGAAGCATCATTGTTGCATCCCTTTTTCTTTCTGTGAGGGAAATTTGTGGTGAATCCTGGCCTCAATGAAGTCAGTGACCAATGGGGAAAGGGATTTCATTCCAAGTGTCTAGTAGTGGTTATTAGATGACGATAATGTCCCATGCCTTGCAATATGAAATTTTATATCCCTTCTTATTTTAAAAGAAAAATCTTATCTAATGTCACTATGGGTGTTCTCATGATCCATATAAACATCTCATACATTTTTCAAAACCTTCTAAGCTCTTGTCCAGTTAATAAAAAAATCTATATTGTTAAATTCTTTGAGCAAAATGTAGCATAACATGAGTGGAAGAAGCTGAAGGAAGTTATTTTTGTGACAACTGCTGTTGATATGTGTGCCTTCTCTTCCACCACAAGAAAAACAAGCACTAGTAGCAGTATGATTGAAAAAGGTACAGGAATGAGGAAATATCTGAGGTGGTAGTGATGTCTGTTGGTGTGAAAATTGTACCATGGGCCCATAAAATGCTGTATGCTGTTTACATTTGTCTCAAAAGCAGCACTGTTTTCAAAATGAGTATTGAAAGATCATTGCTTTCAACACATCATTTACTTGAACAGAATTTTATGTATTGCATTATAGGAAGTTCCAAAGGGGTAGCTGTGTTAGTTTAGTCCAGCAAAACAAACAAGGAGTCTGACAGCACTACAGTCCTGCAATTATCATATTTAATTATTTCTGTTTCCTTTCACTTGTTCATATATATATTTAAATTTGGACAGACCTGATTCTTCACTGTCTTGCACCTGTCACTGTCATTTATATCTGTGACAAGCAAATGGAGAGGGAGTACAAAATGATTTAGTAGCATTTTACCTATACTGTACACTCAATTTGCAAAATGAAGCTTCTGAACAAAGTACATTGTCATCCAGACCCACACCTTTGACTCAAAACTGGTAACACTTCAAACCAAACTGACACTTTTTCCACGTTTGCAGTTTTGTCAGCCTCTGAGCTTTTTATTGTTTCTGAGCAGCATAAATGTGTCAGAGAGCTAAGAATACCACTTAACACCAACTCTGTCACCTGTTCCTAGTCTGCCTGGGTTTGTGGGCAGGTGAGGGATGAAAGGAGCTGGTCTTCCTTCAATTTAATACAAATTAGAGAAACACAGATGTTGTTCCTTCTTGCGCCAGGGGTTGAACTAACCCCCCATTATTCCTACGATGAGGATAGGGGGTTAAATAAAGTCACGTATGACATATCATCCACTGCCTCATTAAGTGCATTGAACATAGCTTAGATATACCTGAGAATCCAGTGCAAACTTTAAAGTCATGGTTATTCTTTTATACCTTATCTCTGATGCATTGGGTCCAATGCAAGCTGTGAAAACCTGTTTTTCCTAAACCACATTTAAGAAAAGATCTGTCTAATGACAGCAGCTAGTACTTATGAATGTTATAGCCTACAGATAAAGTGGAAATGTTCCAACTTTGAGTTTAAGAACTTATTATCATATCCTTTCAATTTAAAATGGATAACATGGATGGTTTTCTTCCCACTCTCTCTATAGTGGCATCCTGCTTGTAATTAGATTTGTTTTACAAACTATTGTAATTAGATTTATGTCCTTCTTGGACTAATTTTATTCAGTTTATCAGAGCACTTGAAGGTTTTATAACCTCCATATAAAGCTCCCTGGAGCTGTTAGCTGGCTCCTTCCCTTCCAGTGTTGGAACAACTGTTATATTCCTCAATAATTTACTAGAGTGTCAGACTTCTAATTTCACATAAAATATCAGAACTTACATGCAAACCTGACTGCTGTTTATTTCAACCTAAACCATGATTATCACCTGATAAATAGCTGTTTTAAACCACTAGGTCTTCTGAGAAATGGGCTTCCAACCATTAAATTACTAATAATCCCTTTTCTTTCCTTTCATAAAAATGAACTCATAAGTACAAAGTTAAGTTGAAACATTATAATCCATTTGAACACTCATATTACTTATGCCTAAATTCTCTATATCAATTTGAAATATTTCAATAAACACCACACTAACCTCTGTCTCTGCTGGCTTTCTGATCCTGGGATGAGTCACACACAGCCTTTCTGCGCAGTCATCTCCTTTCATGTAAAAAGGAAATAGTAGTGCTGACATTCCTCTCCAAGGTTTTGTGATAATTAATTAATTATAATGTGACTCCCAGGCCAAAATGCAAAGTATTGTTAAGGATTTAGAGCTGCTTGTATGCAAGGTGGGTTTTTTTTGTTTGTTTTTGTTTTTTTCAATCTATTTCTTTGTTGCTGTTGCTCCTGATTGGCCTGAGCTATTGGGCGATATTTGGAACCTGTCATAGACCCTTCAAGCCCAGCCCCCTAGTGGGCACCGTTGACAACATTATTTTGGGGAATTTAGCTCAAGCACACACACCCCACACTGCTGTCAGTGTCTTAAGCCCTTTTCAGAGCAATCCAGCCCTCCTACTGAGTCCCAGTCCTAGTAACACCTTTCTGGGGAAAGTCCAACCCTGGCAGACATGTGACCTCAATGGCTGCCTCAGTTCCTCAACGCTCACCAGCAGTGTGGGGGAGGCAGGGAAGGACCCAGACCCAACCCCTTCTCTGGGCCCCAGCCCAGGACCCTGTACGCTTCAGTTGAGGCATTGTATCAAACCTCCCCCCCCAGCCCACAAAAGGTTTCCTGGGCTGCTATGCAATGGCCCCCATATCTTCTGCAACATCTGCCTCTTGTAGGCTTCCTTCCAGCTCCTCCTGAACCCTGGCAGTCTCAGCCTTCCTCCAGCTTCACTCTGGATCTTCCTGAGCCCCAGGAGGGCCTGTCCTTTACTCCCTCCTCAGGGCTTTCTGCAGGTCACCTTCTCCAGGTGTCAGGTCCACTCCTCCTCAGAGCCCTGCAGTCCAAAGCAAGCTGCCCCAGGTGCTGGTCCCACAGCCCTTGTACAGGCAGGACTTTCTCCCTCCAATGCCTAAGGAAAACTGCCTGCCTCTATTCTGGCCCTGCAGCCAACTTTTCTAGCTCCTCCTGCATCCTGAGTGGCCCAGATACCCTCCCACTTGATTGGCTGCTCTCTCAGGGGCCCTCCTTAACATCTTTTCTGCCAGTATGGGGCAAGTGCCTCATCTCAGGGTCTTATTGGGTTATTTATGATAGATGAAAGCCTGTTTATTTACAAAGAATGTTCATAACAGGTGCAAGCCTGTTTTTCTCAACACACTATGAACAAACAGCAAGAGCCTGTTTTCTTACTCAGAAATTCAAGTTTGCCTTTCAGATGTGTACTGTGTAAAAGGAAGTTCTTTTAGCTTCCTGCCAAGGACCTATTCATGGCTTTTCCCTCTGTCTGCTGTCTCGGACATACATCGTTAAAACTAGTCCATGCCTCAGGCTCTGCATTTGCAACTGGTACCCAGAGACACTACTTCATCTATGTTCCAAAGGGGCAGCTGTGTTAGTCTAGTTCATGTGATAAATAAATCTGTTAGTCTTTAAGTGCCACAGAACTCTTTGCTTCTTTTGCTTCATCCATATATCTTCACATCTGCTCAGGCTTTGTTATGCTGATCAGTGCAATGGATGGTGCCTTTAGTTGTCAATTTCCAAGGGATAGCTGTGTTAGTCTAGTCCAGCAAAAACAAAAACAAAAAAAAAAAACCAAAAAAAACCAAAAAAAAAAAAAAAAGAGTTTTAAAGACTGTAAGTTCACCCACCTTCGAGGCATCTGACGAAGTGGGATTTTCTCCCATGAAAGCTCATGTGAAAAATAAATCTATTAGTCTTAAAATGTCACGACTCCTTTTTTTTTTGGCTTTAGTTGTGTCAGTTAGCACTAAACAAAAGGCTACTCAGTTGCTCCTTCCATTTAACCTGAATACAATGTGATCAACACAACCAGCAACTTTTTCCAGGTCTGCAATTTACATATCAGAGACACGCTTGATGGCAAACATTAACACCTTCCAATATAAAATTAAGATCCAAAATTGAAAGATTTATAACACTATTATAAAATCTAGTGATGCTATATGTTACCCTCTATGAAACTATGGTTTCAAATCTTCATTTGTGAAGCCCATGTGGGATAGGATTGGGTTCTTCCCCTCCAATCCAGTCTGCTTGTGCCATGGTCAGCATAGCTAATAGATTCCACATGCAGAAGAGATCACTGTAATTATGTAGTCTGACCACCTGCATAACACAGGTCATAAAAGTTCTCCAAATTTAATTCCTCGTGCATACCTTATAGAAAAACACCCACTCAATTTAAAAATTGCCAGATCTACCACATCTTGAGGTAAATTGTTCCAGGGACTAATTCTCTCCCTGGTAAAAATGTATGCCTTATTTCCAGTCTGAATTTGTCTAGTTTCAAGGTCCAGCCATTGGCTTGTATTATACCTTTCTGTGATAGACTGAAGAGCTCATTATTAAATATTTGTTCCCCATGTATGTACTTACAAATAGCTTCTTTTGATTTCATTGGCCGAAGTATATGCTCAGTACCTCTAAAAATACGACTGTACCTTCCTTTCTAAAGCTGGGCACTCAAAGTTAAAGACTGCACTTGAGAATCTGGACTGTTACCTCTGACTCATTTTTTTCTTCTGAAAAATAGGGAATTATGCTTACCTCTCTCACAGAAGTAAGTTTACCAGCCAAGAATGCCTCAGACAGAGACCACAATTTAGGAGTCTCTGGTTCACTGAACTGTTTGGTCTCTTAAAGAGCCAGAAGCAACAAACTTCTGCAGGGATGAATAGCCTTGAAAAAGTGAATTTTTGGCGGGGAACAAAGCGTTAATTCTGTGCCAGATCTTATGTAAGTCAGCAGCTATTTCCCACTACAAAAAAATATCTGAATGCCTCTCCCAGCACTATTCAGTTTATACATAACTGTTTTCTTCAGTTTAACTAAAACAGATCAGCAAATAAAAAAGAGCTGGTCTCCATTCTAATTCTGCATATCTTCCTGAACATTCTCCCACCTTCCAGAAGTCCACAGTTCATCCAAGAACACTCTCACCTCTTCCAGCATATTGTAAGTGACCCTGTCATATATCGTGAACCCTTCTTGAAAAGTCTGCATGTGATGTGGCAGATTAGAGCTGCAGTCCATGATGTTTTGCTAAAAATAATGAACAAGTCCCGTATTTCAGATCTTGACACTCACGCCTGGAGCCATCATCAGGCATTGGTACCGTCACCAGAAGGAAACATGCGCCAACCTTTTAAATGCTTACAATTTCTGGCAAATGCTGATTTTTGTTTCACTGTTCCTAGATATATTATAGATCCATATTTACATTTAAGAACAATATAAACATTTCCAGAAAATGAGCAGGCATGAGTTTTCTCCTTGGAGCAGATAGAAGTTCTGGAGAGTTTGAGTACTTTGGCAACAAAGCTGTAATTTTATTATTATTTAATTGATATTTTATGGCTGTGGGTGTGCTTAATGGAAGAAGAAAGGGTAGACACAGAGGAAAGAGCAAGATTGAAAGTCAGGTATCTCTACCTGCTGTTTACCCTAACTGTTCTTCTTTTAATATGACTGAATTTCTTGAATTCGCTGTCCAGCATATCATCACATATCCTGTATAAGATATGAGGAATTTCTCATTACTTATGCTAGCCGCATACAGTATTTGGAGCTTCCTGGTGATGACATCAGACATCTTTTAAAGCTGTAAGTTTTGCCCTAAAGAACAATAATCACAACACATCAGCATGGAGCAATATAAAACAAGGTTATTTAAATAACTGAAATCACAATCACTTGATTTAAAAAGAACAATTTGATTTAAATTAGGTTGAGTCTGTAAAACTAATTTAAAGTTTGGACAATTGCAATTTTAGATTCAAATTTACAATGAACTAAATTATAAATGTAGCTTAAAAGAAAACTACTACTATTAGCTGGGTATCTTATTTGAATTTTACAATCTGGCATAGACTAAAAACAAAATATTGCAAATTAAGATCTGGATTCTGCACACATTTAAGCAGGTCATTTGCTCACATAAACAGTACCATTGACTTCAATGGAATTAATTTGGTACCTGAAGTTAAGCATGTGCATAAGTGTTTGTAGCATCAAGAGCTAGAATTTATTTTTATTAAAAACTTCTCTCTAAGTAGCATAGAAGCTTGGTCACTTCAAAACAAAATTGTGTCATTGGTAGCAACAAAGCTGTTTAGCCTTTGGATACATTCTTATTTATGTGTTTATTTTTATATACACAGAACAACATTTTCAAAAATAAGAGCCTGAAGTTGGTCACCTAAGTCCATAATTGAGATCCTAAGGGTGGAATTTTCAAAATCACCAAGGGCAGATCTGCAAAAGTATTTAGGCACCTAACTACCATTGAACTCCCTCTGTGAAAACAAAAAACGAGGTTTGGAATGGGAGTGGAGGGAGGGACATTGGGAAACTTCAGCACTTTTCATTCTTACATGAAGTCTCAATACTTCAAATATATACTAACTGACTATTCCATTTGCCACAAGGAATATCACGCCATGCCCATCCACACTATATATGTGCATCCCCTTTCCCCATGTATGTACTAATTGATTGTAATTTGCCATAGGAGATACATGGCTTGCTGTTCACAGTAGTCTGAATAAGCACAGATATGCATTATCCCAAATTTCTGTTATTTAGCAGTAAACAGAACTGTAACAAAAATAATCAGTCAATGAACGTTTGAATGATGCAATGTGGAGATGTCATGCACTGATAAAGAAAACACTGTAACAGCAATTGGGAACACTGTACATACAGGCTAGTTGTGAGCTCAATCCCACCCTACAGATTAATTTTAGTTGATATAATGCATTTTCATCCTTTTAAAATAATAAATGCTGTCAAAAGAACTTCTTACAGCATAAGAGTATCATCTTGGAAATAATATGGTTGACAAAATGAGCAGAAAAGGTATAGAAAGAGCTTCTTTAATAATGTAGAACAAATACAATAATTTTTATTTAGCTAAGGATTACTAAACTATACATTTAATAATTTGGCCCCAAAATCTCATTTTCTTCCCATCTTCACCAGAATTTCTTAGCAAATGACTAAGATATATAACAGCCATAACTAAAATCTAATGATTTTTACAGAATATACCACATGTACTTGTGCGCTGTGAAGTATTATAAATAGTTGAAACTGAACTACATGTAACAAAAATACAAGAGCAAATCAGATTTGATGATAGCTATTGTCCTTGTTTTTTGTAGTCTGTGTATTACAAATTCCCAATTATAGCGAACACTTCTGAAAATAGGTCTGCCTGTAAACATCTGCATAACAATTCTTGATCAAATTCCCATATAAGTATGTCTGGGCAAAACAGTATATACATTTTAATATTTTTTATATTTAACATAATACATATGAACAATGTTACTGCCATTTTAAGTGAAAAATATGAATTAAGTATGTTCCACTCAAAGGAAAGCTAACATCTTCACAGAGCCAATAATGGACAGCTTTTGCAGAGCTGACAGACACAGTATTTGCAACTAAAGACTTGATCTTACATTGGGATCTGATAGAGCAGACCCTTGCACTTGTACTGAGTCCTAGAGTTCAAGGAATATTGAACAGAGGTCTATGCTAGGAAATTTGGTTCTAAGAACATTACACAAGTTACATGGTCTTGATACTGACTGGTGAAGAAATTACTTAAAATGTTAGCTTAACAACAGATAACAATAATCCAAACAGGAAATTTAGGATAGGATTTCTAAAAATATTTAGGCACCTAAATCACACCTACTGGAATTTTCCCATTGAAATGAATTGGAGTTAGGGGGTCAACTGGGATTTTCAAAAGTACCTATCTGTAATTTAAGGCACTTATATACCTTTTAAAAATCTTGCCTTTAGGAATATTTTATTTTAATAACCTGGGTCTCTGCTGTAAGAAAACAATTCCAGAAAAGTTACCTTACAATAATGAGCGCTGTGAAGCCATGAATGATCACTTTGGCAGCAATGTCTGTTTTCTAAAAGAGATCTAAAGGAGAGTAATGTAGTTTTGTTTTTTTTTCAGATTCCACATGCATGCTAGCAATGTACTACTGCTGAGAATACACATTTCAAATGATGCTAATGAGGACAATTTAACTAAAATGGCCATCAAATTCAGTATTTTAAAAATGTAGCTAATGAAGTCAACGGGAATAAAATGCATAGACTGGTTGTAGGACTGATCTCTGATTTGTCAAAAGTGAAAACTCGTGTGTGTGTGTGTGTGTGTGTGTGTGTGTGTGTGTGTGTGTATTTAAATCTAAGCCTCAGGATATTTGTCTTTCATTTTTCTTCAGCAAAATGCATTTGTTATTGGCAATGTACTATAAACCAGGTCAGCACATCTGAATTAAATTAAAACTTCATTAGTGGCAATCAGGGTGAAATACACTTACGCCAATCAAAGTTAGGTTGATTTTTCCTAAACCCAGAAGGCCACATTCTACCCATGGAAAACAGTCATTTCAGCATCTTGCATTTTACAGGTTTGTTTCTTTGCTCATAGTACAGTGCTGTGGACACAAACCCCTTAACAGTCTACATTATGCAACCCTCAAACAGAATTGACAAGATATGATTTTTTTTAACAGGGGTTGCCAAGCTTACAGAACTCAAGAGCCACACAAGTTGATTATTAAACCTTCGAGAGCTGCACTGAGGACTATAGCCATATCCTTTTACCTACTCCAAAATTACTAAGTTTAAAATTCATTGCACACTTTAATTTGATCATAAAAAGAGGACAAATATCAATCTTACTAATGTCAGATTCTAATAATTGCTTAAGGTTACCATGAAAATTAGGCCTATACAGTAAAAACTTAGCTGCTGCTTGATGTAGAAAACTACAGGCTAGCGGTGAGTTTTTTAAAATCCTGACCATGCCACACTTCTGCCCGCCATCCCTGACCATGCTGCACTTCTCTCCACCATCCCGACCCCCTCCTGAACTCCTAGGGTGGGGCTGCTTTCCTAAATTGATTTGCTGACGTTCTTCCAGGAGCCACAATTTTTCATTCAAGAGCCACATGTGGCTCCCAAGCCACAGTTTGGCCACGCCTAATTTATAAGAACTACCCAAATGTAACAAACAAGGAGTCCTGTGGCACTTTCAAAGACTAACAAATTTCTTTAGCGCATAAGCTTCCATGGGCATAACCCACTTCTTGAGATGCATGAAATGGAAAGTGCAGTGTGTTTAGTATATATACACAAGCAGAGAAGGGTGTGTCACAATTCAAACAATTCCAGAGGGGCAGCCCTGTTAATCTGTCAGCAAAACAAACAAGTTGTTTTAATTCAAACACAGAACATGGGCCATTAACAACTGATGACAAGGTAAGAATGTTTAATGAGAAAGTTACCTTTTGCAATGAGTTAGCCATTTTATATCACTTTTATTCAGACCTAGTCTAATAGTGTCAAGTTTGCATATGAATTCCAGCTCTTCAGTTTCACACTGAAGTCTGTTTTTGAAGGGTCCCCCCCCAAAGTACAGTAATTTTCATGTCTGTTGTTAATGACCCACATCCACACCGTCTAAATTAAAACAGTTTATTCATGCATCTAAGGAAGCATGTTATGCCTATGAAAGCTTATGTGAAATAAAGCTGTTAGTCTTTAAAAGTGCTACAGCACTCTCTTTGTTTTGCTGAAATAGACTAACACAGCTACCCCTCTGGAACTTATCCAAATATAATTGTAAAGGTAAGGGTCTTATGGTTTATAAGAACCATCCAATCATAATGTAAGAGTTTGTTTTATGGTATCATAGATAGATGTAATTTTAAACAATAAATATTTATTTTTAAAAACTGGAATTAAGTCTATAAAAACTGAATAAATCACCCCCTGAAAATCCTACCACACCACAGTTTACTTGATAGATATATTTGGGCTGGGTATAAATTTTTAGATATATTACCAGTGTTATAACTAGCATTTGTCATCGCTATAACAGAAAACAGTTGCTATCACATCTCCCATTACTGAATATTTGGAAACACTGAAAGTCATCCTTAGTACACTTTATTTTTCCTAAGGCTTATGCTTTCTAGCACCAGCATCTCATTCTCTTTCAATTGTGCAAATGATTACAAACAAGCACTGTCTAATATTCTTCCCAGGGGTACTTGCTCTAGGGAGCTGAATATTTCTTTAATAAGCAGAAAATAGGAGCAGTTACCATGATCACCAAAATGACACTGAGGTGCCATCGCTCAGATGCAATGGCATCAGCAAATTTCTTTCTTTTCTCTTTTGTTTTGTTTTGTTTTGTTTTTAAATACAGCTGCTCACAATTAGACTTACTACTGGTGGCTAATAAGTAGCTAGTAAGTGTCATATAACTCTGTACTTCTGTATTGATCTTCAGGGAAGAAATAGCATCTGTAGGCCTCTGGGGGATATTAAAAGGGGAATTTTGCAGTGGAACAAACTCAAAAGCAGATATCATATATAGATAAACAAATAGACGTATTTGCTTAGGTTTTTTCCCTGATTGTTCCATACAATACAGCCACTACTTATGTTTGATCCAGCAATGAAATCATAACCCCTAATTTATGGATCAGTGTTTTGTTATGAAAATGATTGTGGTGTCACAAATTCAGTTGCAACTTCACTTCAGGATTAAATAAGAGCAGAAGACAGTATGCAAGGAAGCAATTTTAATATAATTAACTCTGGTAGTTGGCAATTTAGAACCAGATGCTTCTGTCCCCTATATGCTATGGAGAGAAACAACGGAATAGAAACTCTTCTCTCACTGCTATTCCCTAAAACAGTACAGCATAAGAGGAGCAGAACTATCACCACATGTTCTCCTATGCCCAAAAGTCTGCAGAAGATCTTTTGTGCTGGCAGCATGTGGTTGTGACTACATGGATATTCAGGGCCACCAAGATGGAAGGAGAGAATGGGAATTGAGGAACAATTTTACTATATGGCCTCAGTTAAGTGAAAAATCATATCAATATATATTTTTAAAATATCTTGGCTTGTCTTTCCAACACCACTTTACTGTACTAGAATTTTCAAAACTTAGTTTACCTTTGACTGATTGTGTTTTTTGTTCACTTCAGACTCCATAAATTTTAAGGATGGAAAGGACCATACTGACCATCTTGATCATTTAGTCTGACCTCTTACGCATCACAAGCCAAAGAACTTCACCCACTCACTCCAGCAATAGGCCCATAACCTCTCACTCACTTGCTGAAGTTCTCAACTCTTTATTTCAGGGGTAGGCAACCCCTGGCACATGTGCCAACAGTGGCACCTGAGCCCATTCAGAGTGGCAAGCAGCACCCTCTTCAGTACCACAGAAATTGCCACTTATGTCACCAAAGGCACTCTGGGTGGCTTCCTTGAGGTGCAGCTAGGACACAGGGGGTCCCACCATGCCTATGTCGCCACATGACACAGAAAAAAGTTGCCCAGAGTGGCTCTTCTCTGTAGTGTGATGCTCCTCAAAGGAGCACTCCAGGTAGCTTCTTTCTGCAGCATACCTGGGAACCCCTGAAAGGAGCTGATTTTTTTTGTGGCATGCCCAGGGACCTCTATCCCCAGGCACACTACCAAGATGAGCCACTCAGGGTGACTTCCTTCTGTGGCATGCCTGGGAAGCGCTCCCACTACAGCTGTGACTGCTGCTGAATTTTCAGGCAGCTGCCACATTTTTTCAGCAGAAGGGGCCACCGACACCAGCTGAGGGACGGGGAGGAAGGACCAGCACAGGGGTTGGCAAAGGTTGTTGACTCCTGCTTTATTTAAATACTTCAATACTTCATTGATCTCAGTACAAATTTTGGGGGACACCACTATTTACCTCTCTGCATTCTGAAAACTGACCATTTATTCCTATCCTTTGTTTCCCATCTTTTAACCAGTTACTAATTCATGAGAGGACCTTCCTTGTTATACCATGACTGCTTACTTTGCTTCAGAGCCTTTTGTTAGGGACTTGGTCAAAGGGTTGTAGCTGCTAAAAATAAACAGACAAATATTTCTATTGTTTTTAGCTTAGTAAAATTGTACTATTGGGGCCATATTTTACCTGACAGCTCTTTAATTCTTGACTGACCAGTGGTAACGTTTTGTGGTTGACATGGGAAAGCAAAGCCAAAATGGACAAATCCAGTACATCATATAAATTCCATTAGAGTCTACTGGGATTGTTTAACTGGTTTCTGATTATTTCTACTGGGGCTAAGCTCCAGAACCACTAGCCCAACTGATTTCTTGTTCTGGTCAAAAACTTAGTTGACCAGCTTGGACTAGTAAGAACCGGATGAATACTCCAAGTTAGAAATTCCAGTAGAGCACTATGACTGTTTCTGAGTACTGAGAATAGGTTTGACTACAGCCACACACACTCAACTCTATGTCACCTATTCACTATGGGGCCTAATGTGTGTTTTTCAATAACTGCAAATAAAATAGTATTGTAATGGCAAGAGTGAGTGAATAAATATCCTTAACTGAAAAATCTTTGCAAAATACCTTTACTCAGATTCTTTATTTTTATGTTTTGTATCCTTAATAACGCAAAAAATGGGACCAGAAGCAATGATCTAGCAAATATTAATGAACCTACATCTAACAATATGACATTTGATTTAGATTTGACCAGAAGGGCACACCATAGTAGAGAGATGAATAAGGGTTTTAGAAATATTATTAGAAATTAAACAAATTGCTTCAAATGTGTTCATTAAAATGGGTAGTAAAAATATGTCCTTTGAGGACTGAAAAAGCTTTCCTCTTGGTTCACCTATCCTATAGGATTTGCCATACTTTTATACATACATGTACACAAGACATGAATAAATTCTGTCCGTTTTTAGAATCCATGAAACTAGCAAAACACTTTGCATTATATTTCCTTCTCTTCCTTATCCCCTAGAGCAGTTTAAGAATAAATAAATAAATAAATAAATAAATAAAAGAAAACCTTCCAGAACCAGTCAAGTAAAGGACAAAGTGTGATGTTCTATAAAAAATGTATGACTATGGATGCTTAGGAATTTAGGTCTAGCTTTTCATATGCCAGTCTAACACTATTTATAGGACACGTATTTGTATATGCCAGAACACAGTGGAAAGCAACCGCTTGTCATCTTACACTATATTTATGCCTGTGCTTTTACTTCATTATGAGAAACATGAAGAGAATCCAGCAGTGAAGGAGAGATAGATATCGAGCAAGACAGATACATTCAGACCCCAAAAGAGAGAAGGAAAACTACCTTATCCTAATTCAGAGATGGGGAAACTACAGCCTGTGGGAGCCATTTATTCAACCCTCTAGCTGGGCCTGGCTGGACTCAGCTGCTGCTCCCTCCTCCTGGCCCTGCCCTGCCCCACACCACTCTCTCCGTTGGGTGTAGTGCAGGGGTCTCAAACTCAAATCACCACGAGGGCTGCATGGAGACTAGTAGAGGGCCACATAAGGGCTACTACAGTAGCTCAAGGGCCACATGAGGGCTAGTACAGTAGCCTGAGGGCCACACCACTGCATCATTTTCATACAATAATATTACAAATATTGCTAATGATAGGGTCATGCAGGAGATAGCTTTGGGGCTGCATGCGGCCCACGGGCCACGTGTTGAGACCCCTGGTGTAGTGGCAGTGCCCTGGCTGGCCTGGAGTATAGACACTGCAGCAGCACATCATCCCTCTCCAACCAGAGTAAGTTCAGCTGTGGCACTTGCCAGAGCACAGTGTCTGCTCCCCGCCACTGCCCAGTGGCGCTCCAGACAAAGTGCAGCAGCCACTCCCTCCTCACATCTCCCACCACCATATGGGCCCAGTCATGCCTTGGTTGGAGTGTGGCAGCCCCTCACAGCCCAGTGCATTCCCCCATCCCTCTCCAGCCCACCTAAACCCCAATGTGACCCTCAGGCCAAAAAGTTTGCCCACCCTGTCCTAGTTGGTTTAAGCATTTTTCTGATTATTAGCAGAGCAGCCAAAATATCCACATAGGTAGTAGGCTCATCTGGGATTTCTGAGCATTACTAGTTGGTGAGTGGAGTTATGCTCTTCCCTCTTGCTAGTGCTTCTTTCTTAGGCAGGGCATCACATCTGATAGTATCAGTGTATGTCACTTTATTATAGAATTGTTGAAGGTCATAAGCCTTCTCAGTTAGACATCTAGTCACTTTCCACTGATCCCCATGGAAAAAATAAAACAAAGCTGGAGGAAGACATAGGCTTCATTAGATGATTTTGAAATGTGCTTGGCACATTTCTATTAGGTCGGTGCAGCACCTAGCCATTGTGCGATAGTATATGATGAGGAGCTAAACTGGAGCATGTACATGCAAGCCATCTTTATACTTTAAGGAAGGATCCAGTGGAGAACATTTATGTCTTGGGGGAGTAGAAAGATCTTTTTGCTACAGGGAATTAAGTAATCTTATTTTAGGGATACCCTTTTTCAAGTCTTGCTGGGGTGGTTTTGTTTTTTGGTATATCATGTCTGAAAATGTTTGTTTACGAAGAAGAAGGTGTTGCAGAATTAGTTATTACAGTAGAGTGGAATCCTTTGGAAGACCATTGCAATGCTGTCAGGGTGCTGTAGTCTCCTTGCATTTCTAGTGTATAAAAGTATGAGAAAAAGGACTATAAATTAAATGTTCGACAGTGGACACCTCTAAACTACATTATAATAAAAATGTCACTAAGAGACTTAGGCAAAAAGGCAAAATTTAAGAAGAAATTTTCTTGCATATTTTCCAGAAAGTAAAGGTACTTTAATTTTAAAAAAATCGAGGAAACGTTAAATCTGAAATATTTGTTTATACTTTAGATGTTAAAAACCCTTGATTTATGAACACGCGTTTCTCTTCGGGATCTACAAATGTAACACATTTTGTTAAAATGATTTCTTAATGTCAAATGTGAATTTTCTTTTAAATAATGTGTATTACGGCAATGCTCGGTGGATTGATCCTAACTTGTTAAACTTCTCTGGATTTTAAATTATTTTATTTAATTATTTTCTATTGTCTTTTTATGACGTGGAGTACATACACTGCATTAGCTGATTATCCATTTGGGGGGTTTTTTTTACAACTGTAAAACCACTCAAACCACGTTCCTGTGGATACCTGCCTTCCTCCTCCTACAGAAAGCACTATGGACTTCAGTGGGGCTCCACATGGTGTTTTTGCTGCCCACATTTCAATGCAGTATTAGGGCTAGGAGTTGCAGAAGCCCACAACAATCATTCAGTTTAACTTCTAGACTATGCGTTTGATCCTGTACACATTAATCAATTGCTTTCAGTGGTGAATAATCAGTCACCACAGTGGCTATGTCTACATTAGGAAGAGTTAGTTTGAATTTGTTAATTCAAACAAATAAGTTCGAGTTTAGTTCGAACTAAATTATTAACTAACTAAAATTAACTAAAATTTTTAACTAAGGAATTCCTTAATTTGAAGTAATGAAAACCTAGTGTAGACAGGGATTAAGTTAGTTGGAATTAAGCCTCCTTAATTTGAACTAATTTGCAAGTGTAGACATACCCAGTAGGATGCTAATACCCTAGTCTGTTCTTAAATAACATAACCAAAAAGAAAAACCTGGACCTTCCACAGATTTTTTCTTCAGTTGCCTCAGGTACTATAATATAAAGGAACTCTGTCAGAGCAGTATTCATTCTCCATTCATTTCCAATGTCAAAATAAGTGAGTTTCACCTTCAAATTCAAAGTCTTTTTCTGGCCAAATACAAGAAATGGAATACATAGAAATGGTTTCAAAACACCTCCCTGCTCTCAGCTGGTGATTTTAGACCTACCTTTTCTCAAGGTATGAATCCAAATGTTTCTCTGTAATGGACTGAATCAATACACTACTCGCCTCAAGTTCGAGGATGCCATTGACAGTCACAATCTGTATTTCTCACATGAGCCCATAGTCCAGTTTTGGAAGAGCAACATTTACAACACTGACCACAGAATCATCTGCCTGAGTTGTGTTAATTGAGCTGTATGCTGTATCTGTGGCTGGTGCTGTGCTTCCTGCTGCACAGTGTGGTTCTTCTTAAAGTCAAAGGACACCCATCATTCCAACATGACCATGTGATGTGATCAGTCACCTGTTGCTAGAAGGTGAAATCAACTTTTCTGCAGATTTTTGAACTCAATACAGGGATAACTGAGTGGGGTTTAATGCCTGCAGTCTACCGGTGGGTAGAGTGGATTATCTGGTGATCCCTTCTGGCCCTAAACTCTATGACTTTATAAAACAAAGTCAGGTGATGCCACCCACCAACATGTGACAAAAAAAGCAGAATCCTCAGGCCTGTTCACAGGCTTCAAGACATTTAAGAGCGCTTTAAGAGATTTGAAGAAACGGTCTCTCCTTAGTGTCCCGAACCCTTGAATACGACCATAAATTAACTTAAATTGGCTATAAATATGATATGAACAATGATACAGTTATGTATAAATCAGCAGCTAGAGTTGCAATGTATGATTAAGGTAAACAATTCCTTATTTTTTAAAGGATGCTTCTAGAATACATCCAACAAATACCACATTCCAAAGAGGTAGCCGTGTTAGTCTAGTTTAGCAAAACAAGCAAGGAGTCCTGTGGTGCTTAAAGACTAGCATGAGCTTTCATGGGAGAAAATCCCACTTCATCAAATGCTTTGAAGATTGGGGAACTTACAGAATGGGAGGAAAATAAATGCAGGGAAGTGTAAGTCATGGGATCAGGTCATGCTGAAACAGAAAATCAGAGCAGTTGTTAAGATTCAAACATTGGGAAACATCACATAGAGGATGGTGAGGTGAAATTACCTGTTGTAATGGGAGAAGAATCCAGTCACAATTTAACCCTGCTTTCACACAATTAAATTTGCATATCAGTTCCAATTCTGCTGTTTCTCTTCAAAGTCGTGATGTCCTACTGACTTGCTTCAGCACAGTTGTTAACAAATGATCAACAGTGATTAGGAAGATTGAAGTGTTCAACTACTGTTTTTTGAGCATTATGATTTCTGACGTCAGTTTTGTGCCCATTTATTCTTTTGCACAGAGACTGTCCTGTTTGTCCAATATACAGTGGGGCATTTCTGACCCACGATGGCATAAATCACATTGGTGGATGAGCAGGTGAATGAGCCCTCAATGGAGTAGCTGGCTTGATTGGGTCCTATGATGCTGTCTTTTGTGCAGATATATGGGCAAAGTTGGCAGTGTGCTTTGTTGCCAGGGTGTGTGCTTGCTTTAATGAATGAATGCAAGTGTCTGTTTGCAAAGCTTGTGAGGGAGAAGGGTTGTAACAGAAAAAATATGTAGATAAGTGGAGAAGTAAATGCTTTATAAGCAGCTCTATAGTTTTGGTGGAGCAGAACTCCATTTTTTCTTGGTCTGAGAGTGTATTTTCCCCATGTTTTTACATGAAATCTATCTGAAAAAAGGATATTTCTATTGCTTTTTCTCCCCTCCCTGCCCCTATAGACGGGAAACATATTTGAAGGACTCGGTCCAGTAGCCCTTTGTGGTAGAGATTTAGCTATGTCCTGGACAGTTGGACTTCCTCCTTCTTGATCCTCTCTTTTTTCCCCCGTGTCCTCACACAACAATGGAAAGAGTGGGATTTCTGTATACACAATGTATAATATCTTTAAGCATTGTCTTTGCTTAACTTAATGTTTTCACACTGGGAAAAATATCATACAAGAGTTTTCTTTCTTCCTTGGGGATATGATCTAAGCCAAGTGGTAAGCATTTATGATTCTTGTTTTTAAAACTATGTTACTGTTTTAAAACCATGAAAGAAAAAAGAAAAATATTGCTAGGGGCAAATGAACTTAGCAAAGAATTTGAATAAGAAACAGCATTACCCTAGAAGTACTGCAGAAATATTTGTGCATTTGGAGGACAGGGGCATGTTCAAACAAATCAGCAGCACTGTAGTGTCATTGCCTTATTTAAAAAATATGCCTGCAGCAAGTATAAAAACCAGATGCCATACATGAGAATGTCACTTACTTGACTTTGATATGTGACATTCACTAAAATTATTATGTCACTTAAAATTGTAAGTGTAGCAGTTTCTTCACCAGTACAAGACTTTGGAGCGCTGTATGAATCAGTATATATGGCATGTATTAAAATGCCAGAGTCATTGCTCTAAAACCCCCAGTGCCTTCACTTCCAGTGGTCCATCAAATCTTACATTAAATGCTAGGGTATAAATGACACTTGGTTTGCACAGTAATCATAAACAGTTCCCAAGTTATTTTACCCATAAAAAAATTCAAAGTCAAGTACGTTTACTTAGATTTCACTGTCCTTGACTGATTCGCCTACTCCTAGCCAATGGCCAACTACTTTCTTCTGGTGTCTTAATAACCAGCCTCCACATGGAACCCTTTCAGAAACCAGATCCTGCACAGGCTCTTGATGACCTGGTATTGCTGCCATGCTTTAGGGCTCCCTATAGAGATTCATTCTACATGACAGCTACAGCTGGGCAAAGACTTTCAATTAAAACTCAGATTATCAATACGTAATAATAATAAATATATACAGATTAATATAATACTCACTGAAAGCTGGTCATCAGCAAACCAGCATTGAAAATGTCTCCTATTCATGAAACTTTAATAGGGTGGAGTATTACTAGGGTGGATATTACTGGTTGAAGCTTAGGATTGGGAACTATCTGATCTGGATGGCACTTCTGGCTGTGTGGCCATCTTCCAATGGGACATCAGCAAGACACCAGCACTGTGCCTCAGTTTCCCTATCTGTAAAATAAAGATAAAACTTCTCTACTTCAGAGTTGTGTTGTGAGGCTTAATTCAAAACTGTTTGTAAACAGTTTTGATGAACTCAGATGGAAAGTGCTGGCAAAACGCAGACTTATTTCTATTTCCCCCTGCCTTAATTTACCAGTCACTGATATATTATTTCTCATTTCTAGCAACTACTGTAATGCGCCCACTCCCAGTCACAGTAATGCCGTACGCAAATTACCGTAAAGATGAGCTAAGTACATAAAGAGGTAGAGCATGTGTTAAGGTGAATGCTCTATATTAGGGCCTAAATACACAAAGGTATTTAGGCAGTGTGACCCCAGCTATTGTAGTGCCTAACTTCTGACGCTCTAGAAAAATCCCAGGAGCAACACTGAGGCTTTGTGGGTCATAACTAGGAACCTAGGCATCTAGACAATGAATGGCAGAGAGCAGTACATTAAAACATGTTCCACAAAGCTAGCCAATGAAAAACATTGATGACAAGGGTGTGCAGTAAGCCCTGCCTCTCTTACAAAGATAGTCTGGGCTGCAAGAAGGCACCTGTCTTTTCATGCAATCCATAATAGGGGAAAATAGGCGTTTGGTTGCCTAAACTGTGTGAAAGCCCTGAAACAAGAGAGCGAAAGAAGAGCAATTTTTTTTATAATCTTTAGCCTGGGAGAGAGGGTACTCCCCTATTTGAACAGGACTCACCCACCTCCCAAATCAGTGCCTTAATCACTAGGCTACAGAGTCATTCTAACTCTGTCATTTGCCAAATTCATATTTTATTCAATTAAAGGGGAACAACTTCAATAGGAAAGACTTACTGAGACTCCCATCAGAATACTCTACACACCAATTACTCACTCAGCCTGAAAGAGAGCCTATCCCTGTTCAACTCCTTCTCACCATCAGGAGGCAGTGAAGATTTGAATCAAGGGTTTCCCACATCCTTGGTGAGAACCCCATCCACTCTCCCCACAGCTGTTTTGACTAAACTCTCCTGAGGAGCCCTTACCCATAAGCAGTCAATCAAAACTATCTGTAAAGGTTTTTAAGGTGCAGCTCGCCAAAGCACTGGTTGGGGTGATTTAATTACAGGTGTTCGTCCTGCTTTCAGCAGGGGATTGGATTAGATGACCTCTGGAGGTCCCTTCCCATCCTAGTAGCTTTGAGAATCACACCCTCAGTGTTCTTACTCCAGAAAGTACTATTTGTCACTGAAGTAGCACTAGTTATCCACCTACTGAAGCTAGAGAAGGGAGGGGGGTGTCTGATCTAGTTCCTGTTATTTGGTCTGCCACTCATTCACTGTGTTAAATTTAATTAAATTACTTAGGGCTTGATGCTATCACCCATATTCTATACCTTTTTATCAGTATAGCACAATTATAGCAAAAGGCATTTCTCACAGATTAAGGTACTCCACAAGACAAATAAGGGTCACAGCATCAGGTTCTTAATCTTTCTGTGCTTCAGTTTTTCCATCTGTAAAAAGCAAAACTTAAACTTGTTGCTATATCACTTGGAGAACCTCAGATGAATAAGAACAAACACTTCATTACTGCCACCAACAGCACAGAAGACAACCTTAACTTAATTCAGTAGCAAAGTTACACTATAAATCATTATTTCAAGCACTAAAATGACCCAATCCTCCTTACCAATCTGCCTGCTTTTGAAATTTATGGTAGCCAATCATTCAGAGCTACATTTTCAACATAGTGTGCAGGAAATACTGAATATATTAACTAGAATGGAATGATAGCAGCTCAAGGAAAACTTAGTCCTCATTGTGCAGTTTGCATGCTCGTGACGATTCAACTTTATTCCATGCAGTGGCAGATCATCCACTGTAATTGCCTCTGTCTTTATTAGAATATAAAATAGCTGTGGTTCACAATAGAAAAAAAATCTCAAACAGAGAAATTCTTGTAATTTATTCCAATCACTTATTTGCCACTGAATGACTCATCAGAATTGGTAATATAATTACAGAAGTTTGCTTGTAATTGGTGTTCTAATTAGCTTTGGTTACCGCTAGCCATTCCTTGGAAGCCATGGTACCCAAACCTGAAAATTAGGTTTAACATTTCTGAAGGGCAGAAATGATCAAAGACATCTGTCTTTATAGAATCATTGAAATGTACGACTGGAAGGGGCTTTGATCAGTCATCAAGTCCAACCACCTGCTCTGAAGCAAGATTAAATAAACCTGGTAAAGTAGGTGTTTCCAACCTGTTCTTAAACAATTCCAACAATGGGGATTTCATAGTCTTCCTCAGAAGCCTGTTACAGACATCAGCCACTCTTATAGCTAGATAGTCTTTCCTAATACCTCACCTAAATCTCCCTTACTGCAGAATAAATCCATATAGTTATTGTTCTACCTCCAATAGACACAGAGAACAACTGATCTATATATTGATCAGATATATCAGATAACTGATATGTATATTGCTAATTGAACAAAGCCATCCAATATCAAGAAGGATGGTGCCCTAAGCACACTAAGCAGCAGCAAGAGGAGGAGCCTTTTTATGTAACCCTGGTGCAAGACATAGCTTTAGTCCTAGTGCACAAAGATTCAAATAAACAGTTGTATTAGACCTCCTTAAGGGGTGGAGTTAACTAAAGGAAGGGCCTTGGTGACAAGTGGTTTTAAAATGTCAGTTATTTTTCACAGAAATTTATATAGATTTAAAATTTTCCTTTTATTTGTAATTTCTTACGAAAAATCCATAGAGATATTTTAGTAAAAATAAAATGGTTTTTTTAAAAGATTTTTTTAAGTCTATTTGAAAAGCTATTGAAAAATGTTACTGAAAAAATGAACATTTTAAAAAATTTTATTCCACCAATTTATAACTGGAAAACGGTTGAGTTTTGGGTTTTGGATGACAAAATGGGAAATTTCAATCAAAATAAATCTCATTTTGGTCAAAAAAGTTATAAATTTTAAAAAGTTATGAAAAAATTTTGAATCATTTCTAGCTACGATCCTGCAGTTGCTCTAAGCCAGCTCCAATGGCTGGTATGAAGTGGAATCACAGAATTTATTGCTTCTGATTGACAGGTAAAGGTAGCACTGTGGCTGTGTTCACACAGCATTCTCATTTTGAAACAACGAGGTTGTTTCAAAATAAGAATCGCCATGGCCACACGATGCACGGCCATTTCGAAACAAGCAAACCGCTTGTTTCATAATGGCAGCCGTTTTTTCAAAATGGCTTAAACCTGCTTTAGTTTAGAAACAGCATTGTTTCGAAATTACTCGTTTCAAAACAACACCAGCGGGACATGCCGTTTCGAAACAACAGTTGTTTCAAAATAAGCAGCTGACCATCCTCCTGGGGCGCACAGCACCCTGGGGGAAGTTCCTGCCAGGGCGTGCCTGTCAGGCTGCATGCTGGCAGGAAGCTGTAGGCAGCATAAGCCAGCAGCCAGAAGGGCCCCTTTCTGGACCCAGGATGACATCAGGTGCCTCCTGGGAATCTGGCAGCAGCCAGATATAATGGCATGGTTCCGGGCCAGCCACCGGAACCGAGACATTTATTCTGACATCGCAGCTGCGATGTCAGAACAAGGCCACCCCCGCACCACAGAGCAGGTGCGGAGCAAAGTAAAAAGCCTCAGGCAGGACTATGCATGCACCTGGGATGCCCGGCTGCTGCAGTGGCCTGGGAGCCAGGCCACTTGCCCCCACTTTGAGGCGTTGGATGCCTTCCTGGGGCCACAGCCCAGCGGTCTCCCCACGGAGGCTGTGGACACCTCAGGAGGGCAGCAGAGCCCCTCGTCGGGCCCAGCGGCACCAGGCTCCGACACGTCCATCGGGAGGCCTCCAGCCGCACCACCACCAGTGGCGGAGGCCAGCCCCAGCACCCTGGAGCTGTTCGTGGGCATGGAGGTGGGGACCAGCCCAGAGGAGCTGGGGCCCACCACCGCCCCTGGCTCCGCATCTGACCCTGGGACATCTCGGTGGACCTCTGGAGCCCCCATGGCTAAGTGTTCCCCCCCCATGGAGGCACACAGGGCTGGGCCTGTCCAGCAGGTCCCGGGACGCAAGTAGGCCAGGGCTGGGCACCAGGGCAGGTGGGGCCCAGGGTTGGTGGGTGCAGAGGGGCCCCCTTGGCCTTGGGTCCCACAGAGACAGGTGGCACTGGGGTCAAAGGCCCTTGTGTGCCAGGGGATGGTGACCAGGGACTGGCTGGGAAAGATGCAGCAGCATCTTAGGTGGGGTGGCGAGCAGGCAGGGCATACCACTGGCAAGTGGCCTCGGGAGACCCCCTAGTGCAAGGTGGGACTGGGTCCAGCTCACCCTTGTGGGCACCACTAGCATGGTGTCTCCAGGGTATGGTTCCCAGATGTCTGGCAAAAGGAGAACATGGTCCCCTTTTTTCTGCTCTGTTCTTCTTTTTACCCTCACATCCTCTGTCTGGCAGGCAGTTTAAAATACAGGGGTCCATCAGGCTTTTCCCTATAGGGGATGAAGGATCCTGGAAGGCCATAGAATACTGATTTATACAGGAAAGTGTCCCAGGGCCCCTTAAACCCTGACCACTACCCCAGCCAGACAACTTTTTTGCCCAGAGTCCTCCATTGGGTACTGTCCTGGCCTCCTTCTGAGGCTTTGGGGGCCAGAAGCCCTACCCTAGGGCAATGTCCATGGGATCCTGGGACCTGCTGACAGTTACAGCAGAGGTGTGTGCTGCAGACAGGCTGCACGCAGACAGGGACAGCAGGCGACAGGGGCCAACTGTGTTTTCTGCTTCCCTGCAGCACATTGCAGAGCTCCACCCCAGGAGCCACCAGCCACCCCTGGACCCCGACACCCGAGCCCCAGGACACTCCAGCGACAGAGGAGGGCCCCCTGGACCCGTACGGAGCTGCTAGAGAGCCTGGAGGAGATGGGGCATGAGATGCACATGGCCACCCAGGCCTGGCGGCAGGATCTGGCCCAGCGGCAGGTGGCCGGTCTCTGCGCCCTGGCGCTCCTCGCGGCGGTGGAGGACAGGGCCATGACGGCCCAGGACAGGGCCGTGAGGGCCCTGGAGGTCCTCGCCTGACAGCTCCCCGCGGCCATTGTGGAGCAGGCAGCTGCCATCCGGGAGCTGGCCAAGAGGCTGGCGCCACGACACCACGAGGAGGCATCATCGCCTGGGCCTCCACGGCGGTGACGGCAGGTGGAGGGCAGCCGTGGGTGTGGGCGGGGTACGCCACCACCCCCCCGGACCCTCCCACAGGCAATGCCTAACCTCCCCCCCCCGCCCACTGGACTTTTTCACCCCTGTCCCCTCCCAAGTTGATGCCCCCTCCCCCAAGGCCCCAAAGTCCCCTGTCCCCTCCCAAGTTGATGCCCCTCCCCCCATTGCCCCATCCCTTATCCCCCCGATCCCTTCCCTGATTGTTAATAAATCCATTGAAACTTATTTGTGGTTTTCTGTGTTTTTATTGCTGGGAGTTGGCAGTGCGGGTGGATGGGTGGGGGCTGGCTGTGGGTGGACAGGGGAGAGGGTGTTGTGGTGCAGGGCAGGCCTGGCCCTCACTCTTCCTCCTCGGCGAAGGTGACCTGGAGGGCTCGGACGGGTGGCTGCTCGCAAGTCGGCATGGGTCCAGGCTGTTCATAGTCCCTGCCAAGGACTCGGGCCTCAGCCTCCCATGCCAGTGCGATGCGTTCCCCTTGCTGCTCGCAGTAATTGTGGAGAGCTGTACACGCCGCGATGACTTGGGGCAGTCTCCACTCTGCAAGGTGGAGGCGGGTGAGAAGGCACCTCCACCGTGTCTTGAGGCATCCGAATGCCCACTCAACCACCTGGCGGCAGCGGGCCAGGCGGCGGTTGAACAGCTGCCGGCTGGGGTCGAGTGGCCCAGCATACGGGTGCATGAGCCAGGGCCGCAGGGTGTAGGCCACGTCCGCCAGGATGAGGACGGGCACCTCTACTCCCCCAAGGTAGATGTTGTGAGGGGGGAAGTAGGTGCCCGTCTCCATGCCCTGGTACAGGGCGGAGTTGCAGAGGACCCTGGCGTCATGGGCCCTCCCTGACTATCCCATGTATCAGTCCAGGAACAGGCCCTGGTGGTCCACAAGAGCCTGCATGATCACAGAATGATAGCCCTTGCGGTTCCTGTACTCAGCAGCCCTTTGCTCTGGGGCGTGCACAGGGATGTGTGTGCTGTCCAGGATCCCCGCACAGTTGGGAAAGCTGAGGGTGGCCAGCCTGGGCATGGAGTCCTGCAGCTCCCCACGTCTCACCAGCCTCCGCAGGAGGACACGCTTGATGGCCCTGGCGACCTCGAGGAGAATGGTGCTGGTGGTGGACCTCCCGACGCCGAACAGATGTGCCACTGCCCTGTGGGACTCCAGAGTGGCCATCTTCCAGAGGACAATGGCCACTCTTTCATCCACCGGGATGGCGGGCCTCATGGGGGTGTCCCTGTGGTGCAGGTGCGGGGCGAGTTTGCTGACCAGGTGGGTGAAGCTGGCCCTGCTCATGCGAAAGTTCTGCCTCCACAGGTCATCACCCCAGGTGCACAGAAAGACCTTCTCCCACCAATCGGTGCTGGTCTCTCGAGCCCAGATGCAGCGAGGCATGGGGAGGGGCAGGGGCAGTAGCTCAGCCCTGTGGATGAGGTGAATGTAATCCTCGGGCAGAGGCCAGTCATTCTGGGGCTCCTTGAACAGAGTCTCCCACGTGTGCAGGAGACCCGGCATGCAGTCTGGGAGGCTGGGTGCCACACGGCGCTGTCTAGGCAGCCAGGCAGAGTCCATTGCTTGCAGCGTGCTGCTAGCCTGAGTGGACAAGGAAGTGAGGTTGGGCCCGGCTTTTATGGGATTGGCTAGCAACATGGCCGCCGACGTGGCCCAGGGAAGCGGCCATGTTGCCACACCTCCCACACTGCACTGCCCCTGAATCAAAATAGCAAGCCCACCGTGTGGACAAGCTATTTCGATTCCTGCTTTTTGCTTATTTTGAGGACAGTGTTTTTTTATTTCGAAACAAGTTATTTTGAAATAACGTGTTATTTTGAAACAAGTTGTTTCAAAATAACTTGTTTCAAAACAAGCCCCCTGTGTGTGAACATAGCTTGTGGGTAGTCACAAAGATTTTATGCTTATCTCAAGTTTTCTGGGAAATTTTTCTTTAATTAAATAAAATGGTGAGTTCAATCCTATTAAACAGATTACAAATATTGGCACCCAACAGCGCTAGAACTGAAGTGATTTTGATGGAAACATTGTCTCTGCTTCTCACTCACTACTGCTAATAGAAGAAAGGAAACAAGCATAAAAAAATGAACAGCAGTTTGTGAGAGGGAACATATAACTCTCCCAGTCTTAGCAGTGGATCACCAGAAATGCCAAGATAGCATGTATTCACTGAAAAGATGACAGTGATATTACTAGTCCAACACCAGGAATTGAACTGATATAACTAGTTCAGATTTTTAAAAAAAATAATCACACTCAATATCCGAATATTTATATCAGTTTAAAAAAAGAAAGTGTAAACCAGATCCTTCTGAACCAGTATGTGATCCATCACAATCAGCCAACACAGCTTGAACTCTAAGTAAATACAACATTTTCAGTTTTATGGGACCATGAAGCATATTTTCCATGCTGTTTCATAGAAAACTCTGAAATTTTGTAGAATGGCTTCACAAGAAAACCTGTAAACAGTTAAATGTTTTCGGAAAAACATTTTTCTCCAAGTATTTTTCTCCCCTGTACATAATATTAAAATAGAATGACTGTTGAGGTGAATGATTACACTGAGAGGCAAACTCCAGCAGGGTCCTGACCCCACTCTTCCAGAGCCATAACTAGCAGTTTTCACGCTTGGGGCAAGCAGCCCCAGATGCCCCCACCACCACCACCACCACCAGGTCCCAATCCAGCTCTGTCGCCAGCCACCGCCATAGGCGGCTGGAAGCTCCTGCTGCTGCTGGCAGTGAGGAACCAGATGTGTCCTCAGAGGCACCGGAAGTCCCAGATGCCCAATTTTAGAGAGGGCAGGGGATGGATTCAGCACCCTGTGGTGGCTGGGGACAGATCCAGATCCATCCCTAGCCTTTGCAGGAACCTGAATCCATCCCTTGCACCCTCTAAAATTCGGTGCCTGGGACTTTGCCCAGCTCATCCCAGCCTAGTTGCAGCCCTGCCCTCTTCTGCAAACCGTTAGGACTTGTTTAGATAGAGGGCTAGATCAAGTGGCATTTGGGCCCTGGGCTGCCCACTGCTGTGGGCCCCCCTAGCAGGGCCATCCTTGGGGGAGGCAAGAAGGGCAACTGCCCCCTGGCAGAAGCTGAAGGAAGTAAGGTGGGGGCAGGAGTGTGGAGCTGGCCTTTACGTCAGCCCTGCTTGCCCCCAAGGGTGGAACAGCCAGTCCAGGTTCCAGTCTGGCCAGTCTGCTTTCAGGTCCGTGGCCAGCTGGCAAGCAGTGTGGCCGCCAGTGCAGCCCTCCAGGGCCACAGAGCCTGGAAGGCCACACCATAGACCAGTCAGCCTCACCCCCAAAGCAGAGCGAACATGCCCTGGCCCACCCTGCCCCAGGGGCAGACCAGTCACCTTGAGACTGGAGCAGAAGAACCTGGAGCCCAGCCTCTGGCCCCAAGGCCCTGCCCCCTTCCCCAGTGCCAGCAGGGAAGGGGCTTTTCTAGCCCCTCCACTCCCCAAGAAAGCTCTGCCACTGCTGTGGCAGGTGGGCAGCAGGGCCAGATTAATGCAGGAGCCTTAGGGGCTGGAGCTGGGGCCCCTCTTTAGGCTGTGGCCAGGGACTTCAGCCCCTATAGACCGTGTTTTAATTCAGCCCTGCTACTGTCCATTAACAGTTCCCTAGTGCACTGCTTTTCAAACCTTTTTTCTTGGGACCCAGTTGAAAAAACTACCTACACCCAACCATTATCTCCTTCAGCAATGTGTTCCAGTCTTTTGGTGGTTGCAGCAGGCAGTATTGCAACCCAGTATCTGAGGGTCTGCGATCCAGTACTGGGTCCTGACCCATGGTTTGAAAACCCACTGCCCTAGTACAGTGGTTCTCAACCACTGTGTCAAGAAACATTACTGTGTCACCACACAGAGGTAAGTGTGCCACAGAGAGCCACGGAGATGGCTGGATTTGGCCTGGAGGTGGTGGGCTTGGTGTGTCCTGTAGGGTCATGATATGCTGCCAAGCGTAGCAACCCACAAAAGGTTGGGAACCACTGCCCTAGTGTGGTTTGATCTACTCCCAATGGGAGATTTATATTCCAGCTGTACACTGCTTCTCCGTAGAGACAAAAGGCACATATTTAACTTTACATACCATGAGCAGATCGGTTGAAGGCAATGGGATTACTCCCAATGCATAAGGGTGAGCACATGTGTTTCTCTACAGGATCTGGATATACATGTGGAAGGCCCATTAGTATCAATGTTCTGCGGCACTGACTCTCAATCTAGGTTAGGGCCAGATTCCTCTGCTGGCAAAATTCAGCAGCAATAAATGGGAATTATGCAAACTACACAAGGTAGCTTGCATAACTCCTGTCAACTTCCTAACTCGTCTTTGGTATCACATCTTCACTGCCCTGTGCCAACAGAAAATGCGTTCCCATTGACACAGCACTGTACCACTTGCAGGGGTGATTTTATTAAGTCAGTTTCCAGACCAACTGTGTCTTAACTGACTGCTTAGTCAATTTGGAAAAATCAACCTAATGGCAGCAACTTTACCACTGTCAGTGTAGATGTGGCCTTTAATTAATTAATCAAGAAGACTTTCAGTTGATCAATCTGTGAAATCCCCTTTTGGTTTGTTTTCATTATTGCTGAATATTTGATCTAATATAAATGCATAACAAGCTTTTTTTGAGATCTTTTTAACATATTACTTAACCAGCACCAATTCTGTACCTGTTTCCGTACATATCAATTTCTTGCACCTAATGGCATCATGTTAAAATTAAAAGTCGGGGGGGGGGGAATAAAAGCTTAACACCTGGTTAAATTTAGCATCTGTTAAGTTTAGACCCAGAAAATTGCCAGGCTGTTTATTTGTATCTTCTAGAGTGACAATTATGTCATGTTTATTTTGGGAGCAGAAAATTAACCTTCCATTTTACATGATTTTTTATTTGCTCATATTAATACTCCAGAGCAGTGGTTCACAACCGGGGGTCCAGGGACCCCCGGGGATCCACGGACATGTTGCAAGGGGTCTGCAGAACCTCTCAATACCAGGGCTGGAATCCAGCTGCAGCCCTGATACACCCTGCCAGGGGTGCCTCTCCCCGCCCACGGCCGGATCCCAACAGGCGGATAAGGCCGCAGCGGCTCCCTGGGAGAGGCAAGGGCAAGAGTCATAGCTGCCACGGCTCAGCTCCCCAGCATTGTGGGCCATGGTGGCAGCAGTGCCGCTCACCAGCTGTCCCAGCAGCACCACCAGAGTGGCACAGGCCAGATTACATAGTCAGTCTGGGTTGCTGCAAAGATTTTGTTGTTGTTGTTGTTGTTGTTGTTAAAAAGGGTCCCAGCCTGAAAAAGGTTGGGAACCACTGCTCTAGAGTTTCATGTATGAGCATGAAATTAACTGAAACTTTTGTAATGCAATTTTACTTAAATCTATCCTACTACCCCAATGAAACAAAGTCTAAAACTTGAATTTTTACTTCACTTTTTGCAATATAATTAATGTTGTAATGTTTGGCACATTATAGACTCATGTTTTCTATGAAAAATGTTGATTTGTCAAAACCAAAATCATTAGGAAATAGATTAAGATTTGATAAATCTCCCAAATCAGAAAAAAAGATTGGCTTATCTGATCTCAGTGTTTTCCCCCATCTAACCTGTCCTTAAATTAGCACCACCACCACCATTTCTCACACTGGGACATGGTCTCAGTCTCATTGTCCTACCTATTACAGCCTCCCTTACCTCCTAGCTTCCAGTCTACAGCAGCAGTCAATGGTTTCATGTCTTGCCCCCTCTGTATTCAGCTCTCGTGACTTCATGCCTGCATTCCAAGAGAGGGGTCATTCAGTTTCTGTCCCCATTCCAGTACACAGAGAGCAGCTAAAGAATCTGTTTCAAGGAAAAGTCTCACTTAGCCCCATTGCCCTTGACAGAGCTTGCTCAGTTGCTCTGTGGAGAATGGAACATGTGTAGTAGAGTTAGCAAGAAATTTTTCTGATGAAACAGTTTTCTGCTGGAAAATGCTGATGCCTCAGACGTGAAACATTCTGGGAGAATGGCTTGATCTCAACAAGTTTCTGACAGAAGCCTGGCAGGTTTCCAACAGAAACCTTTCTAGTTTCCTGCCTGCCTCCCTTCCTGGCTCCTCAGCAGACCTCCTGGTGGCAACCTGCCAAATTTGGACAGATTTAC
The DNA here is from genome assembly GCA_007922195.1 of Podocnemis expansa. Taxonomy (NCBI): domain Eukaryota; kingdom Metazoa; phylum Chordata; order Testudines; family Podocnemididae; genus Podocnemis; species Podocnemis expansa. Next base: position 7,153,868 of record ML682005.1, read on the forward strand.
ACAGAGATGGCAAAAGGCATGTCACTGGCACAAATGCCACCCCACAGTTAAATTTCAGGTTTGTGCTGCAAACCATGGAGGAGCTAAGAGCTTTTCAAAGAAACAGTCACCAGCACTTCACATGGTCAAGTTAACATATTTTCCCCAGATCCAAAAGGGTAGCCATGTTAGTCTAGTTCAGCAAAACAAACAAGGAGTCCTGTGGCATTTTTAAAGACTAACAGATCTATTTACTGCATGAGCTTTCATGGGAGAAGATCCCACTTCGTCAGATGCTTTGAAGCATCTGACAAAGTGGGATCTTCTCCCATGAAAGCCCATGCAATAAATGTATTTATTCATCTTTAAGTGCCACAGGACTCCTTGTTTGTTATATTGGGAAGTGGAGACAACCTTAATAACAAGTGGTACTACCAGCCCTGCCTATAATATTCTGACTGATCCTACTACATTCAGCAACACTATGTACTCCATACATACTTAAAATGTCAGGAAACACTGGTCAGCTTTGGACAAAGCTAATAAGCAGTGATGTGAAGATTATGATGAAATGACTACAGTGTCCAATAAACCAGAGTAGTGTTTCTCAACATTTTTTATCCCACAGACCAGCTTCCTATTCTGTGTCAGGGAAAGTTCAGGGACTGACGCAGTTCATGCACTGGTCATTGAGAAATCCTGAAATAGAGCTACACTAACAAGAATTCTTGCTTTTAACAGGGCCACCAAATCAATTCTAATTAGAACATACAAATTACAGATACATCATGGTTATAAACTAAGTAGTCTGTCCCATCTAGGGTAAGGCTTTCAGTGCAGTGACCAATGAATTAAAATGGCTACTCATTTTATTGTTAATAAAGTTACCTGCTTTCTCCTTCTTTCATCTGGCCTATACTGAATAGTGTTGGCTTCTCTCAGCCAAAGTAAGAGTCTACAAAAAGTATGACGTCTATTTTTTCCATTCTGTTTTTAATAAGAACTTAATGTCAGCTCCTCCCCCCATCTCAAAATACTTTGCTCAGTTCTATTTAGGCTGTGGGGGAGGATTGGGTTAAACAGACAAAAAATAATTACACTGCTAACCCCATTTGAAAATCTGAATCTAGATATAGACAGGTCTACTGACAACAGTGAGACCCCACTTTATGAAGAGATTGGGGCACTGCAGTTTCTGGAATGGTGGTACAATCACTCTGAGAAGAGGAGGATCCACGCATTACCACAAGAGTTGCTGGCATCTTTTACAGCTTATTCTTAGTCATTTGTTGGAGGTACTGGAAGCTTGCTCCTCTACTGCCAAGTGCTGAGCTGCAGGATTTGACCCCTATTATTTGGGGAGGGAGAAAGTGGAAAACAGTATACTTTACCCTTGAGTTTATGCCAAATTAGAGCAAGTACCTTTAAATGCATTTAAATTTGCCTTTATAAGTGAACAATTAAAACAACATTGTCCTTGCTAGTAATAACAATGTGCCTGGCAATCACATCTGTTGGGGTAGAAGTTTGGCACAAGTCTGTCCTATTTGGTTATTACATTACAGAAGAATTAGTAACCTTGCTGCTAGGTAAGTCTTCAGAGCTGTGAAAAACCTATATTGTTTTTCATAGCCTATGTTTTTTTTCTTCCTACAATACTTGTTATCTGCTACTGAAAGAGAGGGGTTTACAGAGCCATTCAATAAGGTCAGTACTCTAGTGATTTAGAGAATCTACCACAGCAAAATGGAAAATTTTGGAGAAATATTAGAGAGAGAGCATGTGAACACATGTGCTATGGAATGTGTGTTTATTAGTATGAGCATGACCCTTTAGTGTTACCAACTTTGCCCACCAACTTGGGGTATGCTCATTTATTAGGGTTACTTTCTCTTTGGGGAGATAGGGGACATGGTAATTCTATTAGTGTACTACTTCTGTCACTATGTGGAGCTCACTTCTCCCTTCTGTAAGCTCTCTCCCAATGGAGCAACCCTTGCAGGTAGGGCCAACTCAAGGGGTTGTGGCGCCCCAAGCCAAATTTTAATTTGGCACTCCCCCATCTGATTCATGGAGGTTGAAAATGGTTCTCCAAAGTGCATAAATCTCCAGTGTCTGCCCGCAGAGGTATTTAAAGTGCATTCTGTCTACATGACTTAAGCTGCAGGTTGACTAACTGTGCCTGAGCTGGTAGGAAAGAGTTGAAAAGGCGGGAGGCAGCCTGATTTTTTTTTGGGGTGGGGGGGGGGCTAGGCACCCCTAAGAACTGTCACCTGAAACCATGCCTGTCTCTGGCCTCATAGTAGAGCCGGCCCTGCTTGCAGGGCCTTAATTACACAGGACTGGATTCACAGGCTTTTCTGCTGCTACCCTTATGTGTCGCTGGACTGCACTGGACTAGGCTTGATTATGGATCTTGAGCAGGCTGGGTCACACAGCACTTCTCAGCTGCTACCTTATATGCCCCTGGACTCAATCAGGCTGGGTCAGAACAGCAATCAGGCTAATATCCCAATCAATGAGCAAACCTCATTGTGGGCATCACAGGGATCTTTGGCTAGGTAATAGAAGCGTTGCTGCAAAGCAATATAAAGAAACCAAGACCACAAAGGAGAGGGAATGATGTCTTAGAATTCTGAGTCTGGAAACTGGCTTGTTTATAAAAGGCAGTTTATTGCTAGGTATCTAAAACTTGCACTAATAATAATAATTACAAAAGGAGAGAAAAATACCCTAAAACACCCAGTTACAGCATTAATAAACCTACAAGGAAAGAAAAACACCCAGCTACAATATTACCTAGATCCTATTGTATCAGGCTGAGGGGGGTGGGGTCTCACCACTCTGTGTAGCAGAAAGGTTCCCGGGTTGTGTAGATCAGGGTCAGAGGCTGGAGGGAAACAAAGCTCCCAAAGCAATCAGCAAAGAAAAGGAAAAGTCAAGTCCCAGTGGAAATGATACAGCTTTAGATCCAAGTGTCAGGACTCAAACCAGACAGGATTTACACAGAGTTCAATCAGGACTCACATAGGACACAGTACTTACTCTTGGATATGGGTAAAGATTTTTTTTATAAGGACTTGCTTAAGTGGCCAATACACATTTCTGGCTGAGGGGCAGGTTCAGGGAAGCTCACAATACAATCAGGCAGGCTCAGTATTTTGGGTATCAATTACCCTGTCTATGACTAGAATGGTCTGATAATTGCTGAGTTTGTTCATTTTGATCTGAGATCCCCCATCATGCAATGCTTCCCTGCTTCTTCAATCCCAGAGTTCAGTGCAGTTCCTGCTTTGGAGCTTGGCTCTTCATAGTCAATCAAGATGAAGCTCCATTTACTGTGCTGAAGCCCTTTGGATATGGGTGGATAAGGATGTCTCCCACTGCCTTTTCACTGTTTGTGGTTTCTAGTTCAAGCAGACATTGGGGAGGTATTGGAGGGGAGGCACAGGCTGGATATCATGCTCTGATTCCTCAAGAACACAGAACTAACACGTAACATTATTCCATAATACACTAGGTCTTAGGCCAAGATCCTCAAAGGCATTTAATCTTCTAGTGGCTACAGATTTCACCTGACATTAGAAGCCTCACTAGCTTTGAGCATTTGGGCCTTAGATAACTGGTACAAAGTCATGTGATAGTGTAAATCTTCTGCCAGGGCGGGCTCGCAGGACAAGGGCTGGGTTCTATATCTAGGGGTTTTCCAATAGTGTAACACCACCAGCTGGCTTGAGCCCCAACCCAGATTTCTGTGGAATCCTGCACTGTTCCCTGGGCACCCCAAAGGGGTAAGGCTTCCCCACTCACAAGCAGGAGTCTGAGTGTAGTTAACAGAACTTTTAATAGTAGTAAAACAAAAATGCAAAAGGCCAAATAACAGAGATCAGCACTAACCTAGAAAAATTAGTATAGAGCAAAGTTCCCAACAACCCACACCACATAACAGAACATACAAACTTAATGGCAAAACTGACACTGATCTGGAGAATCAGTGCTAACTAGGCTCCCAACCGACCCTAGGGTATGTAGGGAGTGTCTTTCACACCACCTGTCCGCTGATGCCATCTATTGGTCACTCACTTCATCCTCTAGAACTGTTCCTTGGCTCCACCCGCTGTCTACCAGCTCTGCCCTCTGGTCACTCACACTGCCCAGCTTGCTGCTGGCCACTCTCACTATCCACTGCCTCTACCTGCTGTCCACCGGCTCCACCCGCCAGTCACTCGTGTCACCCAGCTCACCACTGGCCACTATCACCATCCACTGCCTCTGCCTGCTGTCCACCAGCTCTGCCCTCTTGTCACTCATGCTGCCCAGCTTGTTGCTGACTGCTTTCACTGTCTGCTGGCTCTGCCCTCCAGTCAACCAGCTCTGCCCTCCAGTCACTTGTGTTGCCTAGCTTGCCACTCTCATCATCCACTAGCTCCACTCATCTCAGAGAGGAAAAAAAAATCTCTCGCAAGCAAGCAAGCAATTATTCTTCTCCCTGGTGATTCCAGCTCTTCCACCCCTGTCTCTTTCCAATTCTTTCAGGCTGAAACATGCAGTTGCCCTTCCTACAAGCCTCTTCTTAACTAAGGGTAGTTTTTACCCTTTAACTAATTCAGACAGATTTGCAACAGAGTAGCAATTCACAAAAAGACAGTATTTCATACTTCCCCTTAGCAGAGTTACAGATATTGACAGATCTGTGAGCAGACTAACCCCAAATACAATTACTCACTATGCCCTGCACCCAGGATGCTAATCAGGTAATTCTGCCCTTTGTATCCATGCTAATACAGCATCCATGTAGGTAGTTCCCCCTCCCCTTCAGAAGCTGTTAAGCACAGCTTCTAAGCCTGCCTTACAGTACAAACAATATGAAGGCTTTTGCTGTGTAAATAATGTTAGGAGACAAAACTGTAAATTTGACCAGCATGATATTCAGTTTTTAAACTAGTGTCTAGAAAGGATTTGTAGAACAGAAATGCTAAAATGTTACATTGCCTCTTATTGACAATGTTTAGCACTACTTCTTATCTGATGCAATTACTTATATTTCTGTATTCTTATAGCAGTCCTAAACATTTCATAAGCTGGAAAAACCTTATTACAGTTGGAAAGAGAACAGAAGTAGTCTTAGTGTTCAACGAATAAAAAACAAGAATTTTCAATATGTAATAAGTAATGTGCCTGAAATATCTTAAAGGTTTAGCTAGAATGTTAAGAAATTAACATGCAATTTTTTAAATATCCTGATGTATTAGATTTATTTGTAATTAATTTAATTATGAAGGGAAAAGATGAGAAAAGGAAGAATTGTTCTAATGCAGTATTTAATACATCCAATATGGAGAAGCTCCTTAGGAAACATTTGCGCTCTTTAAGCCAAATTAAACTCTTGGGTATGTACGTACATCTCCCATTGACTTCTCTAGGAGCTACACACATGTGTTTGAGGAGATAATTTAATTATGCCTATTTAATTTACAAATACACTTCTTGTTTCCTCCGTCCCCTCCCCACCATTTGCATACCATTAAAAACTACTGTCTTCAGCTTCTGTTGTACCTTCCAGGAATTCACAGAATATAAAGGAGTGCTATTCCAGTGATCCTGTACATAGGTATAACGTTAGAAGGAGTGTGTACAAGGATGTGCTGGTTCTTCTTCTTTACCCTCAATTTATGATCTTATAAGGATAGACAGAACTGTTTAATCCTTTGTATTTTAGGTCACATTTTGAGTTCTTTGGAGCAAAAAATATTAAATAGAACATAGCATTCCATGTACTTGTCAATGCATTTTATGTGGGAATACTCAAAATGCCATCTTGTGGCTGGAAATGGAAAAATAAGGAGATAGGGAATGATTTGTGCACAAGTCACAGAATACTGCTTTGGGAAGATTCATGCCAGTTCATCCAGAAATTAGCTATGTGATGGTGATATATACCACCCTGACCTAGTTCATTGAGCATCATCTTCCTGTGTACCTGTCATCAAGGCACATGACAATCAGTTTAATGAGAAAATTTAATGACTAACCTTTTGCTTGAAAAGCCATAGATGACACACAGGTTCAACATAGTAAGATTTGTGGAAGAGAGATTTAAAGCTTTAATATCTGCAGACATAAGCAGCCTCTCTTCACTTTCACTCAACCAAAACTCAACGTAAAACAAAGCTTAATAATATCATTTGAGTTACTCAGCTCTGTTTATATAGTGCACTCTTGTCAGGCAAGGGTGATGTGAATGGATTCGTCAACCAAGAGAACTGAATGTTCTTTCTACCATTGTCTTGGGCAGTTTATACATATGTGAGCCAGACAGGCCTTTAAAATGTCATCTGTCATACAGTAGTTAAAATGCTCTTAGCAGGATAGATGTCATGCCTGGGATGTATGTGGCTATTTTTAACTATGAGAAAACCCCCAAATAAACTATTCTAATTAGCTCAATTATAGCTCCTTGTAACTCCATTGAAATAGCCTTCAAGTTTTTTAGCCACTCTTCAGTTACATTCACAGAGCAAAAGAGGGCAGATGAAAGAGTCCTTGGAATCAATGGTGGGTTCAAAAACATTTTATCTTTGTGTTACAAGTCTGAATCTGGATTCAGTAACAGAGACCAGAAATGGTTCTGTTTGATAGGTGTTCATCAGCAATGAGTAGGATCAGCTTAGATAGTAAAAGCAGTCTGAGATCTGTAACACATATGGTGACAGATGCAGGGCTGGATTAAGTGCCGCAGGGCTTCAGGCTGCCCACTTTTGTGGGGCCCCTTTCTTGGGGCTCACCTGCCCACCAAGGCTCCCCCTAGCTTAGGCCCTGAATCCCCACCATAGCACAACGGGGGCAGGGCAGGCCGGGGCTCTGGGGACAGGTGGCATGGCACGCCCACTCTGCTCCCTGACTAGCTGGTCTGCTCCAAGGGGTGGGACCAGCTGGCACATGTTGGCTGTGCTTCAGGGTGGGGCCAGCTAGGGCATGGGGAAGCCTCTGGTGGCGGTGCTCCAGGGGCTGGAATGCAGTCAGGCCACCATGCTGAGGCCCCTGTAACTCAGACTGGCATGGCCAGCCCCACAAGGGTCCCAATGCAGTAACCAAACAGTGCTCCAGGCCACCCTTCATATCATCTGGCCAGCCCTGCCACCAGCTCTGGAGTGCAGAGGCTACCCACTGACTGGCCTCACACCCTGGGGCAGAGCAGCTGGTCCGCGGGCAGGATAGGAGCACCGCAGCCTGCCACAGCCTCTAGACCCAGAGCCCTGACTCAGCCCCACCTGCGCTGTGCTGGCAGGGCAGGATCAGCAGGGGTGTTACGGTCTGCAGCTTGGGGAACTCCCTCTATCGCTCCTGTGTTGATCCAGCCCTGGACAACCATGGGGTCCCCCAGAAAGGAGGAGAAGGAGTGTTTAAACAATTCCTATCTCACGCAGGCCCCAAAGAGTCATGCTTAGCCTCTGGCTGCCTATATCACCACGGTACGAGAGCTTCCCAGACAGAGCCGAATTAAGACCTGTTGAGGCCCTAAGCTATGTCAAGATTCAAAGGCCCAAGACCATAAAAAAATAAAGATTACATCACAACAGAAAGGGGAATGGAAAATAAATAAGATACCATTATAGTTTCATATATACATAGGCAAAAATGCAATGAAAAACAGCTAAATAAAACATACATCTTGCAAAAAGCTTCACATACCTTATGATGAATCATCTTAGTTATCTCTGACGTAGAAGCCTCTCATAATGTGAGGCCCCAAGCCATGGCTTACTTGGTTTGTGCCAAAATCCAGCATTGAGGCCCAGCAATCTACCTGGGCTCAGCAAATAACAGTGCTGAGAAGCACAGCAACCCTGAAGCCCCTCTGGGCCTGGCAGGGCTGCATCCCTTCTGGGAGTGTCTCTATTTCATCCAGCTCTGAGGCCTCTGATGGGCTTTTAAGCCCAGATGTTCATAGTTCAAGTGTTGGGAAGGGCCTTTCTGGCTCCTAAGGAAGCTAAGGGCTCCCTCTCTAGTGGGAGGGGTGTTATGCTCTGTCATACATACCTATCATCATGATTGCTAAAAATGGTTACAATCTCAGACAGGTTAAGCACTGAACAGACAGACTGACCTACCTTCTCACTCAGAAGATGTTTTGTCAGGTTAGTTGATACAAAGGCAAGAGACTGTGGGAAAACCTCCACTGCAAGTGCATTTTATGGAATTGCTTCTCTCTAGCACTCAACAAATCAAGAATAGGGTTTTGCAAATATGTCTAATAGATTTTTAGCAACTGAGTTCCTCAGTCATAACCTAATGGCAAACTCTAATCATATTCTTAATAGACACTGCAGTTTTAGTGGGAGGCTCATGTACTGAAAATGGGATTTTTATTACCAAGGTTAAGAGTGCACAAGATTTCTAAAGTGACAGCAATACAGATTGTTAGATGTACAGAGCAAGGGCACAGTCTTTATCACTTTACCATGAAGTGCCTGGCATGCTAAGAATGCATGTAGGAAGGCCAGGGTCAAAGACACTGGGTGGAAACCACATTGGAGTCCCAGGTTAAGCAGAGAAACCTCTCTAAAGTATTTTACATTTTTCTTCTGCCACTGAGTGAACACGACCACAACAAGTCAGTGGTTTCTGGCCACATTTTCATCTTGAAGCTCAAATCTTTAAGCTCCCAAACAAAAGCAGCTCTTCTGGCTGCAGCATTCCCTGTCCTGACACTTAGATAACAAATTCCTTTTCCCTCTCAGGAAAGATAAGCCCAGGACCTTTTAAAAGTTCAGATCGTAACATGACTCAGTTGTCCCTACTTACCTCAGCTCAGGAAGGCCCTCTCAGATGAGTCTCTGAAAGCCCTGTGAGGCTTACTCACAATGGCAGCTCAACACTGTCTGGCTCAGCAGCATCTCCTATAGGGTCACACAAGGATAGGTTCAGTCATAGCTGCTCTATGCATCCCCCAAAAGGCCAATGCATAGTACTATAGGGCAGTTATTGATATGAAAAATTTCAGGAAAACATGCCTTTTCAAACAATTATTTCCCAAGTGAATTTGGAGCCTCAAATTAACCCAAAATACACCATAAATTTTATATGTATGTGCTCACTTGCAAGCAGAAAGTTACTTCTGAATACACAGAAAGAAGTGATTCCCCTTCCCCAATATTAATTAAAATTGTAGGTTAGAAAATTGTTCTTGTGTCTGCAGTGGCATTAGAACTTGCAGTGGGCTCCCTGTATGTCACTGGTCTGGCTCTACATGCACAACAGGAAGGCTGTTCTATAACCCAGGCATCACTGTATATTTCAGACCTTTGGGACTGGTCAGTAAGGATAGGATCCATGAATTGATTTAAGCACTTACCCCCAGACTTAGATGCCTAAGTCTCTGTTCAGCTCTATTGTGATCCACCAAATTCTCATTGACCATTCTGTACCTAAGTATTTTTTAGAGTACAAGTTCCCTCAGAACAGGGGCATAGCCATGGGTGGGCCTGGGCCCACCCATTCAGCCCTGAGGCCCAGCCACCTTAGTCCTCAGCAGCGTTGCGAACTTTGCTGCCATAGTCATGAGGCAACCTAGCAACAAGCAGCCACAAGCTAGGCAGAGGCACCAGCACTAAGGCCTCTGCTCCGCTCATGGCTGTGGGGCCCAGTGGCTGCAGTCATGAGCACGGCAGAGGCACTGAAACCTCTGCTCTGCTTGCAGCTGCAGCTGCCAGCTGCTGGCTGGCCCCATAGCTGTGAAGTTCATGGCATTGCGAGCCTGGTTGCTGTGGCTCTCCCCCTCTAGAGAGGCCTGGCCAGAAAACAAGGGATGTCTACACCCCTGCCTCAGACTCTAAGTTTCTGTCTCTGGGAATGTGTGCTCACTGCTGCCTCCCTCAAGGCATCTGGACACCTAAGTCCCAAAACAATTCAAGAACCATGGGAGGATAGGCATTCAGTCATTTAAATTGTGTGTGAGACCCATTCTGGAAGGAGTCCTCAGAGATTGTCTACTGGATCAAGTCACATTCTAAATCCATCTGGAAAAGCAGGTGTCTGCCTTATAACCTTTATCCCAGTAGTTAGAGCACTCTTCCGGATTGTCAGAGACCCACATTCAATTTCCATCTTTCTGCTAGATGAGTGGGAGGAAGAATAAGGGGATCTTCCACTTCTCAGGAAAGTTCAGCAACTATTAATACTCTGATGAATATCAGTCTGCCAATTGAAGCTGTTCTCTGTGGATAAATAGTGAAAAAGTGACTGAAGCAGGGGACAGGACACAGTCCCCCAATTCCCACGTGGGTGCCCTCATTAGTAGACTTCGCTTCCATGCATTCCCTCCCTCTTTCTGGCCAAATGACTATTTAAGTATTTATCCCCAGAGGAAGTAATTGACCCAGAGAGAAAATGGGAGTGAATGACTCTGTAATCAGTGATTATGGCACCCACCTGAGAGGCGAGGCACTCAAGTCCAATCGTCCTGCTTCAAACTCTTATTATTTATCCATCATGGAACAGTTTCAACAGGAGGCAGCCCCTCATCAGAATGTCCTATAGCTCAGGATGGAGTTAGAATGCTTCCTTTTCAAATCCTCTCCCATCCCATCCAGCAGAGAGGGGGAACTGAACCTGGCTCATATTCTAAGTAAGTGCTCTAACCACTGGGATAATAGTTACAAGGTGGGCCCTAACAGATTCACACAAGAAAAGCCTTGCAGCTTTTGTCAGCAAGCTGACGTTCATGGATTCCTAAGAAGAGCTCAACATCCTTATTTCATGAGAGTTTAGTTGCCTATCTCCCCATTCATTCTACAGAGAATCTAGTGCAGAGGTCTCAAACTCAAATCACCACGAGGGCCACATGAGGACTAGTAGAGGGCCGTATGAGGATGAGTATGGTAGCCCAAGGGCTGCACCACTGAAACCTTTCCATACAATGATGTTGCAAATATTGGTAATGATCGTGTCATAGTAGGCCGCACAAAATAGCTTTAGGGGCTGCATTCAGCCTGTGGGCCATGTGTTTGAGACCCCTGATCTAGTGGCTTACTTCACTTTCTGGATCACAGCCTTGTTCTCGGATTTTCTAGATGCCTGAAACTAAGGTACCATGATGCTCAGCATAGTGACTCCTGTGTCATGTTGGGAATCCCACCCTAACCGTCTGATCTTGTGCCCATTGAAGTCAACAGCAAAGTTTCCATTGGCTTCAACAATGCAGAATGACACCTCAGATAAAAAATGAGTATTAAAAGCTGGCCGAGGACTGGCTTATTCACTCCTGTAAACTGGCGTCATGTTTTTGGAAAATAATTATGTTAATTTTTCTGCAGTATGTTATACTGGAATTTATATCAACTTTGCAAAGATAAAAGTTTCCATTTCTGGGTATGCACTCATCCCCGATGTATGTTTTGATAATAAGTACATGGACAATAATAATAAATAGAGATGAGCCCAAGACATGCCTTACCAAACAGGAACTGTCATACTTGATGAGTCCAGCAGACCCCGCTAGGCCCATGTCTCATTTCTTAACAGTGGTCTGTACTATATGCATGAAAAGCAACTGCAAGAATCCCTCTAAATGGATAATTACAGAGTAGCCTATTCATAAAATTTCTTCCTAACTTTGGTCAGTGAGTGGTTGGTTTATGCCCAGAAGCATAGGGTTTACCTCTCTTCTAAAAAAAACCCCAGTATTCTATCTAAAGTAAATATGTAGGTGCTTGTAGTAAAAAGTAAAAACCTCAGATATAAGGTCTATAGCCTAAGCCCAAATCTTGAGGTAAGGCAGTAGATAACCCCTGTTATTATGAAGCAAAATTAGCAGAAATCAGAAAAAAAAAAAAAGCACTGAGCTGGTATTGCAAAAATGCACATTCCTTTAAAAAGAAAAAAAAAAAAAAACTAGCCAAAGAACATGCAAGCACATTGACAAGATACCCTAATACCAGAATGGTACGAGTGAAGTCCTCAAAAAACAACAAGGCTATACTGCCTCCTCCATGGTCAAAACAATATAATAATGACAGTTTGATCAAACCACTCTACAAAATAACTGGTGGTGTCGTGCTACATCAAAGGGTGGTAACTACACATGTCAAAGAGACAATATAAAAAAATTAGTGTATAAGAGAAAGACTTAAAGGGAGTGTCTTTGTCAGACTGACTGAGAAACAGAAAGTCCTACCTGTGGCCAGTGCTCATTGGCACTGGACACACAGGACACAAGCCCCCAAACGTGGTAGCCAGTACACTGACCCGCATCTGGGAGCTGGGCCCAGTGGGGCTATTTTAAATCTTCTGTCTTGCTGCCCTCCCAGGCATGTCGCCTAGTGCAGAGCAGGGTGGGAAATGTAAATGCACTTCTGTAGAGATGGCACAGGCTCAGCTTCCTCTAGGCTACTTCTTGATTTTCAGCAATCATAAGTGCTGGGCCATGGTGGGCTCAGGAGCTGGGTGCTTGCAGGAAAAGGAGCTCAGGGCCAGGAGAGGGGACAGGGGAAGGTGCTCAGGTCGGGGGCTCCATAGGCAGGGCAGCAAGGGGATAAGGGATTGTGTACGAGGCTGGAAGTGAGGTGCACAGAACCTAAGGGACTTGGGGGGCCAGAGGCAAGGTGCACAGAGCCTGAAGGAAGAGGGGAGCAGGTTGCACAGGGCCTGGGAAGGGAGATGGGAGCAGAGTAAGATGCACAGCATCAGGGGAAGGGAGCCTGGGTGGGGTAAAAACACCAGAGGAAGGGGAGGAAAATGTTCAGAGTCTGTGCCCCAAATCTCTAATCTGAAAAGCAGCACCCCTGCCCATAGCAAAGCAACCCCCTCACTCTTACCCGGTAACAGATGTTTCCTCTGGCATGATGGGCTGTGGGTAGATCTACCCCCACCCTAAGCAAGTCCTTTTCAACGTCTCCCCTCAGAGACTGTCAATTAGTGGTTCAGGCCTGTGGAGCATCCCTCCATCCCATAGGGAAGGGGTGCACTGGTCAATCTATATTGCCCTGAGCCTCTGCAGACAGCTACCTTTCTGCCAGCTCCTTCAGTGGGGCTCTGGAGGAGGACTGAGAGCCCTATTAGCCCTTCCTCAAAACTGGTTCTTGGGTTTTTTTTCTTTTCTGCTCCCCTTGTGGGGAAAATCCAGGGGTGTCACTATGTCGGGGCCGGCAGGGCACGGGCCCTGCATCTCTGGCCCCAGCTAGCTGGAAGTAGCCCAATCTGGCTCTGGGCCACTTCCAGAAAGCACAGATGGCTCCTGTCACGCAAGGGGCCTGATCCAGCTTCAAGCCTCCTGAAGGGGGCTTGAAGCCCAGGATGGTCCGTGCCTCTTGTGGGAAGCAGCAGGGACAGTCCCTGAGTGGCAGAGACCATCCCTGCCACTTGTAAAAAGTGGCATGGACCATCCCCGGCTTCAAGCCCCATGCAGGAGGCTCGAGGAGGGAGGTGGTCCCTGCTGCTTCCCACAAGTGGCAGGGACAGTTTCTGCCACTTGGGGACTGTCCCTGCTGGTTTCCACAAGTGGCATGGACCATCCTCAGCTTTGAGCACCATGTATGGCCGTATTGAGCCCATGTGCTGCTGGATCTGGCCCACTTGTTGGGGGCCACGTGCCCTCAATCTTGGCCCCCCTCTAGAATTGCTCCTGGGAGAATCACTATCTCCTGTATAGGGAAAAGGTGGCAGCAGCTTCCTGGAGACTTGTCTCTCTCTGCCCCTAGCTCTGGAGCAGGGAGGCAGTTAGGTGGGGCTTTACTAGGCCTGGAGCAGCCATTGATTATGCTCAGGTGCCTATAACTGACCTGCAGCAACCTCCTCCCCGTGTGCAGGGAAAAGGGCCTTCATCATTCTCTGACTGACATACTTCCCCTCAAGTACTCTTTTGTAGTCCTCTGGCCTGACTTTATCATATACCGTTTACTGAGCCAGTCCATTGTCATGGGTATACAGATATTAAGCGTACTTGTAGCACATACATGGCACTTTTTGCCATGCTTCACTGGCAATAAACATGGCCTAGTGTCTTTGTTACTGAAATGGATCTAGTCTTATTATGTAATCCAATCATGGCTTGCAGTATTGTCTATCTGCACATTCTGCTTTGAAATGCAATAAATAAGTTAGTTAGTCTTTAAGTGCCACAGGACTCCTTGTTTGTTTTAATGAGGTAGACTAACATAGCTACCCCTTTGGAACTTGGTTTGAAAATGTTCACTTTTGTGTCCTACTCAAGATGACAGGGTCATAAGCAGAGGCAGGAATGAAACCAAACAGTCCCAACTGCCAGAGCCTTGTTCTGATCACTGGGGTGCCTTATTCACAGAATTGCTGTTAGCATATTCCAGGACATCAGTGGCAAAATAGACGGAGACTGTCCTTAACATAATATCATGGGAAAAAAAATTATTTCGAATTTCATATTTCCCTGGTTTAGAAAAGATTACGCCACTTGGTACTGTCTGTGGCCGGTGACATGCTCTATGTAGCTGTCCCTGGACCATGAGGTGACACATCAGCTGGGAATAGCACCATCCGACACCACAGGCCCGTAGAACATCCTTGTTGGCAGGATGCCAGGCAACCAGAGCGCCAGTGATCAGAACACGGGTCTGGGCCTGGTAGCCCTTGGTCCTCAGGGAGGCCGCCAGAGGGGTGTACTTTTCCACTTTTCAGGCCCGGGCACCGAAAAGGGCTGGAGACTGGTTTTCGAAGGGGACCATGACGTCGACCATGGTGATCTTCTTCTGGTCCTGGTCAGTGATGATGACATCAGGTCTCAGTGAGCTGTCTGTGCCGGGGATGGTACAGTTGACTGAGACCTCCCCAAGGTGAGGCAGAATTGCTTTGACCATTCCCAGGCCACCTGCCCCCGGGGCCCATAGGCCATGGGGGGTCCCCCCTGCAGGCACTGGGGAGACACTTACAGACCCAGCTGGGACCTAGAGGCCATGGGGGGAATGCCCCCAGCCCAGGGGTACCCTCCACCAACCCTAGCTGGGCCCCAGAGGCCTATGAACAATACCCTGGTCCCACCCAGGGCCCAGAAGCCTAGGGATAGCCCCCTGAGTCCAACCTGGGCCCCAGAGGCCTAGGGACAGCCCCACCAGTTCCATATGGGCCCCTGAGGTTTAGGGGCACCCCTGCCCATCCCACCCAGGGCCGGGAAGCCTATTGGCACCCCCCACAGCCCCACCTAGGTCCCAAAGGCCTGGGAGACTCCCCCCACCCCACCTGGGGCCCAAAGGCCTAGGAGTAATTCCCTGCTTCCACCCAGGGGCTGGAGCCCATGCAGGGAAGCCCCCCTTAGCCCCAGTCAGCCTGTCCTTCTCCCCCCATACCCCCACAGCACCTACCTGCTCTGTCGTCCGGAGGGGAGCCGGTGCTGGAGCTGCTGCTGCTGCTGCTGGGGCAGAGAGGAGGGTTTGAAACTCCCTCCCCTCTCTCCCTGTCTGAGTCACAGACCCGGCTGGAGCACATGGGCAGGGAAGAGGCAGCTGCAGCTCAGAGAGCTCCCTGCCTGTGCTGCTGGGGACTGGCCGCCTCTCCCTGTGCCGGCACTGGTGGCCCAGGGAAAAGCTCCGGGACACTGCTGGGGAGATTTGGGGCACAGGCCCTTTGAGCCCAGTGCCCGTGACACCCCTGATAACAAGGGCATACTAAACATCCACTGATATAGAAAAAAATTTCCAGCAGTTTAGCTGCTCTAAAACATGTAATATGGTGGGGTATGGGTCAAGATTTTCTAGGGTCTGAGACTCCAAACATTTCTAAATAACTTTTCCAGGTGCTATGTAATTGTAAAGGAACCATTTTTGAAGCTGGCTCTTCAGCAGTCATTCAACACAGAGTTAGCAATCTAGAGCTTGAAAGGGAAAATAGTGTGGTGATGAGATGGGTCACTTAAGACAAATCTACACTGACCCTTCCCCAAAATAAAGAGAGTCCAAAAATATGTAAGTCAATGAGTCTCAGAGTCTGGGACAACTGGCTTGGGCTCAAGGGACTCAGGCTACTAGGCTGAAAATAGCACTGCAGATGTTCTTGCTGAGGCTAGACTCTGGATTGTAGGACTCTCTCCCCTTACTGAGTTTCAGAGTCTGCACTCTAATCTGAGTGGGAACATCTGCATTTTAGTTGCCTAGTATAAACCCCTTAACTCAGAGTCAATTGAGCTGTGCTGCTGTGCTTTTTATTTTTGTTTTTTGCAGTATCAATGTGACCTTAGGGACACTGTCATTTAAGCCACTGAACATCAGTTTCTACAGTATTAGTGATGATGTAGGTTGAAATGCTACTAAACTGCCAAGCATTTAAGGACTTTAGTCAAAATTAACTCTTAGCTCCACCGCCTGCATTATGCAAAGAAAGATTGCCCACCCCCATTCCTTGTCTCTCCCCTCCATCCCCCATTCTGTCAGCCCTTGCCAAAGTGGGAGAAAATTTCCCTTTTCAGATGGAAGGTTTTTGGAAAAATCAAAATTTAGCTGAAAATGACATTGGCTTCAAGTGCAACTGTGGTTTAAAAAATGACAGCAATATGCTACATTGTGACTGGCAGGGTCGCATTGCTGGTTATTCTAATTTGGTGACCTTCTAGACATGGCCTAAGGCTGTTTAAACAAGTGTTAATTAATTACCATTAGACTAGGGCAAGAGACTTTTATAGGGCACAAAATGGGTCCGTAATTCTATTAAATCATCCTTTAGAATGACTGATTTTTGTTTAATTTTCTGTAAAGTCTACAGCAATGTTCACTGTAGAAATAACCCTATAAATCACTAATATTTGATTGTGTTAAGCTAAGGATTGAATGCAAAAGCCCCTAACAAGAGTTTGGGGTGTCAGTACTGCTGCTGCAGCTGCCTTTGTGACAATGGAAAACTTACATCTCCAAACAGCTTGGGAAATTTAAAACGTGTCTTTGTTACTAATGTGCCATTGTCCCCAAATCATTTACTGGATCTTTTTAGTATTTCTTGACATAACCAGAATGACTGGTGATCCAAATGTATTTTAACTCCCAATTTTATTAGTCTAAAAGAGGGTTGGATGATTCTATAGTTAAAGCACAAGAATGAGACTTCGGGGTTTTATTTCTATCTTGCCACTATATTTTCTTATGTTACTCTGTATAAGTTCCCTACCTGTAAAATAGGGGTAATTTATCACAGTGGTGTTCTGAGCTGTAACACAATAACAGAGTAAGTTGCAAAGTGATAAGGGTTTTTTGTGTAAACAGTCAAAATTTTGAAAATTGAGAAGTGTGACCAAGTCTGGTCATTGGCTGTATAATATTTGAGAATCCTCAGAACCAAGTTGTTGTAGAAGTGCACAGCATTCATATTCAAACTCATGTGTTCCATTAATTTATGTTTGTCTTTAAAAAAAAAAAAAAAAAAGAACGATGGCTAGAGAAAATTTCTTCTAATGTCCAAAGTTTGAGATTTCAATCAACACGGATAATATTAACAGAAAATACGATTTTAGAGAATTTCAGAAATCAAGACCCCAAAATCCCCCGTTGGGCAGATGGTTCAGTGGTGAGTAATTTTAATTGGTTTAGATTCTTATTCCATGCCTTCTGCTCCCAGGAAAAGCAGGAGCTGAGGCTGATGCAGAAGCCACTATTCAGTTGCTGGGAGGAAAGGAATTCTTAACACTAACTCAAATACAGCCTTGATGAGTTCTAACGGCAACCCCTAGCCAAGTCTTCTCAACTAAAATAACTGTGGAGGCAATGTGCTGAAGAAATTGGGCAATTTTCAAAACTTCATAAAAACTACCTCTCCACCATACACTGAACCTTCCACTCTCATGAAAGATGAAATTTGGTAAAAGTTAAGTTGGGTGAAAGATATAAAGCAGTGACTTTAGCTGTCCCCTTTTCTAAACTGAATTTTAGCTAGCAAGATTATCATTTGTGGTCAGTGTGTTATTTCTGACTAAAATGACACTTCATAAAAATAACAAATTGCTGGAAACTAATGGTCTTTGAATTCTATTTCTAGCTCTGGTCTCTATTTCTGTTCTTCTTGGTTTCTTCTAACAAATCAAACTTCAGGATTGCAGCAGGAAATTCACATTTAACCTCAAGAGTCAGTGTTTTGTCTCATGTCTACTCTAATATGATGCAGATGTTAGAACTGCTGTACCTAACTCAAGATTTTATTGAACTAGCCCTCCCTGCTTAATAGAAAACATAGCTAGCTGCAGTGCACATGAAACAGACAATTCTGAGAGCAGCAAGCTTGAGAACGTATATATTTACAAAGTACTTGGGATGTTTCTTCAAACTGCAGTTCCTCCAGCTTTTTGATATTGAGGATGGAAGAGTAGGAAGGAGAAAGGAAGAGGAGAGCTAACAAACAAGCAAACAGAAGTAACACCTAAAAAAATTATACTCTGATCTGTTTCTTTTCCTTTTTTTCTTTTCAGAAGATAATTGAAGTTTGGTATTTATTGAAAAACATACAGACTTTATTGACTAGTCTCTATGCAGCTAATGCAATCTTACTTAATACAACTTTATCCTGACTTCAGTGTCCCTGATATTCTAGCTCTCCTTTGTTGAGTTGCCAGTCATCCCAAATCCAGCCGAAGATTTTGGTAGTTCTTCAGCGGGTGTGACTGACCTGTGAAAGCCAAAAATCTCTTGAGACAAGAGACACTGCTGTGCTATGTTAACCTCAAAATATACTATCCTAAATTTGTTTTTGCATATCCTCTTTCTTACTACATCGTAAGTTTCCTTGTTTTTATAAAAATTATTACAAAAGTTGATATGAAAACCACTTGAGCATTACACTTTTTAATAACTGAGATTTTAGGAAGTTAAAAGTTCTGAGCTCAAAGGTTGTATCACCAGAGGGTGCAATTCTATCTCAGAACAAATTATTAATCTATCACAATTTTAAAATGGACATTTTGACAATTTCCCAAGTCATGTAATAAAGAAACTGAGACAGAAACATCTTATGCAGAGAATGCTTCAAGTAACAAATAAACAAGGTAGACATCACTTTATAGCCAATCAGAAAGGAAATACTAGACAGACAAACACAAAAGAAAATTTATGGCACAGATCACAGGAGTGCTGCCTATATCCATTGCTCATTATGCTGATTGGTATTGTCTCACTGTTTTCTTGTACCCTCTCATCCATCTATTGCCCTTTACTTTGGTTGTAAACTTTGCAAACGGGCTGTCTTTTTTTTTTTTTTTTTTTTTTTTTTTTTTAACAGCACCTAGCACAGTGACGTACAGGTCAATGACTAGGCAGGAGGGTGGGTAATACACATAAATGTAGATAGCTGCTGTCATAGTTTATGCAAGGAACTCTCCATTACTTCACAAGGTAATGCAGATGCAAATGAAAAGAAAAGCTTTCTAAAAAGCCATCGTTGTATTTTTAAATGAATATCCAAAATTATAATAATTCAAATAATTCTGTAGAGAACATTATAAGAATGGAATATCAAATTATATTATGAACAAAATCTTTGTACATTAAATTGTCAATGTACTGTTTTCCTAATAGGCAGATTGATCTATAATTAATTAGACTTCTATGTTTGTGTCTATTCCAGTTGCAAGCTGTTTGTGGTCAATCCATCTCTTGCTCTGTGAATGTACAGTGCCTAGCAAAACAGTGGTTGGGTCTCAGTTGGAGACCACAGGTGCTACTATAATACAAATAATTACTGAATGGTGATGAAATATTTTGGTAATGCTGTTACAGCACAGTCTCCTCAGACTGTCTCTTAAAAACTTCTGAGGCTTGTCATATAAATGCAGGAATTTATATGGTAAGCCATTTGCAGCAGCCTCACCAAAAAGAAAAAAAATTCTCATAGTGGTGGTTCTTCTTTGAGTGGTGGTCCCTAGATGGATTCCAGATGTGAGTGTGCATGCGTGCCATGTGCCAGAGCCAGAACTGTTTGTGCTAGCGTCTGTTGACCTGAACGTGTGTCTACATGGTTTTGAGCAGCTCTGTGGGTTGATGCTGCTCCAGTTTCCTCTGACTGCCTCATAGTTAGGATCAGAACCTCTGTTCCCCTTAGTGCTCTTAATTTTCTAAGAGAATTTGTCTGATTTTTTGGCCTTTTGTACATAATTTTTCTTCTAATGCTATATAGTTCCAGCAGTTAGTTAATTAGGATTCCCCCCAGTTGGCCTTCTTGATTTTCCCCAGGACTAAAAGCTTTGCTTCATGCCTGCGCTTTTTCTGTAAGTGATGAGCACCATTGTTGTGTTGCCTCAGCGAGGGTCACATCATCACCCATTGCTCCATGTGCTGCTTATTTCCATCTCAGACTTGGGAAGCTAGGGAATATCACCTCTGTGTCACCCGATGAAGGAGGTTAGGCAGCCATGTGTGCAACTGGACCTGGGACCAGTGGATCCATTAGAGGAGTAGTGCCTGTCACCAGCAGTGAACACTTCCCCAGTCCCTTCTCGCGCACTGTGTTACTGCATTTGCCAAATCCCCATTTGGAACATAAGCAGCATGGACATGGGTGTAAGAGCACCTTCCTGCTGGTGCCATCTCTAAGCGCAGTGTTGCCTCCCCAAACTGCACCAAGTTGGGTGTGAAGTCACACATTGACCTGGCTGCTCCACCATGTAACAGCCCAGGCACAAGTCTAAGCCTCTTGCCACCTTCGCCTCCAGCATTTTGCCCAACCCTCACTGGACTCTCACACCTGGTCCCCAAACACTGGTCCACCTGTCTTTGCTGATGCTCACTGTTAGGCTTCATTTGCTATTTTGGTTTTTTTTTTTTATGTGGTGTTGTTCACCCTCCATATTGGCTCCTCTTCTTCTTGGTCCATGGGCTCCCTTTTCCTGAAATCTGCCTAATGACTGGGTGGAGGTGGGAAACTTAAGCAGGAAGGGTCGTGACCCAGTGAAATCTGCTAACATCCCTAGGTTATAATAAAGGTTTGAGCCTTGCATAGAGGGCTTCCTGCCCCAGTGGCAGCTCTGCTTGTATGTTGGTTCCATTGTGCAAGACAGAATGAATGATTGAAACTGTTTCTGTACCTGATACCTACTTACTCTGCTTTCATGATTACCATCATCCTCTTTGGTACCTTCATTGTGGTTCCTGTTCTGTTGGTCTCCTAGAAATTCCTGATCCAGTCATGTGAACTTTGTCTCTGCTTCAGCTTCTCTAGTTCTGTGAAGAATGCTGACGTAGATGATAACTTAGCATTTTTTTTTAAACCCTTATAGTCCATGTGTTGGGATCTGGACTTCATGCCTTTGGGTTAATTACCAGGTTGTTATTAATAAACTCTTCATTTTATAACTTAACTTATCTCCATTGCATTGTTAGTCCTGTGGTCACCACAGGTGCTTAGATACTGGCTTCAAGAGAAAGAAATTGGGGAAAGGGGTCCTTATAGAGATTACTTCCCACCTTTGCTACGTGTTTTGGCAACATCATACCAAGCTGATGCTGCCGTATGCTGGCTCCCCTCATTGACCCAGGTCCCCAATTGATTTGGGACTCCCATCTCTGGTAGCTGAGCCTCTGCTTCTCGAGCAACACTCTGCTCATTCCTCTTCCTACCATCAGGAGCAGTGGCACCATTGACTGCGCACACACTGGCCCTGTTACTCCCTTTCCGCCACTTCAACTGCTTCAACCTTTCTGCAATTACCTTCCAAACAGACATTTTCACTCTTTCCCTGAAACCCATGAACCTTTTCCCACCTCTCCCATGGTGTTTTTGGGGGATATCTTGCCATGTTTACCTGCAATTGGAGTATGATTGACATCAACTGATGCATGTTGGATGTTGTTCACCTGGGATACCTGATCAAGTTTCTCCCTTGTCACCTACCCCTGGTGGTCTTGGGTCTCTCTCCTACCATGATCTCCTCAGAGTGACATAGATACACTAATTTACTCCACTGTAGACAGCCCAATATCGATGGGAGATGTTCTCCCGTTGACAGAGGTAGCCTCATCACTAAGGAGAGCAGGAGCACAACTACAGCTCTCTAAGTGTAGGCAAGCCCATAGTCTAACTTAGTTTTTTTTTTATAACTCTGATTCTTCATCATGCAAATTAAACAGATGTATGCTGCTGTTTAATAATACTGTGTTTTATCTGGAGTCAAATGTGCTCCATGATTTTCTCCAAATGTCTTTGGCCACTATAAGAGAATTATTACTGTTGATTAACACTCAGCACAGAATCTTCACATCTTTCAAATCCCTCTTTAAAATTCACCCCTGCCATAAAGCATATAGATAACTGTCATGAAATAATGGCTAAACAGGTGGCAGATTGCTAGAGACTGGTTTATTACATCTATGAAACTGATAGCCTATTTATGTTATACTGTCCTTTCCTTTCCCCATGTTTGCCTGTTAATGTCATCTACTTGCTGCATGGGGCAAAGTTTATAAGAGGCAGAGGGAGGCATGGCCTCCCCACTGAGGCAGAAATGGCCCCCAGCTGGGACCCAGAGCTGTGGTGATGGGGAGCTTGAGTCCTCGCTGGGGCCTGCTCCTGCCTCAGAGGCGAGGCAGAGCGCGGCCACCACCAACAGTGGGATCTGGCCCCGGCTGTGGACCTGGAGCCAACACCAGCTGCAGAAGTGGGCCCTGGTAAGTATCCAGGGCTGCCAGCAGCAGTAAGATCCAGCCCTAGACAGAGATTCAGGCCACCACCACCAATGGGATCTGGCCCTGGCTGTGGATTAAGGGCTGCCATCAGCGGGAAAGAGCTCTGGCCGGGGACCCAGAGCCACCACTGGCTACAGGATCCAGCCCCGGCCCCAGTAGCAGGAGCTGGATTAGCCCAGGTGGTGCAGCGGGAAGGGGGAGGCTGGATCTTTGGAGCTACCTTCTCCAGGACAAGTTCCAAAATCCACCCATGCTGCTACATCTGGTATTTCACATCCCAACCTCCTTGAAGCAGGGACTGTCACTTATGATATGCATATATACTGCTAAGTACAACTGGACTGAGGCCTCTAGGCATTAGAGCAATGTAAACACTTGGGACTTAAAAATTAGATAGTATATAAAATAATACTTCACACTCACGCAGAGTTTTTTGTACTGCGGATCTCAAATTGCTCTACAAAGACACAGCCCCAGAGATCAGGCAAGAGGCATAGGTATAGCCCCATCTCTTTGCACACTGGCTTGCTGAGCTGCTGGAGTAGGTTACACAGAGAAATGGGATAACTTCTGCATTTCACCTGCATGCTGAGATACCCCAAGAGGGACTGTGCCTCCTGCAACACATTCCCACTAGGGATGTCTCCTGTGGCAGAGAGACTGCCATCCCCCAAATTAACCTGCACTGTGAAGGTACTATCTAACCCATAATGTGGGCTTATTGGCCCTGAAAAATGTCAGGGACTTGGTACTCTTCGTATTAGTATTCATTCTAATTAATGAATAGTCTGTTCTTTTTCCTCATTCTCAGCGCTTCATTTTGCTTAACATTTTCCCACAGGCCTTCTGCTGGTTTAAATCACTACTCTGAACAGAAAAGTACAGTAGTTCTGAACATACAGCAAAGTCTGATTTATTGGATTCTAGTTGTCATACTCAGAAATTGTGATAATTAAGAATTCAGGTTTTGTGGTAAAGCTGTCACCTTTCTTAGCGCCATGCTACTCTGAACATCAACACATATTTTGTCAGCAAGTTTGTTCTTTTTTTAAACAAACAAACAAACAAACAAACAAATTCAGAAAACCCAATTAATTCACGTTACATATAATTACCAAAGTTTCTGAGTACACAGTTTATACTGAAGGATATAAAGTACTTTCTTTTTAATCATAAGAATAAATCAGTGACTCAATTATGGTCCTTAGTGATGCAAAACTACCATAGATTTAATATACATTCTATGGGAGTTTGTATTAGTAAGGAGATTGGATGTAGACGTATTAACTGCTTATTTGACATTTATCCTTTTCTCTCACTAATGGAGAACAATCAGTTCTTTACCCCATCTAAAAGCATTGTAAAACATCAACAATCAAGAAAAAACAAATGTGGTTATATTTTACTACTAAAAATGGATTCCACATACAATAGCATGTGGGTGATGGCACAAAAATCATTTATCAGAAAGACATGTAAAATTCAGCAAATAATAATACTATCAGCCATGAACTTCAATGTGCTATCATTAAAGAAGTACCATAAATGATATAATGGATGTAAAAAATTCAGGAGCCTCTAGTCAGAGTTGCACAGCATACAGAGTTGCTACAAAACAGGGTGACTTGCAAAAACCACAGCTACTGCAAATCAGTGGATGTGAGGTTAGTATTTATTGCTAGATAGTGATGAATAGGTGAAACTGACCAGAGACTATGTAATTTTAGCCGTTACTTAGGCATCCTAGGTACTCTAATATTTAAATATCTAAAACATTTTCACAATGGTAATAATGTTTGAGAAATGAACTGTTAGGCTTCGTAGACATTAGATTTTTGAAATTATTGAGGAGATGTACATTAGAAAACATGCATCTCACTCCATAAAATAGATAATTTTCTTAATTTGCAGAGCACACTTACAGAAAACATTGAAGAAAGTTTCTTTGTATGAAGGACTTTTACCTCTGAGGTCTCTTGTGCTGCTGTTTGCTCTTCTTACTATCTGAGTGGTTTTATTGCCATGTAATTCATTAGCAAAAGAAACCAGATTATTTTCATGGATGGTTGGTGTTGTTTTCCTCAAATGTTATTTTTAAGTATTTTCCTGACTATGGTGTATATTTAGAGTTACTAATCTATGATTAGGATTAAATTGGTCTTTTACTTAATGTTGCTAAAGAAAGAAAAGAGCAACTTTATTTAAAAAATGAAAAAACAAAAAATTAAGAGTCTAATGGAATTTACACATTAAACCCTTGCTTATAAAGATATACTACATTAATTGCCTGAAATGCTGAAGCTTTCAGCCATGTTAGGAGAGTTTTTTGGATATTTATTCCAGAATACTGTAAATTTTTTCTAAGGTCTGTTTTCCAGGGTTTTATTAACAATGCTGTCTTTGTTTCATGAGGCATATGAAACACATATGTGTACACTCCCTATTAGGGAGCAATTCAGCCCAGTTTAGAGAACCAGTACCAGGACTATAGTATATGTAATATTTTGAGGGCATATATGATGCCTAGATCTTGTGATGGCCCTCTGAATTTTTTGTATGTCATTTCTTTATTGTGTCCTAGCACCCTTTTTCTTCATCTAGTGCAGATCTGTGTGAAGCAGCAACACAGAACACGATGGAACAAAACAGAACCTAATTCTTAATGCTCGAGCACTCATTGAAATCAGGGGTTGTATCTTGATTTAAGACAGCGTTTGATTTCAATGGGACTTTAAGTACATGCTTAAGTGCTTTGCTAAGTCCGAGCTTTATGCTGAAAAATTTGCCTGTCCCAGGCCAAACACTGAAAAACTGGACTTCATGCATGGAGCTAACTTGTGGAAGCATACCGAATTCATACACACACACACCTCCAAAAGACATTATCGAAGTCCAAAAGTATATGTTTACTTATAATTGCATAAATAATGAAACCAAATACATGAGAATGAAAAGATTTTTTTGTGAATTATATGAACAATTAGCTTTAACCAGAGTTGAAAATGCACTGAGATGTCAACAAACATATCTGCGTACATTTTTTCGGTATGATCTTGTTCCTCCACAGATAAATATATTTCAGTTGTTTTACAGAGATGAACATTTTACTGTATATTTTTTAACAAACAAATTCTAGTAGACAGTTCACGACATAAAAGTGAATATCAGACAGTACCATCCTCATTGTAATACAGTGCAATGTATTTCTTACTATAACATATTAGAGTTTGTTAATTTGGCATACTGTACCATCAAATTTAGCTGACATTTCTGCATTACATAAGATATGAAATCCTGGCAATTCAGAATGAAAGCCATGAGCTCTGATTGGAGGCCTCTAAACATTTGCTTTGTAAAACCAGAAATGGATTTTCATATATAGAGCTAATATTCAAATATCCTTTTAAAATATGCCTTTGACAGTCAGAATTGAATTAGCTCCATCTTGGAGAGTGCACTCAGCAGTGCAGGAGTGCCTGATTTTTCAAGGGTACAAGGTCCATTGTATGAATCTGTCATTCTATTTACATTTTGGCGAGAGCTGTGTATGTTCTTACGTGAGAAAGATATATTTCCCACCAGTGAGGACAATTTGACAGACTATAAGCAGATATAAAATATCCACCTCAATGTCAGGATACTTTTAAGGGGAAAAACAATGAAGTGAACCAAAAGTTTCTCGTTATGCTGCAATTTACTGCAGTTAATCAGAGTAATATGTATTTCAAGCTCCTGTCTTACTGAGATAACTACTGCTGAATTATAGGGTTTCATCAATTAACATGTATAAATAGTAATTGAAATCATTATCATTTCAAAAGCAAAAAAAAAAAAAAAACCACCCCATCTTGTCTTTTCCTCTCCATTGGTACTTTTTATAAATATTCCCTTCAGAGACTGAGCAATGGTTGTCATAGCAATAGTTTATCACCCTGAGATTCTGACACATTGGGTTTTCATTATCTGCCCTAAGACCACAAATTGCAGCCCACATTTTTCTACCTTCTAGTATCGTGCACTTCTCATTCCTTTGACAACATATTTATTTGCCCAGCAGAGACTTTTCACTCTGAGCCTGTTTTTCTAGACATCAAAACCATGCATTGTCAGACTAGATAGTTAAGGCAGGGGCCTTTGGGGGTGGAGGGAGAGAAAGGCCTCTAATGGGAGGCTTTAAGAGACAAGTAATGTCCAATATTTTAGCATCTATCCATGGAAAAACGAGGCCAAAAAAGGTAAGGTCTCTATTAGCAGCTCATCTCCAGCCATTCTTGGCCGCCTTCTCTCCCACACACTCTGCCCCTTTGGCAGAGGCAGCAGCACAGTCTTCAGAAGCCACTTCTTTCTCCCCAAGATGCTTTGCTTCTGGTTTGAAACACAAACTTTCTTCCTCATAGACTCACAGACTCATAGATGCTAAGGTCGGAAGGGACCAATATGATTATTTAGTCTGACCTCTCGCACACTGCAGGCCGTAAAACCTCACCGACCCACTCCTACAATGAACCTCAAACCCATAACTGGCTATTAAAGTCCTCAAATCATGATTTAAAGACTTTAATACAGAGAATCAACCAGCAAGTGAGCCATGCCCAATGCTACAGAGGAAGGCAAAAAAAACCCCAACCACCTCCCAGCATCCAAACCAATCTGCCCTGAGGGAATATTCCTTCCCGACCCCAAATATGGCATTCAGTTAAACCCTGAGAATGAGGGCAAGTCCACAACAGCCAGGTCAAGAAAAACTTCTCTGTAATAACTCAGAACCCACTCAATCAAATGCCCCTTCCCAGGTCACTATCATACCCATCACCAGTAGTAAAAGACAGACAATGGCCAAGCTACATTGTACATCTTATCATTCCCTCCACAAACTTATCAAGCTTGGTTTTGAAGGCACCTAAGGTTTTTCCCCCACCACTTCCCTTTGTAGACTATTCCAGAACTTTACTCCTCTGATGGTTAGGAATCTGCATCTAATTTCAAGCCTAAATTTTCTGAAGGACAGCTTGTATCTGTTTGTTCTTGTGTCCACACTGGCGCTGTATTCAAATAATTCCTCTCCCTCTCTTCTATTTATCCCTCTAATGCATTTATAAAGAGCAATCATCTCTCCTCTCAGCCTTCTTTAGAGAAGACTAAACAAACCAAGCTCTTTAAGTTGTCTCTCATAGGGAAGATTTTCCATTCCACGAATCATCCTTGTAGCCCTTCCTTGCAACTGTTCCAGTTTGACTTCATCTTTCTTAAACATGGGTGACGAGAACTGTAGACAGTATTCCAAGTGAAGTCTCACCCGTGCCTTGTATAACGATACTAACACCTCCCTCCCTATCTCTACTTGAACTACCTCTTCTGATGCACCCCAGGACCACATTAGCTTTTTTCATTATCACATCACATTGGCTACTCTCTGTCATTCTGTGATCAACCAGTATGCCCAGGTCCTTCTCCTTTCCACCTCCCCCCCTCCCCGTCACTTCCAGCTGATGCATTCCCAACTTATAAGAAGAATTCCTGTTATTTGTCCCTAAGAGCATGACCTTGTACTTCCCATTGTTGAATTTCATCCTATTTCTAATGCTCCACTTTACGAGGTCATCCAAATCATTCTGTAGGCTACCCCGATCCTCCTCTAGATTGGCAATACATCCCAGCTTGGTGTCATCTGCAAACTTAATTAGCACATTCCCACTTTTTGTGCCAAGGTCAGTAACAAAAAGGTTGAATAAGGTGGGTCCCAGAACTGATCCTTGGGGAACTCCACTAGTAATCTCCTTCCAGCTAGACAGTTCACCTTTCACTATGACCCGCTGTAGTCTCCCCTGTAACCAGTTCTTTATCCACCTTTCTATTTTCATATTAATCCCCATCTTCCCCAATTTAACTAATACTGCATAAACTGAGATTTTTGTGCCTGAAAACTGGCTTCAAAACAGGCACTCGGCTTATACTCTGGAGAATAAGGTAGACAGCCCCGACCCAGCAGTTTCCCTGATGATGCGGGAGGCCAGAGCCCCAGTGTTGCCGGGTGGCCATTTTGGTCAGTTGGCCGGGGCTGGAGAAAGGAGGGGACCCCAGCATCTGGAGTGGCCAAGTAAGGGGGCCCGGGGGGTTGTCTGCAATTGAGAGGGGGGATTCAGGGAGGTCAGGGAAGGGGCAGCAGGGCGGTGAGGAAAGGGTGGAGCAGGGGGCAGCAGGGGTGACGGCAGTGAGGAAAGGGCAGAGCAGGTGGGAGCAGGGGAGCAACAGTGAGGAAAGGGCAGCTCGGGAGCAACAGCAGGAAACTGAGAAGTGAGCAGGGGGGCAGCAGTGAGGAAAAGGGTGAGCAGGGGGCAGCAGGGGTGACAGCAGTGGGGAAAGGGCAGAGCAGGGGTGAGGAAAGGGCAGAGCAGGGGGGCAGGAGTGAGGAATGGACAGCCAAGGGGCAAGGGAAAAGTAGCAGCAGAGATTTTCGGATAGGGAAGCTGTCGGAAACTCCAGAGGAAGCCAGCAGCAGTGGGTGGGGGGTTAGGGGCCAAGGCCAAAGGGAGACCTCGGCTTATACCCGGGTCACCAATTTTTGCTTCTGTTTTGGGCTCAAATTTGGGGGATCAGCTTATGGCCAGATTGACATATACTCAAGTATATACGGTAAATCTGTGTGTGGAACTGTTGTATTTTATCACAGTTACCATTTTCCTTAATATCCTTAAGTACCTTCTCCTTCAAAATTTTCTCCAAGACCTTGCATACTGCTGAGGTCAAACTAACAGGCCTGTAGCTACCTGGATCCCTTTTACTCCCTTTCTTGAAAATAGGGACTACATTAGCAATTCTCCAGTCATAAGGCACAGCCTTATGATCAGAGGGATCTCAAAAGAATCTTGGGAAATGTTCAGGTAACATTGTTGGCTGACCTTCCACACAGTCGCCAAAGGGAAATAGACTCATGTACTCTAAGGTCAGAAGGGACCAGTATGATCATCTGGTCTGACCTCCTGCACAATGGAGGCCAAAGAACCTCACCCACTCCCTCCTGCAATAAACCTCTAACCTATGACTGAGTTATTAAAGTAATCAAATAATGATTTAAAGCCTCAAAAGTACAGAATCTACTAGCAATTGAGTCATGCCCCAAGCTTCAGAGGAAGGTGAAAAATGTCATACTTCTGTCTGAACTACAGGCACACTTAAAGACTGCTTTAAGACAAGTAGAGATTTGCAGAATAGTAGAACAGTTCATATTGAGGATTTGAGATGGTAGATGGCAGGATTTGAGCCCTTTTGGACTTCCTTTGCATGGAGCTGAGTGTGGAGCCTGCAACTGCTTGACGGATTTCAGATTCACTTTTAATAAATGGATGGAGCTGAGGTGAGCAGAAGTGTTGAGAATCAAGGAATAGGAGACAGTTCACAGGGAGTAGTGACTGGGAGAAGATTGAGGACCTAGACTGAAACATAAGACTCAACCAACGGTCTCAAACTCAAATCACCATGAAGGCCGCATGAGGACTAGTACGTTAGCCTGACGTCTGCACCACTGAGACCTTTTCACACAACGATATTGCAAATATCGTTAACAGTGTTGTTGCGGCCCACAGGAAATAGCTTTAGGAGCCACATATGGCTTGTGGGCTGCATGTTTGAGACCCCTGGGCTAAACTGATGATAATAGGTAATTATCAAAACCTAACAGAATTCTTAATTATTGCCCATACTCAAAAGCTGGTCGTCTGCCCTTCTTTCACAATGGACACCATCACTCAATCATCCTCACCATCCAGAGCCATAACCTGGGTGTCATCCTCAGTGCTGCACTTTCTCCAGAGCCTCTCATCCAGGCCATGTGTAAATCGTACCAGTTTTTTACTGAACATCAGTAATGATAATAATGTAACAGCTACTAGAATAACTTAAAGACATAATATGACTGGATGGTCAAGTGTTGGTTATGTGGGGAATACAAGTCAAATAACATTTGAAGGGTGTAAACGTTAAGGAAATGGGAATTAGCTGGTTTGGCACATTAATTTTAACCTGTCAAATATTTCTAACACAATTACCTTCTAGAATGGGAATAGTGGAACCCACCTTTGTGAATCTAGTTTAAATGGAACGAAAGCACTAGAGAGTAGACCATAGAAAACTATTCCAAGAGAAAAAGGTTCGATAAAAGGAGGAGACATAACCTTCCCATTTGATGAACTCAGTTCCAACCTTTTTTCTACTGCCATCTGTAGCACTAGGGTAGTTCTGGTTTAAAAGTGTGTGTCACTTATTGGCCAATGTATCAACTCATTTCTCAGTGAATAACTGCAATTACAATTCTTTCTGCACACTATATTTTTGGTGATGCCTTATGTCAATGGAAGTAATTTACTGTTATGGAAACTGGCAATGAGAGTAGACATTACAAATACATACTGAGAATTTAACAAATGAGTTTAAATGGAAAATATTTAACAATTAAAAATACATCACGAATTTTACCTTTTGACTATAAGCAATTGCAAATAAGCAATATAAGCAAAAATATATTATGTCCACAACAGGATGATTACTGTGATGTATTCTTGTTGATATACTGTAAAAGACCATGGGCGGTCTTAGTCGGAGGGCAGCACAGGCAGCTGCCCACAGCCCCACAGGGGGAGGGACCCTGCACCTCTCCAGGAGGAGTCAGCTGGGGGCGATGGCGGGGGCCCACAGCTGGCTGGGAGGGTCTTCCCAGTAGGATTGGGGAGCCTGGTGGTGGCCCACAGAGGCCCTCAGTGGGGTCAGGAGGCCCATAGTGGGGCCAGCAGTGGGGCTAGGGACCCCCACAGCAGGACTGGGGAGCCTAGCAGCAGCCCATGACACCCTGCAGCAGGGCTGACGAGCCCAGCAGAGTCTCACAGTGGGGCCAGGGAGCCCAGTGGCAGGCTTGGAGGGCCTGCTGCAGGGCCGGCAACCTCCACAGAGACTCATGAGGGGCCAGAGATCCTGGTGGCAGCTTGCAGTGGGGCTGGCAGCAGGGCTGGAGCGCGTAGCTGTGGCAGGGGGGCCAGGGAGCTCACTGGGTGTCCGACAGGTGGGGGGGTGAGTTGGCAGGAGCCTGCAGGAGGCTGGGGGCCCCTTCTAGGTGGTGTGTTCTGCCAGGGGTGGAGGTGGGGCCCCAGCAAGGGGGGTCAAGTCAAGGATGGAGCCCTCCTCACATGGCATGGGGGGCCCCCCATCTTTTACTTCTGCCCTGGGCCCCAGAATCACTAAGACTGCCCCTGCAAAGCACAATGCAGTTCCTCAAGTGAATTCTAAAACTGATTGGATTTTACAAGGGATACTGTCAATTTCAGTAATACATTGTAATCTAGTATGTTAACCTACACTACTACTAATTACATCTTTCATTACTAAATGAGAAATAAATTCACATACTTTATTTTGCATTTCTTCTAGCTTTCACAATGAAACAGAGAGGTCTGTCACCTTTACTTTCAGAATCTCACTGCTGTAGTGTTTGGATTTCAGACACAAAAGGAGAATTAACTTTTCATTTGACTTCTTAAAAAATTGTGAAAATATTTTTATTGATTTTAGGATTTATATAGTTTTTGCTACTTTTAAATTCTGAATCAAGCTTACAATGACAAGGAACATTTTCAAAAGTGTGTAAGTGACTTAGGAGCTAGTTTAATTATTTAGATTCAAAGCCCACTCACTTTCAGTGAGACTTAGGCCATGTCTACATTATAGCAGCCCAACTACGGTACTGTAGCTGTGCTGCTATAGTGCCATGGTGTACTGCATTAATGGAGGGCTTTTTCCCATCATTGTTGGTAATTCACCTCTCTGAGAGGTGGTAACGAGGCCAATAAAAGCATTCTTCCATTGATCTAGCTCTGCCTATGTTGAGATCAGATTGACACAGGCATGTCACATGGGGTACTAAAGGTTTTTTTTTTTTTTTTTTTTCTTTTTAAACAGTCTTGAGCAACCTGGGGGGCCCGGTCTTCTCTCCACTGTGGCCCAAGGACCCAGCCAAGCAATGGGAGGGGGGCCAAAGAGTGCTCCCTCCCCAGCCAGTCTGTCCAGGGGAGGGGATGCAGCGTTGCACCCCAGGGCAGGGCAAGCAGGTGCTGGGTTGCCCCACCCCTGTAGGTGGACCATCCAGTCTAGTGGTGGGGCAGTAGGGCAGAGTCAAACCTCTGGCTTCAAGGCCATATGCTGTCCCTTCCACACAGCTGCCTTGCCAGTGCTGAGCACATTGGGGGCGGGTCCTGGCTTATCACAGGGGTTTTAGGGGCTGGAGGCTGGGGCCCCCGTTTTGGCCAAGGCCCAGGGCTTCAGCCCTTATAGCCCCTTCCGTAATCCAGGCCTAGCCTTGAGTAATGTATTTAGGTCAATCTAACTTTCAAGCCTAGAACAGGCCTATAAAACAGATTCTTAAAAATATATAAAAGGCTGCCTCTTCGGAACTTTAAAAGTATATAGGCATTTAAAGATGCGGATAGGTGCCTAGTAGAATTATCAAAAGCACCTGACCCTTAACTCAATTGATTTAATGGGAGTAGGCAACCAAGCACTTTTGGAAATCCTACCAATTCCAATTTGAATCAATGGAATTAGGTGCTTTAGAAAATTCTACTAGGGATCTATCTAGGCCTCTAAGTTCTTAAATACCTTTAAAAATGTGGTCCATAAAAACCTAAGTCACCTTGGAAAATGGGACTTAGGTCTGTTTGTGAAAGTTTTATTCATGGTATGGTATTTAGTCATTTCAAGCTGAATGAAACTTGGCTTGAGGATCTGAAAAGCAAAATTTATATAGTGACAATACATAGAAGACCTATCTTATTACAGTTTCAGGATCTCAATAAAACACTAATGCTTTTGATTTATCCAGCATTTTACATGGTCATTCCATCACTCTCACCATTATTCCTCTAACTTGACCTTACTAAATCTTATAGGAGCCCATCACTCCACAACCTTGCTAAGAAATCTTTGGTTTCTATGGTGGATATTCAAGTATAGGATGTGTGAAAGTGCAATAAAGGTAATAAATACTATTTAAAAGCAGCACAAATGCATATACAACAACTTCTCCCTTAATTACAAGGAATCAGAGAAAAAAATAATCATTCCATGAACGTGATCTATTGCTCCAATGATGGAGTTTGATTTACTATTACAATATTAGGAATGTCTGTAAAACAAGTGTCAAACAAGCTCTCCTTTATGCAAAGTGATTCTTAAATTCAAAGTGTAATATGTCAAAACACCATTTCTATACAAGAAATGGATGTTTTAAATTACATGTAATGAAGTGCTATAAGAATCATAGTCAATACAAGAGCAAAGATAATCATTTATGGTAAATCTCAGTCTTAGAACAAACCCTGTTTCCCAATCCAGTCTTTTTTTCAACAGAAAATACTCTAGCACAGTGGTTCTCAACCACTGTGGCAGTACACATTAATGTGTCACCACACAGCGGTAAGCATGTCCTGAAGAACGGGGGAAATGGGGACGCTGCTAGACTTAAAGATTAGGTGGGGGCCCAGGCCCCCATCGGCTGCTGGGGCCCCACTCCCCCCACTGGTTCCCAAGCCCTTCCCTAACCCCCACACGCCCTGCTGCTGCAGGCTGACCCCTTCCCTTGTGCCCTTTCCCTGCCTGGCTGGCATGCCTGCCCCCGGACTACCCCTGCCCTGCTCTCTTACCTGGCCGCTGGAAGAGAGTGCAGGCCTGGCAGAGGCTGAGGCTCCTGGCTTGACCTTGCTCTGAGCATGCTCAGAGCAGGCTCAGGCCAGGGCGAGAGTTTTTAAAACTCACAGGCCCAGCTTGTGGTAGTTCCCTACCAGCTGGAAGACTTGTGTTTTCTGGCCAGGTAGAGATCGTGGCTGCCGATGTGTTCCCTGTGCGGGGGTGCAACGGTGCGCCCCGTGCAGTTCAGAGGTACACTGCTCAGGGGCTGAGGCCCCCAGAGTCCCCCGCTAGTGACACCTCTGAGGGGAAATGGCTGGATTTGGCTGGGGGAGCAGGTTGGTGTATCCTGTATGGTCGCAATATGCTGACAAGCATGTTGCAACCCACAAAGTGTTGAAAACCACTGCTCTAGCAGGCACACTAACATTCTTCCTTTAAATAAATTGTCCCAATACTTCTTACCTAGCTGCTTGTATTATTCCAACAGTGTTTGCCAGATAAGCAACAACAGATCTGAAGCTTTTCTCTAGATCCTGTTTCCGTTAGCTCTTGTGGTATATGCAGCAATAACATGGTTCTTGGGAGGGAATAAGGAAATGGTCCTTAGCATATTTACCATGTTAATCACAGTTGCTCATAAACACTATGGAGTTTGTTTGGTAAATATATGCTTTTACAATTTTATTCATAATTGCAAGTATAGAAAAGTCACAAGTGAGCCAGTAGAGAGGGAGAAAATACATGTGTCAGATTTGGTCTGGTTACTATGACATGTCGGTATGTTATACTTTGAATTTCTAATTCGTTCTTGATTGCATACTATTTTTTTTTTTAGTCCAAAGGAAAATAAGCATGTTCATTATGAACACTTATCTCTTATCCCATGTACAGAATCTTTAATGGCTCAAAACAGTGATTATTATCTGCTAAGCCTATCATAGTCATAATCTTTGTTGACTGGTTTTATGTAACAGTTTATATGTGTCCTGCACATCCTCAGTCTCCTCCCTAGGGGATTAAGCCAGTGAAGTTACAACTGAATAAAGAATAAAACATAATTAGGAAAAAATGGGAAATTTGTTTTGCATGTGCAAAGCAGAATTCCAAACATTTAATGTATGCCCCCCCCCTCAACACTTCCTCCCTCCAGTACCATGTTACAGTAGAGTAACAAGATGTCGTGATATTGCTAGGACAGTCCCAATATATGGGGTTTTGTCTTATATGGGGGACTATTACCCCCCCCCCCCAATTTTTTACACTTGCTATCTGGTCACCTGCTATTACAGGTACCATGGAGTCATTGTGTGTAGTTTCCAGGTATATCTTACAAGAGTTTTCAGATCAGTTGGATACCATTTGAATTTATTTTTGCCATTTATCACTCTGAGTTACTGATCAGATTCATTCTTTTGCAGTCAATGGCATTTTGTCCTACTACTGTTGCAGAATAATTCTTAAACATGCCTTAATTTGACTTCCTTTAATTACTTTAAGAGCAAACACCCCAAACAGCAGAGACTTCATTTAGAAGATAGTTGGCTGATGTTCTTTTATTTAAAATTTGCTGCTATGTTGTATGGGGAAGCTTAGCCTCCTGCCTTGTCAGTGTGTGGATGCAAGTGCCATAATACATTTTAAGACATACATCAACCCAGGTCAAAATAGCAGAGTTTAGAACTGAATTATTTGGACCAGATTCACTGCTGGCATAAGAGGGATCAACTGAATCTGGTCCCTGGTGGCTTAATCTCTGATCAATCAGTACACTGCAGGGGGAATTTAAAAAATAAATAAATAAAATAAAATCAAAACTCACTGGCTTTAACGCTTAGTTTCCAAACCTAAATGCCCTGTGAATGGGGATACTGAGGCTGAATTTTAAATTCAGGTACAATAATGTTTGCTAATTAAAACTGCTTTATCTTTAGGGAAGACAGCTGAGCAAACACTTCAACATTTACATCTTTTCCTTAAAGTACATTCAAGAATGAATATTTCTGCTGTGATGGGTGCATAAAACACTACCATGGAGCTTCTCATCTGTGTTTTTGGGATTAAAAATAGTGGTACGCTGTTGACTAAAATAGCCAGTGTATCATGGACTGGATACTCAAAGTGCTGAGACAGTGAGCTACTCAGCAGTTTTAAGAGAATGCTAGCCTAGCCATGAAAGGATTGTTAGTCATTCTGCTGCCAATATTGCCTGCCCCCCCTCCTACCTTCTTTTTGCCTAAAATAGCAAGTCTAAAACGTGTGTCCCTATGTTCAAAATCCTACACAAATCAGTCATCGGCTATATCACTGAGCTTTTCGAATACTGCCCACTCTCCATCCCCTTCTAGTCACCAATGAATCCAGTTTCGATGTCACCTCCACTTCCTTGCACACTTGCACTTGCTGTGGATGCCATATTTGCATGGAACTTCTAGTATGCCAGCCACGTGCTATTTCCCTCCTAAACTCTCCCTTTTCTCACACTGCCCCCAAACACAGCAGTTATCAAGTTAAGCAGTGAAGAGTATGACATCTAGAAACTGCAAGCAAATTAAGACCCTTTAAATCCCATACACTCTCAAGTCTCTCTGTGTTCCTTGCTTGATTTGTTTGTCAGATTGCAAGGCTTGCAGGGCCAACATTCCTTTACATTTGTGCCTTAAACAGCACAAAGCACATTGTTGTTGCTTGAGGAACAATGAGCAACAAACCTAGCTCTAAACTGGCTATTTATGAAAAAAAAGAAAAAAAGCTTGTCTACTTCAAAGCTTTGAAGATTTGTTTACCTTGTTGTGAAAGTAGGGCCTGAATGATAGAGTAACACAAACTAAATAGACACAAAGTGAATGGCCAGTTAGCTCCTTTGTAAATAGTATTTTTTTAGCCTCAGCTATTTATGGGATACATACAAATCAATTATTCGCCTGCATTCTTGACTAGATCAGTAAGTCTTCTGGTCCATAGAGCTGAGTTGCGAATTCCTGTTGCTATGTAAAATAACATTAATTAGGTTATAGGGAAAACAAGTACTTGGAACGGGCAGGGAAAAGGGCTAGAGAGACATTTAAATATATGAAGTGTTTGTATATAGTTGAAAAACGGCTTACTTTATGCACCTCCCCCCTCCCCCAGATGAAAACAGGTTTCTGAGCTTGGGCTTTCTTGCTCTTTGCTGCTGCCCTAGCCAAAGGGGCTTTCTGACTTTGGACAACTCATGTTAATTTCTACATACAAAAGATAAATATTAAAATTACTTCAGAGTAGCCTGGTGGATTGGCTGATAAGTTTATAGCATACTTAGACACTTCATGTCACAAACGCATGGGTTAAATCACACAACAGTCAAGACACTGGAGGGCTCCATGAATTTCCATTTCATCCATTTGTTTAATCTGATATACCATTTTTCTAGCTTTTTTCTCACGCCCCCCTCCCCACTCTTCTCCCATCAACATTTAAGCCTTCATCTACAGTTCAGGTCAAAGGCTCTCTCTAAAGAGGAGCATTAACTAATTTGGTCATCTGCAGAGTGTTGGGAGGGTGTTCATTTATGGCTTGCCCTTTCTCAAATTTCAGTCTGTAACATATTACAGTGGAGGCCTGACCTGGATTTCAAACCATGAATCATTCTTGGTAGGGGGTCACTCTCCCAAAGCAGTAACGTTAACATGTGACCTTCAGGAATTTTGTCTCTCTTCTCTCCATCTTAGAGTGGGTGGCTATTTTACGTTAATAAAGCACTCATCTCCATGGACTGATGCGATTTAAATTCCATAAATGTTGTATGCTGGCTCCCATACAAATCTATCATACTGGAGTGAGCAAATGCTCAGGACAGAGTGTGGTGTACTGGCTTTGCTCAAAGAGGATTGTTGTGTTGCTCACCCAACACGGAGAGAGAGCATTTAAATTCAGTGATCTGTATTTGTGGATTTGGAGACCCAGGGTTGTAGGCTCAGCTATTCAAGTGTCTATGATTTATCTGGCAATTGTGCTCGCATCACATCAATTTAAGCCAATGGTAGTCAGCCACTTGGGGAAAACACTGCCTTCATTTGTGGAATAAACTAATCCATATGGAGAGTAGAGACAGAGAAGAAAGCAAGGGTTTGGTTGCCTCAGGCCTTTTTTGAGGCATAGGGACCCTGTGGTCTCCAAAGCAGGATTCCAGGGCTGCATGAAAGAACACTTGCTGGGCTAACCAGGTCTAAGGGTTGTGTAATCTAATGAGATGCTAGAGGGGAAACTGAGTGCATGAAGCTGTAAAAGTAAGGTTTCAAGTAAAGATTCTGGTCTCATTTTTAGATAGGATTAAATATTAATCCAAATACAGTATACATAGCAAAAGTATTCTTCCTCCTTTTTGACATTGTGTTTCAGTTTTTTTAAATCCACCCATCAAAATATCAGAAAAATATCTGGGTCAGTGTAAGCAGATCAAAATTTTTGAAGTACAGTGTATAACAGAAAAATACACCTGAGTTACAGTAGTTCTATCAGGATCATTACCTCTGTATTGTCCCCCCACATTTATCTGTAAATTTTTGGAAATGTACATGTACCTAGAAGTGGCTTAATTTGATGCATTACATTTTACTATCTTGAAATAAGTTTACTAACTTACATGACAAAACTTGAAATGCTATCATGCTGTCAATGGCTGTGCTATATTGATTTTTAAGATGTATAACAGACTTTCAGTGAAAATGAATTTCTTGTATTACTTCTTGTGGAAATTACATATGCAAGTTACGTCCAGTTTTTAAAAAATTCACTTTGTTTCCACAAGCCACATTAAGGCCAACTGAAGTGTAAATGCAGATGATGCATTGTACACTAAGTTGTTACCCTGTTAGAGAATGTCTTGGAAAATAAAATATCTTTGACTCAACAGATTGGAATAGAGAACAGTTTGTTCACAGCAGGGCAGTATGAGCACTGACTGATTTTTCACAAGGTCTGCTGAGAACTATAGAGAAGATAAACTGGACACCATGCCTCCTTGGTACAGCTGTACAACAGATGTGTATTTTCACCATTATTTGCAAATGAAAGTAAAATTTATACCCTTTATGGTGTGTCACGTTAAACACTGGAACACAGATTTGTTTACCCGTTCTGATGAAGGGTATCTACCACCTTCTCACTGCGACAATGAACTCAATCTGGTTGGACTGAGTGGAGTCATCAGATTTCTGCCCATCCCTTTCAAGACTGCCTGCCCTCTTTTCCTACCAAAATTTACTCATTTACATGCTAACGACACTGAACTGTCCTTGTGCTGAACATATAACAATGCATCCTTTTCTGAAGCTGTGATGAAAACATTAAAGTAGACCTCTAGATGGAGATAAAGAGCAATTCAGATTAGAACCTTCTGCCCTCTGGGAAGGAAAGCACTCCCCATCCCCCAAGTCCTATTCCCTAAGGCTTAACAGCAAATATCTAAGCACAATTTCCCACAGGACACTGAGTCAGATCCATGGGGTTGGCTTTAATGCATTCTTTCAGCTATTTTGTCACACATGGCAAATACTTCTGATTCTAGTTTAAATCTCAACCTCTACAGCAAAGGTCCCCTGGGAATTTCCCTGGAGATCTTCACTATAATATTCCCTTTTCACCTCAATTTATTTTTGCTGTACCTACATCCAAACTAAACTATAGCTGCAAGAGATTTAGTACTCAAACTGGAAAGAATAATCTGCATCTTACTTTATTTTTTATACTTTCATTCATCTTGTCCTGAGATCTGTGAGGGGTGACACAGCTGTTGGGCTCCTGAAAAGAGATCTCAACATACATTATGAATTGCATCTCTTTTTAAACCATTTGGCTCCCTGCCCCACCTCCCCCACTTCCCCTTGATTCCACTTGCAATTAATAATGGAACAGTTTAATATATAAATAAAAATTACCATTTTAAACTGTTTTGAATAGTCTCTAGAGCTACACAGATTTTAACATATACTTTTTTTTTTATTAAATATGTAAAAAGATAAACGCAAGTCAAGTTATTCACATATTCATAGACAAAAAAAACCCTACTCTACCATGCGACAATTGGTGGGTAATGTAAAATGACATACATCTGAATAAGACTTTTAGCATCTATTAAGTCATTACTTATCTATTTATAATTAACAATACATATGTTTACATTCCTTTCAGTTTACATTTAATATAGAATCAAAGCTTTATGGTGTGCTATTTAGTAAAAGTAATTACAAATGTGTATTAAAACCATAACAGAATAGGGGGTTTACTCACCTGGGCAGGACGACAACTCTATCCCTTTCCAGAGCATCGCTTCTCAGCACAGTTGAGATTCTCTGGCTTGAGAGGGTGAACTACCATCTCCATGCCCTACATCACTCACTTTCTGCCTGATACAAAGCAGCAAAAGGGTTACACTCCTCAGACCAATTGCAAGAGAGAATACGAAGGAGGAGAATTTTCAGGGAAAGACAAGTTGGCTTCTGTATACTTCTAGCTTAAAGAGGTCTGCGCAGGATGGCCTTCTCGAGAATGACCTCACAAGCAGAAAAATCTAACTGCTCTCAATCTTGGAAAAGCACTTTTTAAGGAAGCACTCCCCAAATGCTTGCTTGCGTTTAAATGGAAAGATGGAACTGGTGCTGATGCCAGTAGCAGGGTGGGGTCTGATCCTGAATTCCTTGCAACACCAAAACTCCCACAGAGGCTAATGACAGTTTTGGAGACAAATTAAGAAGTGGGCCCTGAAATTCAGTTAAACTATAAAGAACTCCTATTCTACTAAATGCTGACATTTTAGACAGAAAATATTCTGGATCTATCTATGCTGGAGCATGGGAACAATTTTATATACTTATAAAAAAAATCCTCACTTTTTAATTTTCTTTACTTACAGGATTTTAATTGAAACCAAGCAAATCAATCCAGCTAAAAACATCAGTTAAAGTGCCAGATTGTAGGATACAGCACTTTTACTACTTATTATTGGGTAGGAAGTTAGGTCAATGCTGGGGTCAGGGCCAGCAAATACTTTCAACCCACAGGGACTGGACACTCTGCTGGTGACGCAACAGAGCAACTGAGGAAGTAGAAACACCTGTTCTAATGTTTAAAGGTATTTTATACACCAGTTGTGGTGTGAAACTGAGTGGGAGTGATCACTCA
This sequence comes from Podocnemis expansa, assembly GCA_007922195.1. Lineage (NCBI taxonomy): Eukaryota > Metazoa > Chordata > Testudines > Podocnemididae > Podocnemis > Podocnemis expansa. The sequence continues at coordinate 7,195,291 of ML682005.1, forward strand.
CATTCAACTGAACAAGAATCACTTTGCTGCAAAAGATTTGTGAACTGAAGGGGTTGGGGGCGTTTCTAAGGTTAAAAAAACTTCAGTATATATTTAGTATTGGCGCTTAATCAGTGAAGCAACTGCATACAAAACTGCATAAAAAGATACACCTTTCAGAAGGTTTTATTGAGCTTTTCAGTGATTGTGACCTGGGATGAGACCCTTCCTGTGCCTGCCAAATCAAATAATCGAAGTCATATCGGTAAATCTAGAATGAAGGAATCAAGTGACGGAAGCCAGGAACACCAAATGTCAAAGAAAGGCAACTGAGATTCCGAAAGACTAAAAATGTGCAATCTTAAGATTTTAAAAAAGGGAATGTTTTAAATGTCTTATATACTGTATTTCTGTCTACAAAAAGCTGTATTTTAGAACAGGATAACAAGAACACTAACTGGGGAGAAACACCCTTGGCACAGAAGTCTCATATTAGATCTGGTTCTGCACTGGGCTGACCTATCTAGCAGTAAGGTCAATCAGCCAGCAGAACTGTTTTTGTCCCGTGGGGTTGATCTCCTGCTAACGTGTTCTTTACCAGGACTTCTGCCTGATTCATGAAGCATGCAAACTGTCCTAAGCATCAATGGGGAAATTATGCCTTCAATCAGTATTCCAAAAATTTAAATGTTTAAACGGAGTTTCAGGACTGGTTCCACTGCTGGCTTGCTGCTATATCTTCATCTCCCATATGTGTATGGCCAAGGGGAAAGGAGACTAGAGTAGGAAAGATGAATGGCTGAACCACTTGATCCTTATTTGTGGGGTAGGAAGCAGAATACAAAGTCAAAGATAACATTCAGGAGGGAGGCGACTGTTGTCTCCTGAATCAGCACTGAGCTAGAGGCAGAGGCAGAATTTCTAATAGAGGACCTTCAGAAGAAAGAAGCAAGGAAAGCTTTTGTTGAAAAGTCAGGAAGTTGATAGAACTTTCAAACATTTAAGTATTTTCCAGAAATAAAGACATATCGTGCAGCTTTCTAGCATGCTTTGGTGTAAAACACTCACATAGGGTTTAAATCTTTATTAGGGAACTGTTGCTTTGCCTTCTGTTCTGTGAATACAGGATAAGGAACAACGTGAGCAACATAAGCCTTTTCCCTCCACGATAAACACTTCATCATTACAGCTGGAGTACCACTTCTAATGTATTCCTTGGTTACAACTGTTTGACCAAATTCATGCCCCAAGGCAGATGTACTTGAAAATACCAAAGCACCACCAAGTGACAAACACATCTAGTGGTACAGAACTTCTTGCCACAAGAGATGCCAATATAAATATTTGAAACAAATCACAAATGTATCATACTTAAGACAAAAGGAAAAAAAAATATATATATTTTATAAAGCTGAACAAATCTCAAGCAGCCAAGTGGTGAAGTTGCAGTGTGGACAGTAGGTGATGTAGCCCTATGATCTCTCAGGTAGACACACTGAAAGAAGACCTCTGCAAATGCATCTTGGCAAAACATGGGTACAGAATGCAGTGGGTTGCTTGCGCTCACTATGGTACATAAATGTTAACGGCAGACTGGGAGTGACTGGTTCTCAGTTTGAGGCCACACATGTTCCTTTCTCCAGAAGAAAGTTCCCACACAGAATGAAAATTGTCAAAGATGTCTGACAGGTCAGTACTCTTCCTGCTGCTGGGGCTGATCATGAACCTGCTCCTCACCTTCATGCTCTTCTGTGTGGCTCTCCTGCATGTTAAACACAAAAAAAGCCACGACTTCAACAAATGACACTCTTGGGTTGATATATTACCATAGCTCTTAACTTAGTCTATGGTTTGGCTCCTAATTTTCATTCAAGTGTGAGGACCACAGTCAGGCATAAATTCAAATCTATCAATACTGCACACTCTTCAATCCTTTTTTCTTCCCAATATCCATCCAATTTTGTAAATCTGTCTGTTTAATATAACAGGATGAACCCCTGGGACTGTGGAGTTAAAATCTGAAGCGTTTCATTCCAGTACAAAAGGGACTCATTCAATGGAAAAAATTTTGCATTGTAGGTAACATGACTCATAACAATTTATGGAAAAATATCTTTCAGAACACTTTGGGGGCAGCTTTTCTTTTTCACTTACAGACTCTAGAAACTGGGATAAGACCAACAATCTGCTACAATAGCCTATGATTGTGGTAAAGAAGCGAGACACAACCTAGAAACTAATTCAGACAAATTCACACTGATTTATTTCTGGGAGGTAGCAAACTGTTTTCTATTTCCCAAGTACCCTTTGACTTGCTGCTAGTAAGGAGTGTGGACTGTAGCTAGTAGCCAAAGAAAACACATATCTACAATGGAACTTCATTATAATGGATTAACCCATTTACTAGTAAATATATGGATTTTATCTTAATCAGTTTGTGTCTGATGGAAGCTGGGATTATTCCCCATGTTAACTTTGGTTTTTACAGCACTAAATGATATATTGATCCTCTGCATGGGCATTAAAGACTAGATAGTTTATCTGCAAGCTAGTGCTTATAGGGGAAGTATCTGACGGGCTAACTGACAAGCTCCTGGGACATATTCCCTGACTTGTCATTCACCTACCTTGGAAAAGCCTATTACAATTCAATGATGGCTCCTAAGAGTCTGAGCCCAGTGTTGCCAACTCATCATTTTACTGCAAACACCCCAATATTTGCTGTTTTTCATAAAGCCCCAAGTCATGTCTTTACACAAATGCCTAGGTTTAGATTAAGAAAAGATTTCTAGACCTCTGGGTCATGGAGAAAAGCTTGAAAACATGAATCCTAAACGCTCAATGCCCATGTGAAAAGAATCCAACATGTAAAAATTTTCATGATTCTTAAGATGCCATGACTTTTGGGGCCCAACTCGTCATTTTTTAACATTCCAAGTTGGCGGTGCTATTATCCAGACTGAGGAGGGAAAGGAAGCACCATCCTCACAGCTGTAATACTCACTAGGCACTGGGACCAGCACCGGGCACACAATGTGGGAAAGATTTAGTCAGAATGCTCCCAGTGCACCTCTGAAGATACTGTGGGAGCAGGATCATAAATTAATGCGTCATTGACCTGCCTCCCCCTGGGCTGGCAAGTGCTGATGGCAGTCTACCTTTTGTTTTTCTTTTTCCTTACAGTACAGCACCACTGCCTCCTGCAGAGGTGCTCTGGGGAACAGATTTTCCTGACCTTCCCCACCTCTGCAAAGCTAAGTTCTAAACATTATCATACAAGCATGATCAGCTAAATTATGTTACAAAAAGCACAGGGTCCAGCATGCTTTACACATACATGAAAGAGTGTCATATTCAAAAGCTGAATACACTTTAGGAAACAGATGTTTTCACATTACTTTCCTGAGCTCTTTTACTCATGAGTCTACTAATCTAAATCAGAACTTTTAAAAGGATGCCTAAACTTTTACAGGAGTTTTATTTAATCCACAAAATGTACTATAAGAATAATTAAACAGCAAAACAGATTTATTTTCTTTTACCAAATCTAAGTTTAGCATTCATTGACTTCACTGGCTACTGTTAGTGAAAGTATACCTGATCTCATTGTCTCAGAGCCACCATTAATACCCATTTAACAAACAAACAAACCAGATTTATACTCAGTTATGCAAAATATTTTCCAGGGATACTTCACAGAATGCATCTTCCTACAAGGAAAACAAATCTCTGGTCTAAAGGATCAAACAGTGTTTATTATTTCAAGATACTAATTTTAGTAAAATATTTTTTTCTAAACATGTTGTAAAACTCAAAAAGCCAGTTTTAAAGCATGATTTCTGGGTTCCCATTGGCTCTTATTTTGTCAAAGCTATGCCTTGTCTCAGCAGATTTCCTCATCCTGGAGAATGATTTTTCTGACAAGATCTTACATTAATTCATATCTGCTATATGTTACTGATAGCCAATGGACTAAGATAGGTCGGAAAGAGCCTGAAAACTTGGCCTAGCTGCCATTCATGCCATACCGTCAAAATGCAATACCTCTGCAAGACCTTCTAGTGCGAGACAATCTTTACTAGATATGTTAAGCTTAACCAAAGCTGCAAAACTATTACTGATTTTTCAAATTTAGAGGCTGCGAGGGAGGGAAGGAAAGGGAAGGGGAAGAGTCTGAATTTGAAGGTTTTCAGGTCAATTCAAAGCAGATCATGCAATAAACATTTTAAGCGGGTAACTGTATTTTTTTAAAGGATATGGGAGGCAGAATAAGGGTTTTTACATTTGGCGTCGTAGTGGAAATGCTGAGCTGATTTCCAAATACGGAAAGAGGAGGCAAATTCCAAATTGAACAAACTGCATCATCCTTTATTTAGGAAGCTAAAGAAAAACAATTTTCAGGCAGATACCAGATGTTGATTAAGAGAACTGTAGCTTAAGACTTTGGGAACTCTTGGGAGACCTGGCCTTATTATATATATTATTGGTATAACTTGCCAAAATGGCTTTTAATATTAAACAGCCTGTTGCCACAGATGTAGTTCTACAGGGTAGTAAGTTTTGGATCCTTAACACTACTGTTCCCCTATAAGTAAACCCAGGCTGGCAGCTATGAAAATGTGTTCCAGCAGAACATAATGATACCAACATCAACCTTCTCCATACATCTATAGTTACACATGAGCAATCTCATGTACGAACAGTACAGATAGGAAGTTAAACAAAAGAAAAATGGACTGATTCACAAAAGCCAAACATCAGCATTGATATACTAATCTTGGATGTTAAAGTGACCTCCCTAGGGGTATGGCTACACTGAAGACTGTTAAGTTGACTTAACATGGTTGACTTCAAGTCGACTTAGAGCGTCTACATTCAAAACTCCTGTAGACTGCCCACATCCACACTGGCAGCTGCTAGGTTGACTTAACACTTAAGTTAACCTTACTAAATCGACTTAAGGTACTTAATAAGGTTGACTTAAGTGTTAAGTTGACCTTCAGAGGTGGTATTATTAAGTCGACTTAAGGAAGCTCTTAAGTCAACTTAATAAAGTCCCAATGTAGACGGAGCTTTCCTTAGGTCGACTTAAGGAAGGTCAGGTTAACTTAAGGCTCCAATGTAGACATAAGCAGGTGTTTATCTGTCAGATAAGATCTACACGTAGCAGGGTGGACTAAAATCAATGATAAAAAAAATAGAAAAAAAGCCAGCTTTTTTATTATTTAACTTGGGTTTTATTTAAATTAAAATACATCTATTTAAAATTAAATTTGAAGCTGAAAACCAATGGGGAAGGCAAAGCCTATCACAATCTTAAAATTATTGAATTTAAATATTAAGGAGTACATCTGCAGCAAAGCTTCAAAGACAGTCAAAACCATGAAACTGGTAGAAATCATCAGCGAAGGAACTGGAATCTAAGTTTGTTGAGGTGCTACACCAGCTTTTGACATCAGTAGTCCCTTTGGCTGGTGCAGGGACAATGTTTTCAATTCATTAACTAGAGACAACATGGGTTAGTGAATCAGTTAGTTTTAAATAAAGAATATATTTTGATTAACTTTTTAAAAATGCATCCAGCATATTTAAAGCAGTTTTATTTAACAAAAAAATAAAATGCTGGTTTTGTGAATTTTAAATTGTATTTGAATTTACATCCAAATAGAGCTTAACATAATTCATAAGCAAACAAATGTATCTACTAAAAAGTTTCGCTATTTAATAGTCTAAATAAATGTGTATAGATATGATTAACAAAAAGAAATACCAGACTTAAGGTAAGGACTATATTTAGTTGCAAATCAAGATGTTTAAAAGCAATTATTTAAGTCAAGTTCATGACTGCTGATTTAAATCATGATTAAAAGCAGTGATTTAACTCATTTTGATTTAAGTTAATCAATCCACCCTGATTTGCACATTTTATAAGAGGCATCAGTTAGAAAATACAAACATAATATTATAAACTCTTCCATATTGATCTTTTGTATGCGCTAGGGAAAGCTTCTGACCATGAGCTAAGGGGTGGCTTAGGACCCTGCTCTGACTCTCAACAAGTCTTCTGTCTGCCTGAGGAATGGCTTCCTTGAGCTGGAAATGGTAAATTCTCCTCATGCCCTTGCTACTCCTGAAGACATTCTGAAAATTGGGCATAAATTTCTCAGTTTATACAGGTTATATTTATATAAATGAAATAGGAAAGGTTGTCATTATGCACAATTTCTTTGGGACCACAGAGTTTATTTGAAAAGCCCCCCCCCCCCATAGAGCATTCACTTCTGGCACATATCGTAGGCCTATATCACTTCAGGCTTCCCCTAACAGAGATGTTAGCTTCTGGCTGTGAATAGTCAGACTCTTCAATCTATTTGACTCACAGTTAGTGAGCCATCTCAAGTGTGACTGCAGACAAAGTCAGGTATTACAAAGCTCAGCTGCTTCAGAAGTATCTCATTCTACAGTCAGAGTTGGCCTGACCGTATAGGCCAACTAGGCAGTCATCTAAGATGCCAGGCTTGAAGGGGCACCAGATCACACAAAAGTGAATTTTTTCCTCTATTTAAAAAAACTATTAATGTATTATCTCTTAGAACATTGGGGGGGGGGGGGGAGGAACAGGTGCCAAAGTCAGTTCACCTAGGGCACCAAAACCCTTGAGCAGGCCCTTTTACAACTGGTTTCTTTCTGAGTGATTGGAGCAGTGAAATGATAAAAATTACTAAGTTTACACAAACTGCTTGAGAAGGTTGAGCTGAGTGACTGACTGAAACAGGTATGTACTGAATAAAGTAATTAAATAATGGCAGCCCTTTAACTTCCATTGAATTGCAACAGATTAGACTGGTTGGGGGGGAGAGAGAAAGAAAGCAAATTTTCACAACAAGCCTGAATTGCGTGCTCATGGATTCATAACTGGATTTGTAGCCTTTCAATTCCAGGTCATAAGACTGAATTCCCCCAGCTCAAAAGTGGCCAAAAGCTGATAGACTAAACAAACTATCAAATGTTTTACTTTGCTCCTTGAACCCTAGTTCTGTTCTCAGCAAACCCATGTCATAAGCAATACACTTAATAAAAAAGAGAAGGGGGGGGAAGCTAATATCTGCTTTTTTCCTCAAATGTTTCTGTAAGCTTGCTGAAGTCTTTGAAGCTTTTCCTCTCCCAGTACTCTTCCTCTTTACTTCTTTTTATAACCAGCTTTGTTCTTACAGACACACATCAGTGATTATTACTTGCTAATATTATGTCATGTTTCTCTGGTTGATCTGTTTTTAGTCCCTTCATGAATTTGTTACTGAGCAAAAATGCTTCTAAACAAAGATTCAATGAAACTAAAAAAACAAAACATCCAAATTGATGCCTGGATTGTCAATCTCACCTAATGAAGTCCAAAGACTGAATAAGCACAGAAGATGCTTTATTCATATCCTAAAAAATGCCTCCAGTTCAGGTCAGAGGCAACATAAACAAGCTAATAAAGTCACTGATCATGTTATGTCTTATGAGTAATTTATTAATTTAACAGAGATGAAATAAATCATTAGCGGTCTACAAAAACATAATAATGTTACAAATGTTGTACAAATCTATTGAATATAATAGAAAACATCCTTTATATGTGTTTTGAACCTGTTTATATAGACTTCTATCATAGTCATACAGAACTTCATTCAAGTTTATAAGGAATTTTCATAGGGGGTGGCTATTCTGAGAAGTGAGTTCCAATTTCTAGTATGCTCAATCCAGAATGTCTCACAAAGATTAAGGGAAGTAAAGAAAAGAGATATTAAAAGTAGGGACTTGTCCGTCCTGAATTAAAACAGTTAGCAGGTATGAATAAGGCAAGATCTCTAGAAGCAATATAATATATGGCTGTCAAATTACAGCTACAATGAACCAGGGCACGTGAGTGCTACCAAAACGTTATTGGAACTATGAACTGAAAACAAATGAAAGTCAACAATGATATTCCAAGCATGAGGCCTTTGCTAAGAATGATGTGTTCACTGTATTCTAAGTATAACTTATTTCCTGAGGAGAGCCTCATGACCACTGAAATCCATCATGCACCCAAAACACCAAGTTAACCCTTTCACTTTACTGACAGCCCCCTACACTACAGCTTTCTCATTAGCAGTCTGGGACTCTCTGAACCAGAGGTTAAACCAAACCTGGACCGAGCAAGAACTCATTAGCAAGAAACCAGAAATGTTGGAGCTGTTTGTAGCTTTGGGAGTCAAGGCTATCCTTCATTTGGAGCTCAGGAAATCCTAACTGCTGCTACCAAGGGATTAGCTACAAAATGCTCAGCAATAAAGAGGAAATTTAACTTGGAGATGAGGAACAGATTCATTGCACAGGCACAAAAGAGAATTCAAACACAAGGCAAGCCAAGAAAAAGAGAAGAAATTGTAAAAGGGAAAAATAGGCAAGATATGCAGCTATCTTCTCTCCACTGTCAGCAATGGAGCACCTAGACCTTTGGCACTAAATGCTACTGCAGTCATGTCTTGCCTCAATAAAGCAACACAGAGCACCAGGAGCTAAATGAGGAGGAAAAATACCAAGGGGAGCTGGGAGCTCAATTTTCCCCACTGCAGAATATGAACAGTTCAGTGTATGTTATTTGTATACAGATGTGGGAGAAAAGGGCTGTAATATTAAGATGAAACCCATGAACTCTGCTGCCTAACAGACTTCAAATGCACTGGACATGGCAAATCTTCTTGTGTGGTGATTGATTTGTGACATTCCTAGTGGGGAAGGGTGGAAGGGAAACAGATAAAGGTCTCAGAACCATGGTCTGCAGTATGTTGCATGTCATGATGTGTTTTGCCAATAATGAAAGCTCAAGAAAAGACAGATAATCAACCCACACATTCTTTAGCTGGGAAGTTGCTTAAGAATTAAAGCCAATGAACAAACAGATGTGATAGGGATATGAAGAGAAGGGATTTCTCTGGCTGTGCTTAATAAATGTGTCACTGTTTGTACATCCAGACCCTTCCTTTGACTACTATAGCTATATGCAGTTTTTGTGTCTTTGTTCACATGTATGGTCAAGTTAAAAAAAAAAAGTTTCCTCTTACTGGTTCTGAAATATTTGTTTCCTCAGGAAACCTCCACCAACCAATCATTCCCCACTTCCAGTTAGTTTTAACCTTGTGCATCCATAAGATAATAATTAAAATTTTCAAGCTTCTGGTAGTGTTTAAAAACTACACAAGATAAATTACTCTAGCCTTGTTTTTAATGATCCACTAATCTTATCTCAACACAATTAAACAAACTAACTACTACTGAAGTTATCTTCTGAGAATATTATCTAAGCAAGGAAGTGTCAACAAGACAAGACCTTAATACTAGTGAGATTACATTGATACAAATACATTTGGGAACCAATGCTATTGTCCATTAGAGGCTGAGGGGAGGGGGTCAACATTCAGAGTAGTGCACATGGGGTTTCAGCTGACATGAATGGGATAGTTCCAATTAAATTCTTGTGGAGCCATTACCCCTGAACATATCTAAGGAATTTAGTCAGTATCTTCTGCCAGCAGCACTCTTCTTCCTGCTCTACTAAATGTCTACAGTGATATGTCTATGTCTCAGGCAAGTGAGAATTGTGCTTAATCTTCCAGATAAAATAATTCTGAAATATCAGTAGATCGAAAAGGGCAAAGGATTACTGGGATTTGTGCACTGAAGAATTTTCCTTATAGCAACAGGATAAAAATGCTAAATACAAAAGCAAATATGTTCTTTGTAGTAGAACTGATCCCACAGTGTGCAAGTCTATATAGACATTCACAGGCTTAAGCAATTTGATATTCCGAGATATTTAGGAACCTCTATACTTCAGCATATTTATGCAATCTGATTTTCAAGAACATGTCAAGATACAGTATTACAAAGAAGTTCTGTATAATGGCATCAGCAGAAATAAAGCAGAACCAGGAACAAGAACATATGAAAATACTTCAAAATGCTTATGATTTCCCCTTCTGTCTCAGATTAGCTTCTCAACACAATTAAAGCATGTAAAATTAATACAACTGTGCTAACAAGTTACCAACCCTTTGAGCCCCATTGATAGTAAAAAATGACTGGTTTCTAGAGGCAAAGTGATTTTTTTTAAAATTGCCATTTGTTAAAAAGACTAGGTTGCAACAGTCTGTGCTGATCTACTTAGAAAGCATGACCAGATATGGTGCCAAGGATTCCTCAAAAGAAATTAAACCTGTTTGTTTTCATTAAGAAAATGTATGACTCAAGAATAAAGAATCTCTCACACTCACATGTTCTTCTGAAGCATAAAGGACTTCCATTAACCTGTGGACAAGATCATTATTTTCTTGCCCGTGTTCTTGGCAGAGAAGTTCAATCTCCCTTAATTTTCCAAAGTAGAAATCTCTTTCCTTCTCCACACCTTCAAGTGCAACTTTTAATGAATGTACCTGTAAATAAAACATACATGTTCCAATAACGGGAGCACAACACATGTTCCCTGTGAGACAGACTGAGTTTTGTCTAAAGAACAAGCTGCTGTATAATCTTAATATAAAATTTAAAGAAGTGCGTGTGTGTCTGTCTGTCTCTGTAAGTTATAACTAGTACTTGTTAAAGATACCAGACTGTCTGAATACTGAAATCAGTATTGGGAAAGCAGTGTAGGCTTCCCCATAGGACCCCAGACCCTGGAGGGACCATTTCTACAGAACATTCCAGTGCTTTGGTGAAACAGAGAAATAGCAAGCTATAGTGACAGAATGGCTCAGCATCTTTGACTCTAAAACTGGGCACCAGTTGAGACTGTTGCAAGTGCCCAGCTGTCCCACTTGTGATGGCAATTGACATAGTACTCACTGTGAGCGCATTTTTATTTTAGCTTATAGTGCATTTGTTGTAGGTACTGTTTATCCTAAAATTTATCTCCTCTTTAAAAATATTTATTTTTGTCATTCCCCCCACTCCTCCTTTTTTTAAGTCTTATTATCAAGGTTGCCTTGGCAGGGTAACAATTAAATGGCCTACTAAATCTTTTTAATCTTTTCCAGAGGGGTAGCTGTATTAGTCTGTATACAGCAAAAAATGCCGAGAGTCCTGTGGCACCCTAAAGAATAACAGATTTCTTCGGCGATAAGCTTTCGTATGCTTCAACCCACATCTGACAAAGTGGGTTGGGGCCCACAAAAGCTTAGGCCTGAAGAAATCTGTTAGTCTTTAAGGTGCCACAGGACTCTTTTTTTATTTTTTATCTTTGAGTCCAAGTACTGTGTGACTGCTTATCCCTTTTTTTCACTTTTTAAAGAGTCTCTGCTAGGTTTCAGAATTCTCTTATGTTGGAGTAACAATGTAATGGGGTAGCTCTGAAATATCAGCTTTCACATGGTTGATCAAAGTGCTCCACTTACTAGAGTCTGCTTGAGTTTTAAAGTAACTCTTGACTGACACCTGAATGAGTATCCATGTCCAAAATACAATCTGACAGCTCTAATTCACCATTATATCTGTTGCAGTTGCTGAGCACATAGCTTATCCTGATTGTATTAAAATAACAGGCTTCACCAACTAGAACAAAGCTTTCATTTTTTTTTGAAAGAATAACTTTAATGTGAACAGAACCACCAAATTATAAAAGTAGTGAGAGTCCTGTGGCACCTTACAGACTAACAGATTTCTTTGAGCATAAGCCTTCATGGCCTACAACCCACTTCATCAGTGTAGCCCATGAAAGCTTATGCTTGAAGAAATCTGTTAGCCTATAACAGTGGTGGCCAAACTTACGGACTCAAGAGCTGCACAAGACGATTATTAAACCTTCGAAAGCCGCACTGAGGCATATAACCACATATTTTTACCTACTCCAAAATTACTAAGCTTAAAATTCATTGCATATTTTAATTTTATTGTAAAAATAGGGCAAATATTGATCTTACTAATGTCAGATACCATAATTATTTCAGGTTACCATGAAACTAGGCCTATACAGTAAAAACTTAGCTGTCACTAGATGTAGAACACTACAGGCTTGTGGCAAGTTTTTTTTAAAATCTGGGCAGTAACTTGTCAATGCAACAGGTAAAAGCTCTCTCAGATGCTGATCTCTAAGTATTGCACAATGTTTTGAACTTCATTGTGGAATATGATGCTTCACAGCAGTAAGTTGCGCCAAAAATTGAAAGTAATCTATGTTCAGTTTTAAACATTTCTCCTTTGTATTTTCATTTCTTAGTATTCCACATCATGTTTAGGACTTGTAAAACATGATTTTATTTTAAACAACAAGTGCACTGCAATAAGGCCTATGAGAAAATCTAAACATGCTATGGCTTCTCTGACCATGTCATGTTTCCCTCCCCCATCCCCGCTGCTGCTTCCCTGGTGTCTCTTACCACGCTGCTGCTTCTCTCCTCTCCCCAACCATGCCACTCTTCTGCCCTCCACCTCACCCCGGCCCTGACCATGCCCCCGCTTCCTTGCCAACATTTCTGCCAGTAAACTTGTTCACTAAAATACTCATGGACAGTGAAGACAAAAGGTCTGAGGACTCAATCAGAAACAATTAATTTTAAAATGAGAGTAATAGTAAGGGAAAACACTGCTCTCATCTTAATCCTGTGAAGAGATGCACACAGAGACACCTTTTCAACTGTTCAGATCACAACAGATCAATGAGAATTTATGGGGACGGAAAGTGCAAGATCAGAGCCTGTTTCAGTAAGTGCTTTGGAGTCCATGCACAGAAGATATTATGGAAAAAATCCTGGTGAGTTTATTCAGTTTGGGGTCAGGCCTGTATAAATTCTAAATATCATTATTTGGTTTTTATAATACAAAGTAAAATCTTTATTGGTGAGAGATTTTTTTCAGAAAGTTTACAATACAATTTTCCATCCTCAGCCCTTCACAACAATTACTCTCTTGTCTAATGGGCTCAGATACCCACAGAGTCATTCATGAAGACTGCACTGAAATATAAATGCATTTTGACTACTGGTACACAACAAAGAAAAATTAATACATGTTGAATGCTATTTAATCAGTGAAAGTATAGTGGTGCTATTGAACTTTGCAGTGAATGTAAATTATCTTGGTAATGGACTTAGTTATATTAATTAAAATTTTCTTATAAAATAAATGTACTAGCAGTTCCTTCTGCAAACAGATGACATACAATGTCTCAGGCACATTTGTTCAATGGACTTAAGGAATTTTTTTCTAAAGCCAGTTTTCTGTAGTGGTGGTCCGTCCTAAGTCTAAATCATTTTGCATGCTGAAAATGAACCATAATCCATAATAAGTACTTGTAACATTCTTTAAATTAATAGAGGGTTTTTTAGTAACCTTTTGACAGTAGTCAGTAGTTTTGGATGTTAACACTTGTGTCAATTTTCAGTCATTTCTGATGATTCTTATTTAATTCTCAAAATAGAAATACAAGAGAAATAATTTTGCATTATATTACAATATCTGGAAATGCCAGGTGATTTTTAAAAAAAGAGAAAAGCAATTGTAAATTAATTTAAGTTTAAATTGCTAGATTATCATCACTTATCTGTAGTTCATTGTAGACTTGCTCTTGATCAATTTATGTTGCCAGTTTTAAAAATATTTACCCAGAAAACAGTATCAAAAAAAGAAAAGTATTTAAAAAATCATGCACTCAGAAGGTCAGATTTTTTCTTGCTGGTGCTACTTTAATTTTTCATCTGTGTGCATCCAGTTTGTACAATGAATGAAGCCTGTGATGTTATAATTAAAGACTGTATCATAATGCATACAGACAAGGAGAGTAGAATTAATATTGTGGGGTAAACTGTAGAATCTGACATTTACTGTCTGTGAGTGCTTGTCTTTGCACCTAACTGATGAAATTGCTTTTCCCTGCCAGCTCTCACAATGCTGCTCCTCCCTTGCTGGCTCTCACCATGCCACTGACTCTCTGCTGTCCCCGACGATTGCAAATTTCTCTCCCCTGGCTCCTGCCATGCCGCCCTTCCCTGCTGTGCTCTCCTGGGAGCCACATTTTTTCTTTAAAGAGCCACATGTGGCTTGTGAGCCGCAGTTTGGCCACATCTGGTCTATAAGTGCCATAGGACTTGTGCTACTTTTGCTATACACAGACTAACACGGCTACTCCTCTGTCAAATTATAAATATCTTATCTGCTGTATGTATAACTACAACAACATGCATGGTATTGCTTCACTGGTTTCACTGGGATATTAACAGAAAACAGCAGCATAACAGGAGCAGTTGAGGACCATTAAGGATAGGACTGCCAAATAGTAAATACACTGGTATCTCTGGTCACATCCAACTCAAGGAGGAGATAACATCACAGTCAACAGTTCTACAGCCACATGTTATCTCTATAAAGAAACAGACTAATTTAACATTATCTCTGAGATTTTAATCACTCGGTAATAAGTGAAAACAAGGTTTTTTTTCAGGTATGGCTTGACAAAGTTCTAGCTGGGAAGATTTAACTGGGTTTGGTCCTGCTCTGAGCAAGGTGTTGGACTAGATGACCCCTCCTGAGGTCCCTTCCAACCTTATCTTCTATGATTCTATGAAGCTAGCTACTACAAAATGAGCTTAACTCATTTTGATGAGGTATCAAGAAGTTCCCTTTTAACAGTCCACTGTAAGAGAATGCAAACCAGTTTATCTCCCCCACTAATTTAATTTTCCCTCAATACCTCAAACAACAGTTGAAGCTATTGCTGTACAGTCTAACAAATTCTCTTAATTCCATGTTATCACAGTCATATGGCTGGCTGCACACCTTCTCTGGTGTCTGTGCACTCCCCATTCAGAGAAGCTCTGCTTTAGACTCCTGAAGACTAAATCCCATTAATGTCAGGAAAGCTACAACGCAAGTGAATCTCTATGCTTCATTTTGCCAAACAGTATCCCTTTGAGATACACAATTAATCCAGGAATAGGCAAAAGGGTTTTATTTCTACTCAGCTTTTCCGTTGATGTAACTAATCAATAGTCTGAACACTTGCAGGCATACACAACAAAATACAGGTTAGCTACCATCCTGAATCTTTAGGCTGTAGATATGAAGCCAAGATGTTTGCTGTTCTCAGTGACTAACAACCTGGAACAGCTCAGGAGACACTTCCTGTTAAAATGTTTCCCAGCAACCTGAAATTGCCATAAAAACATTAAAAATAAGTTGTCTATGTTAACACCTCACAGTCAATAAAGCTATAGTGGGAGAAAAAAGTGTACGGACAGCCTCAATTAGCTGAGATCTTTTTATCTTACCTATACCTTGGGTAAAAGGACAGTGGTTCTCCATCTTTTTTTGGATGTGCAATCCATAAAAGGGCAGAAAAATTCTCCCATGGCCCACCATATCCCCAATATTGTGCAGCTACAAAAGACTGTGGTATTCTAGTAATGGGATGTTTTTCTGGCCATTCTGTTAGTCGGCTGGGTGTTTAGGGTAAGGGATTTGGGATCACTGTTGCTGGTGAAGGACTTGTTGGGTGCGAATAAGCTATTGCTATAGTTTGGGGAGCCTCTCCCTGCCTCTTCCAGACACACAACACTCATATTGGGAACAGCATGACATCAGTTTCATAGCTGCTATAAGGACTGCTTCTCTGCCTTGGAGCTGAGGGTATGCAGGCAGGGTGCACTAGGTCCCATATGACAGTTTCTTAAGTAGTAATAAATACAAAAATGCAAGACTGTAAATGCAGATGAAGATTTCAAATGTGTGAAGCACTTTAGCTCTAACTAAAGTAAATAGGAATTGCAGGGCATTGGGCACTTCTGAAAGACAGGCCACTTAGGCTACTAAACACAGGTTTTAGTGTCCAGTTTCATGCACCTATATTCATGGAAATGGTTTATAATGTTTGGGCCTTGTTCTATATATGTCATTTTCCCAATATACATGAATCTAGCAGATACACAGATCAGTTCCTTATATACTTTTAAAAACCCTTTACAGAATACTCAATCAGGATCCAGGCCCTGTTGTATTTAGCCCCGTTCAAATGGGTACAACAGCCTGCTCTGAAGCACAAGGGCTGACAGGCTTTGTAATTCTGTCCTAGCTACCCCAACTATAGATTCAGACCTGATTCTCATAACCACTAAACTTCCTGTACCCCATTCTTGAATTGTGAAGGGCCTCAAAGCAGATGTAAATGGAATTTATACCTGATTTAAGGGATTTTTAATGCCAAACGGGTGTAAAGAACCTTTAATAGAAATGAAAAATAAGCTCTTTATTTTTAATATAAAAATCTAATTTTTTAAATATTAGTTTAATCTTCAATAACAATTTATAGGTTAATGGAACACCATAATCCAAGTATATCCTTTTTTCATTTGTATTTGCCTTTTGGTTGTCTTCCTTCCAGATAGCGAAGTGTACTGACCATCACCAGAGTCTCAGTTCAACTACAGATCCTTGGCAGCCTGCTATTAAATCTCTTTCCACGGTGAAAATAAGTAATTTATTATTCGTCTTAACAAAATCTTAATCCATGAGGACATATTTAACTCACAAAATGTTACTGGATTCCTCATCACAGGACAAAATAATTATCAAGATGCCTTTTAAACTCTAAATATATAAAACCTATCAATTCTTCTTTTTTCCTTTCTTTTTAAATTCTCATGCAACAAGTTAGCAGGGCAAGAATTTCTCTTATAAGCCATGCAGCTATATATTCAAGTAACACTGTAATGTACATATTCAAATACAGCTATCTTTAAGGAGTTTCTCACACTGCAGTACGACTCACCAGTCTCACTCCCAAAATCATCTTTAGTGCCTTCTTAAAATATGGGTTTAACACTAGCCATCCTGCAGTTTTCTGCTACAGTAGCTTTTTTTTAAAATGACATCACTTTTGTGTTCTCAGCTGTGCTATTCCATTTGTTAGATCTTTTACCACTGAGAAGTGAATATAATCTAGACAGTAATCGAAGGTTCATTTTTCAGTTGTTCAGTGTTTTGCTCTCTCTCAGTAATTTTTACTACCAGTATGGAGTAATTTTCAATTTCATGCCTTTTCATATATTTCTTACTGCCCCTGGTAACTAATTCTGTAGCTCAAGCAAAGTTACCTGTTCACTGAGTTGTACAACTTGTGTTTCCAAATCTTTATCCGATTTGGATGCTGAGCTGCTTGGTGTGGCTTTTTTTGCTGACGATGGACGAGATGGTGTGGACCCTGGTTTAGAAGCTGGACTGGATTTAGCAGCACCTGAAAGAACAAAAATAAAAATGTTTTGAGAACCCCCTTTTAAAAATCAGATTTAAATATTCATGCCCATTATTCTACTTCCAATATAGGATGAATTTTTAAACCTTCCAGATACAGGAGGGAAAAGTGTTTAATTTGCATATGACAATTAGTGCTGTTACTTTATGATTATAAATACACACATGCTCAATTTACTGCAATGCTTTTGAAAGTAAATATCATGAGAATGTTCTTTTAAGTTTAAAAGAACAAAATAACTAACTGGTGCTCAAAGAAAGGTAAACAAACACCACAGTTCCTTAAATTTACCACTATTGTATAGCTCTGCCAGAGACACTGGCAACTACTACATCACTAACTTGATGGTTAACATTTCTTGATTTTAAAAATGTACTGGAGAAAGGCAATTGGAGACAGGCTTCTATGCTTTAAATTGGAGAAGAAACAAAAACCACTAACTGTGGAATCACACTAACTTGGCAGATGTAAAGAGCACTAGATTGAGCAGTTAGCATTGATCACTACAGTGGCGAAAGGTCATGTTTCTGAGAGCTTGGGTGCCATTTAAAAAAAATTATATATGTTACACACACACACACACACACACAGAGCCCCCCCCATGCAAAGCTGATAATATGCCCAAACATACAACAACCCTTTTGCTAATAGAAAATAGCATGCATATCAAGTACATATAGATATTCTACTTTCACAAGCATCAAGCATGACTAAGTAGAGACACAGAAGAATGTATATACTATATGCAATGCTATCTTTATATGTACCCTTGGGCTAACAACTGATGTGATACTGGCACCATTCTCTTCTCTCCTCTCTCCTTCAGGGTTTGACTAAGATCCCAGTTGGGCCCCGAATCTACCATTCCTAGAATATGTCTAAGCTTCACATACCATAATTAGTGGTGCCAACTCCCAAAGCACAGGAAGTCCCACTCCAATTATTGTTCAAAAGAGACCATTCACTTTATGGTCTCTACCTGGTCTGCTGTCCTAAATGATCACTTATACCACCTCATCTTAATGCCAATACTCCCACCCCCAATTTTGATGTGATTACATCAACTAGGTTACCGGTTTTAAAACAAAAATGACTTAGCAGAATTAAAGAATTAATTTCTGTGCTTTTTATACCTCTGCCAATGTTAATTATCTTTAAGGCTTGAGGGGAAAAGATTAGGCTAGTGAGGTTGCTTATTTTCGTTTAAGGAATGAAGTAAACAGTAAAAACCTAAAGAACTCAAAGAAGCCACAAATAGGCTTTGATGCAGAAAGACTCTCTCGTCTTCTCACTCTCTCTCACATGCATGTATGCATGCACACACTGCAAATGTCCCCAGGCTTCTCATCAAGAAGCTCAAAAACTGATTGGGAGGAATTTCAATGAAAGGTGATTCAGTCAAGCTTATTAGGTCCTTGTGATTTAGCCACAGACTGCACTGGCCTCTGTATCAAGGGTTGTGTTTTCTCATCATTTGCATTCTCTATTGAGAGAGCAGAGAGTATAAACAATTATACAGTCCACCTGCTTTTATTGGGCATCATTTTTGGTTAAAACTCCACCATACTTTTTAATATTTGTTGCAAATAAAATTACTGATACACCAAAAAGGTATCTGGCTAAAACATAGCAACTTCCACGCTGAAGTCCTTATGTAACCTTTCTGCCAGGGTGGGCTGGCAGGACAAGGGCCGGGTTCTATATCTAAGGGTTTCCCAATAGTGTAACACCACCAGCTGGCTTGAGCCCCAACCCAGATTTCTGTGGAATCCTGCACTGTTCCCTGGGCACCCCAAATGGGTAAGGCTTCCCCACTCACATGCAGGAGTCTGAGTGTTGGAAACAGAGCTTTTAATAATAGTAAAACAAAAATGCAAAAGACCAAATAACAGAGATCAGCACTAATCTAGGAAAATTAGTATAGAGTGAAGTTCCCAACAACCCACACTGCATAACAGAACATACAAACTTAATGGCAAAACTGGCACTGATCTGGAGAATCAGTGCTAACTAGGCTCCCAGCCAGCCCTAGGATAGGTAGGGAGTGTCTTTCATGCCAGCTGTCTGCCGACGCTATCTACTGGTCACTCACTCCATCCTCTAGAACTGTTCCTTGGCTCTGCCCGCTGTCTACCAGCTCCGCCCTCTGGTCACTTGTGCCACCCAGCTTGCCGCTGGCTGCTCTCACCCTCCACTGGTTCTGCCCACTGTCCACTAGCTCCGCCCTCCAGTCATTCATGTCCCCCAGCTAGCTTGCCACTGGCTGCTCTCCAGTCATCTCAGTTCAGAGAGAGAAATTTCTCTAGTATTCTTGGTCAGAGGAAGAATTTGCTTCTCTCCCTCGTGATTCTAGCTCTTAAGTAGCTGTGAACAACTATCTTTATCTAAATGACAAAGACCTCAAAAGAGGCTTAGCCATAGCTATCAAAAGACAGAGGAAGCAATAGATGGAGAGGCCAGAAAAACCTCAAACCCTCACCCCTGTCTCTTTCAAGTTCTTTCAGGCTGAAACATGCAGTCTCCTTTCCCACAAGCCTCTTTTTAACTAAGTGTAGTTTTTACCCTTTAACTAATTCAGACAGATTTGAAACAGAGAGTAGCAATTTACAAAAAGACAGTATTTTATATTTCCCTTTAGTAGAATTACAGATATTGACAGATTTGTGATCAGATTTACCCCAAATACCATTACCCACTATGCCCTGCACCTAGTATGCTAATCAGCTAATTGTGCTCTTTGTATTCATGCTAATACAGGACCCATGCAGATTAGTTGCATCCCCCACAAGCTGTTAAGCACAGCTTCTAAGCTTGTGTTACACTTACATGTCATATGCATGGACCACATTGCCCCTTGATAACAGGGTTCACTTACATACACCAGGCCTCGACAAATCTATGTTTTTGATCACCATGGTGACCAGTTTTAGTACTCTGTCACATAGCTCCACTGCAGAAACGTAATGGAGGAGCACCCTCTGATGATCAAAAGTAAAAATGCTGGCGCCTAGCTGTGAGCCAATTTTGTCCATCCTGGCATACACAGAGGGGCAAAGCAAGGTGATGAAACTTGCACTGTTCCTATACCTCAAATTACATTTATTCTTTTGAAAGAGCACTTACAACTCTTTTCTTTCTATCCAGCAATAAAATTTGGTTCATACCACTGCCACCAATGCACCCTAATGATACCATACTGCTCTTACACAGAGAGAGCAGTAAGTCGATTTTTGTAAAGTAAATATAGTAAGATCTTTAATAGCCATATTTTTCCTTTGTCAGAGACCAGCAGATCTTTGTGTATAATCTTCACTAACATTTACCCCAAGGGCTTTGTCAATACCTTAATTGAAACTCAATTAAACCAGTCTTTTACTGGGTACCAGGATCCTACTCTGACATTTGAGTGATCCAGGCATCCCATATGACCAACTTTATGTCTCACACAGTTACTTTTATGTACACATCACCACCATATATGCAGGGCCGTCCCTAGGCAGGTGCAGGATCCTGGGCGAAGCACCTTGTGTGGGGCCCCATACCCCCCCCCCAGCACTGGGAGGCGGGGCCAGCTGGCCCAGGGGAGTGTCTGACAGGGCAAATCATTCCCTAACCCCTCCAGGCTCCTGTTGCTGAATATCAGGAGACAAGAAGCTCTGCAAATAGGAGTAGGAGGGAGGGTGATGGATCATACCATCCCTGGGACTTCCAGCCAACTTGGATAGGTTCCCCAGGCACTAGGGAAGTTGATGGCATCTGGGTGTGCAGCAGGCACATGGCTCCGTGCCCAGCTGTGAGATGCCACCCTGCTGACCCATAACAGACATCTACTGCTGTGGTTCCCAAGATTTTTAAATAGATCCCACCCCTCCCATGAGCTTTGCTGTGATGCTTGCCTTCCCCTTCTGAGTAGCACCAAGAGAATGGGGAGCAGGGGAGGATAGAGTGGGGTGTCAGGAGAATAAGAGGAGAAGTGCAGCTGGGTGGCAGGCACCAGGGAAGGCAGCACAGCATCTACAGTTTCCCATGCTGTTCCTGCCCTAGGCCAAATGCCTGGGCATGCTGCAGGCCAGAAAATTTAAAAAGACTTTGGCCTGGTCCCAGCTTACAGGTGTCTGTAAATGGCTGGTGATCAAAGATCACACAGGATCCTTGGCCAGGCCTGCCTGCTGCCCCTGAGCCTTTCCCCTGAGCTACGTGGAGGGAATCCCAGCCAGACCTGCCCATTGGCCTGCTGGTATCACCATCTGGGCTTGGGGGGGGTGGGGTGCGGACCATGCCTGGCTCAGCCTGACCCCTTCCCTTGCTGATTGGGCTTGTGGTGGACAACCCCAGGCCCATGCCCCCCCCAGCCCTGCCACCTTGGCTTTGGACAGGAATGCCCACTGCTTGGGTCTGCCCCCTGGGGCTCACCACCTGAGCATAGGGGAGGAGGGGATAACCCGGGTCCTGACCTCATCACCTGGGCTTAGGGGAAATGACCAATGGCCCAGTCTGCCTGCTTCCCAGCCTCGCCACCTGGGTTTGACCACTGGCCAAGCCTCCCCCCAGCCTCACTGCCTGGGCTTATGGGGGGAAAGACCCCTGGCCTGGCCTGCCCTCCAGCCTCACCACCTGGCTGGGGGGCGATGGCGAGGGTCAGTCCTGGGCCTGGGGTGCGTGCTATCCTCTCACCTGGCCAGCAGCATGATCTGGAGCCTAGAGGGGCATAATCCCTGATCTACTTGCTCCCCACTAGCCCAATGTGACTTGGGGCCCAGGGAGAGTCCTGGATCCTCAGCCCCCACGACCCCTTCCAGCCTAGCCACTGGCCTGACAAAAGGCCCAGGTGGGCCTGATCCCTGGCCACCTGCCACACATTGGCCTGATGGCCCATGGGGAGTCCTGGATCCACAGGCCTACCCTTGACCTGGCTGCTGGCCTGACCCAGGGGACGGGGAGGCAGATCCCCAGCCAACTCCCCCCCCTTGGCATAGGCTCAGGGTCCCACCAGACACCCCCCGCCACAGTACTTACCTGGCTGTGTGTCCCCTGTTCGTCTGCTGGAGGAGGAAAGGGTTAACCCTCCCTCTCCCCTCCAGCTAATTGTTCAGCTGGAGGCTCTAGGGGGAAGGGACGGCAGGCTACTCACGGCAGAGCAGCCTGAGTGAGCCTGTGTCTGCCAGGGAAAAACATTAGGGGCTCGCTGGGGGAGGGCAGGCGCTCGTGCAGGTCCCCAGCATGGGTGGGTGGGGGGGCAGCAGTGCGGGCCCCGTGGGGCCTCTCCCAAAAAGTGTGAGGCCCAGGGCAGATGCCCCATCTGCCCCTCCCCTAAGGACAGCTCTGCATATATGTTACACAGGTAAAACAGGGATGTTTTCATAAGTATTTCTAAATCAAAATTCTTCCATACGAACCAAATAAATAATCCTCTCAGAAACATGATGAACTTTTGAAGGGAGTGGTGAGAACACTTTAAAAGCCAGGGCAAAGGCAGCTTGTCTCTTTTCCTTCCTGGATTGTTTCTGCTTAGAGTTCAGCAAAACTTTCTTGAAGACCAATGTCTTAAAACATAAGAAACAGCCATTTAAAGGAAATGAACCTGCAATTCTGCCACTTGAGAGACACTTCAAGCCAGAGGATAGTATAGCAGTTAGTACCAATGTAAAGAAGACCTTCACATTTACCTCTTTTTTCCCATCACACAGCTCTAAGTGAGATTGCAGGCAACCTAGCTAGATGGGACCAGTCATAGTCACAGTGTATAAAACCCACCCAAATTGAAAAAACTTCTGTGAAACTGCTAGTAAAAGCAGCCTTCATGGAACCTGGAGCTCCATCTTTGTCTCTGACTTCAAATGCACATAATGAACATATTTCTTAGGATTAGGCTAGAAAGAAAAAAAAATTATTCCTCAATTTTCCCTGGAAGGATATCAGAGCTTGGGCATGGAAGCTGACCCTCTATTAACAAGCACTGCTTCACCAAACTTAAAGCAACCACTCTTGTGAACAAAATACATAAAAACAAAGAGGAAAAAGTACCAGAAAAGACAAAGATTCTATGTTATGAAAACAAGTACAATATATATCCTTGCAGATCACTCAATGAGAGGACAGAAATGGTGCATGTGAAGATGCATCACTAGAGAAAAAACAAGCAAGGACAATATAATTTGAACTCCCAGGTTAAAGTGAACAGAGGATTTGAAAAGATTGGGATATTTGGAAAGAAGGAGTTACATAAACAAGTCTCTTTTTCACTTCCGTACCACAGTACAATATACAGTATTATAAATTTGCAGTGCTGAAAGGGAAATAATGAAGCACTACATTCACCTAAGTTTAACCTAAGAGAGTATTTTCAATTGGATTTAGAGATGAACAGGAGACTGCTGAAGCCACAAAATAGTCCAATGGATACATTCATCCAGTAAAGTCCCAGGTTCTCCCATACACACCCACACTATAACTGTTGCCAGAAAATATTTCAATATGCCTTTTTATGTATCTCAAGACCAAGTATCAAGACTTATCACCTCCAACAGCAACCTACAATGGCAAAGACTAAATAACATTGGAATTCCAACTAAAAAATAATGGTATTAACTTAATAATGAGTAACAGGGTATGGCACATGAAATGTGTAAATCACTGGACAAAGCATATATTGATATGACCCCAAGCTACCATTTGACATTCAGTAGCCCGAATCCCCCTCACAAAACATCTAATCATGAGGTCACACAAGATATGTGCAGAGAGCATGGAGTGAATAGGTACAGACATCTACCCATCCATGTCTAGATCTTTCTCAATTCCAGTTTGAGGCACTGGAGTGGGGTGTTCTGGGAAAGCTCACACTGTCCCCTGCCTGTGGTTAGAGACTATCTGATAACACAAATCTTTCACAAGTAAGAGAGTCACTTGAAGGACTATGTTTTAAAGTCTTAAGTCTATGGGTTCTTTTTTAGTTCTTCTTCCTGAGTGACACTAAGCATTTCAAACCACACTGAAGTCAGCAAGAGTTACATATACTGCCTACTGCTCCCTAGCAGGCCCAAAAATGAACAGAATGCTCTGATACCCATAATCAGTAAAATAGTTTTAAAAAAAGCTAAATAATCTGAGTGCTCCAGATGGCACAAGCTAGAGATGGCTGACAATGAAATCTGACTAGCAGAGGGTGCCCAGTGATTTCTAACTGAAAGTCTTGTGCAATAAAGCAAGCTTTACCTCCACGTTTACACTAAATATGCAGATTCAATTGTGTAAAAGCAAGATTAAATTATGCCTATGAAGTCTTTTCCCATTACAAAAAATAATTTGACTTCACCTTCCTCTATGTGCTGTTTCCCAGTGTTTGAATCTTAACAACTGCTTTGATTTGCTGCTACAGTATGACCAGAGCCCATGTCTTACACTCCCCTGCATTTATTTTCCTCCCATTCTGTAAGTTCCCCCATCTTCAAAGCATCTGATGAAGTGGGATTTTTCCCCACAGAAGCTCATGCGATAAATACATTTGTTAGTCTTTAAGTGCCACACGACTCCTTGCTTCTTTTGCTAGATGAGACTAACACAGCTGCCCCCTTTGCAACTAAAATACTTGTGTGGCCTCAGGAGCAGTCCTTGGGGAAAATGGACTTCTAACAGATCCTTAAATTTATGTTTAAAAAAAGAAGCGTGAAAGACTCAATCCAAAACTATAATTAAATGCAATATTTCAGTCCAAAGCATTTTTAAATCAGTCCAAATTGAAATTCACAATTGGAAACCCTGGTAGACCTATTAACTGCAAAACAACACTATGAGTGCAATTTTGGACTGGAATAGGCTCCATTAATTCTTGGGGGGAAGGAGGGGAAGGGAAGAACTACTGCTTTCTTAATACAAAGAAACAAAATGCTCTTCCAGCATAGATGATTTATTTTAGAATGAAGAATCCAAGCCCGAATCCCACGATACTGAGCACTGAGTTTCTCGATCTTAAGATCCTCCATCTCAAACTGCCCTTAGCACTCTCCCCACCTCCATTCTCCCAGCACACAGGCAAAATCCTTACCCTATTTTTTTGTGTTGTGCATCTTTAAATGTATCTCCTTGGAGCTGAACAGCAGCAGACTTCATAAAATCTTCCTTCTTGTTTATTGAGTAATGAGTTTTCCTTTCATTATTAATTTGTCTCTGCACTTGCAATGTGACTAAATTGTTATTTATTTGTATCATATGAAAACCAAAGGCACCAATAAGACAACAGTCTCACAAACGTGCTTCCTATTTCCTGAATCAATCTGTCCCACCCCAAACCTAGCCAGCAGTCACAGAGCAGTGAACTATGGAATAGAGTGGTATGGAATACGGGTTGGACTTATCTTGAGTGGCAGCGTTGCTTTCATCTAGTGACTCATGGCAACTGACAGTCCTTGTACCACTTTAACAAGATACATGGTTTGCGTATTTCTTTGTTCATTAATGCAGTTTTGACTACCACCCATCCCAAGCCTGCTCTGCGATGGCATGTTGTCCATCTTAATGACAAATTCATTCTCTTGGGTCACAGGGACAGATATCTTGTTACCAGTTTTTGCTTGGGAAGAAGGGGCATGGCAGGGCAGGCAAGCTCAGAGGCTAGGCTCCCTGCTTCCTCCATACACCTTAACTTTGGCTTACTGCTGAATGCAATAGGAGGAGGAGAGAAGAACAGCAGTGGGAGGGCAGCGCCGAGCTCAGGGAACTGTGGGACTGGGACGGTTGCCCTGCTTGCCTCCCCCCCCCACTTTTGGCTCTGTCTTTACTGCCCAGTAATTTGGCCTAAACAGGTGAGAACAGCAGTATGCACCAATGTGTCCTGCTGTCTCTCTGCCAGGTGGATGCTACAGGCATGAGCAATTCATGCCTGGGAAAGACACAGCACAGCGTTTTGGTGTGTGCTGCTAGTCTCAGATCTTGAAGCCTTTATATTAGGGTGGCCGAAGTGCATCCTTTGGGCTAAACACAGTTCACTAGAAGCTACTTCAATCAAATTGGAGCACTGTCTACATAGATTAATAGTATGATTTCTACCTAATCATCAAAAGTCAGGTTAGCTGCAGCTTACCAACAAATTAGGTGTGCTCCTAGTTTCATAGCAAGCTGCCTACACAGCTTTAGCTGGGCCAAGTGTGAGCACTCTGTTTAAAACTATCATAAAGGAGGTTATGCATTTGACTCTTGAATGTTGGCTGTCTCTCTGAATAACTCATTTCTGTTCTACATTACAGAACACTATGTAAATGGCCTAGAGCTAAATACTGTATAATGAACCACTTCAGTATGTGTATAATTAGAACCTAGCATAATGAACATTAAACCCGTGTTCTGTTTTGATTTTTTTTGGCAATGCAATGCAATCTCAATTTCTTTCATTAGATATTAATCAAAGAGAATATATGCTCTGCTTGCCACTTCATGCAGGGTTTGTTTTTTTTTTTGTGAAGCTATCAGGAATGTACATTGCAAGGTATGGTGGAGGGATTTGTTGGGAAAGAAACAGTTTCCAGTAAGATTTTTGACTGACAATTTAAAGTAGAAGGCATGAATGGAGGCAGTTGGTCTAAAAACAAATGTTACAGTTCCAAGTTATATTATCAACATATGTAATATGCAGAACTATGATAACTGCACACTCCAGTAACATAGCAGAGACTCAGGATCTCTTCTCCTCTGGATCACATGAAAGTCAGAAGATCAGTAATGGGATTCAGATGTAGTCCTCAAACATTCGTGTTGTTCAGAACTTAAGACAGGAAGGCCTTGAAGAATTCCTAACTCTCACCCACACCTTTTATTCCACATGATGGTTGAATTACTCAGTTACATTACATATTAGGCTGCTATTTATATCTATCTATCTCCTCTCCATGGGTGCCCTCACTGCCTTTGGCCCTTTTACAGTTTGAGTCTGCCCTCTGAATTTCATAATCCAAAACTGACTGTGATTGTCGTACACCTATCATGGAAAGTCACTGAAATCAGACTTCAGTTCATCTTCAGCAACCCAGTAGGACAACATGATGAAATCTCTACTTGTGAACCTGGGTACACGCACTTAAAGATTTCTGGGATGGGATATGAATGGTGGAGTTCTACTTCCTTGTGATGGCTCTCTGAAGACCACAATTTGAAAATGACTGGGAAAGCTATTTAGAAAGATACAACCACAAGAACAGGCTGGAAAATGCATTTTTGCCTTGTGGAAAATTTTGACTTTTCATCCTAAAAATAAAAATTCAGCCATAACCATAAGCTTTCTGATTTAGATTTTTCAAGAAAAACCTGACATTTTTGAATGGCATGAAAAATTTCATTAACTGAAAATCCAGTTTTCCCTCAGAAAACAGTTTTGATGGAAAATCTGCAATTGTTCTTAATTCCCAAGCAATGGCTTAGGTAAAATGGGTTCAATCATTTTGTAGCTGAAGCCATTTTTTAATTGCACAATATGTCTTGTAAATGATATCTGAGGGCAGGGACATTGCTGGGCTTATGGGGCTTGAGCCCCCAAGTCCCAGTGCCCAAGCCTTGGGTATACCGCCAGGCTGCCCATGGCAGCAGCATGAGTCCTGGGTCTTTTCCCAGGCCAGCAGCGCTCCTATCTGTGGAGTTTTTGTTTAGATATTCAGACTATAGCAAATTGTGCATCACTAAAGGGAGAGCTGAAAGAAAATCTGCAGAGAGGGAAAGAAAGTTTATTAACAGATTTCCTCAATTAGAATTATACTGACACATTAGAGATGGGGAAAAAGTAAGAGATCCAGCAAGACCAATATTGAACGTACAGTTTACAATATATAGCATCTTGATAATGTCAATTTTTCTAGCTTTTCACTCCTGTTTCTCAAACAGTAGTCCATGTCATCTTGTAGCAACTTTGCTGGCCCTCTTGGCAGAGAGGCCATTACTTTTAAGGGCATGGATGCTGAACTCCCGTCTCACTCATACAGATGATTACTCATGTGTCAATATGGAGTAGGAAACCTCTATTATCAGTGCCATATTTATTCTGTAGAAGGACCGCTTCAATCTTCCATGGTATTCCAACTCCTTCCCTGAACATCAAATGTGAAAATTTTGAAGAATACTTACTTCCTGTACAGGCTAGGCCCTCACAGCATTCTACACCTTCTACAAAAGATCATACAGTGATTACCAGCTGCATCTGACCTACCAGGAGGGTGCCAAGAGACTTGGTGGGAAAGGAAAGAGGAGAGAAAAAAGGATAAAGAATAGCAGAAGTGAATTCTTTGAGTAATTGCAGCTAAATCACATCTCCATGCTTAACAAGTTACTAACAGCCACATTTGTTTTATTACACTAAGAATTACAAAACAATGTTTTTTTCAAAAATTAAAATTTACAACATACTTAGCATTGTATGATGTCATAAACTATGTGACCAGATCTCACATATTTCTCTTTCTAGAGAGCATCATAAAGAACACCACTTCTCTTTGCACTAAAGGCCTCATTCAGATGGCTCTTTTGTTCTGTGTAAATGTCTATGGTGAACAGTTAATTCTGTCCTGATTATTTTCCCTGACACAGATGTGCTTATTTTTAGCCATCATGTGACCCTCCAAAGTATTTTCCAGGCACTACTTTAGCATCATATTTTCACAGGATACTTCAAAGCAAAAGGCAAAATATTCTTCAGAGCAAAGAATCTTCTGTAATTCTAACTTAATACAATGATTTACATACTAAGTTGTCTTTTGTCCACACATTTCTGACACTCCCCACCCCAAAAACACAGCAGCCTACTGAGGTTTGATTTACATTTATGAATGCCTGCACAAGAGACTGAAATCCCAACCACCTGATCAGAATCTCCAGTTTGATCAGATGAAGCTTTCAGACTATTTTCTACAGACAGAGTTAAAATTGGCACAAAACAAACAACAAAAAAAATTATATTTTAATCCCTCGCAACAAATTTGATCCGACATCTGTTGACTGTTTACTAAAGCAGGAGGGAAAAGCAGAGGTTATAAGAGAATTGTTAAAGGATCTGAGCAATACTGAGCTGACAGATGGCATCATATATAAGGAAGCTGTGGTGCTGGCGGAAAGCCTGTAATGGGACTACATACTGGTGGTACCAATCCTTATAAAAACCATGCCTATTCCCCTTGTACGGTAAAATATGGATGTAGAGAAGGGGGGCTCCTTATTCCACAGTACTGCCACTTCATGTTTTACGAAAGGTACAATTATCAATCACATACATAGTTCATTTCACCTATCAGCTCTTGACAAATTGGCTCGCCTCCCCAAGGAAGAGAAAGCAACATGAGGGTGGTGCAGAAGATTAGTTTCAGGGAACTATTTATGCTGCAATTTCCAAGCTGCATTATCCTTGACCTGCCCTGACTTTAAAGAGTGACTAGTCTTTAAAGGTGTCAGAGAAAGCTTCTGGGAACATTCTGTTTGAAATAAAGATAATATTTCTTTTCACATTCCTCTTCCTCAATTTTTACAAACCAAACAAACTTAGGTTGCTAAATGGAAGTTGAGAACCAAACCTAGCATTTGCACAGATATAGATAAACACTCGTTTACAGAAATGGCAAACAGATGCCAAACTCCATCTGGCTCTAAGGGTTTGGCATCTGATTAAGACACACTGAAAATAATTCTAGCTTGTTACAGCTACCTTTTAGGGGTAAACTTTCAAAGCAGCCTTTAGGGATTTAGCTGTTTAATTTTGTTAGTGGGAGATTCACAGCTAACTCCTTCTATCCTTCTGAAACAAACAGAGGAAAATAGTAGAAAGAGCATTAACTAGTTAGGAATAATAATTAAAAGATTTACATGATTAATGTCTAAATAAATAGAAAACGTTATTATGTGGAACAGATCAATATTAGTATCTCTGCCCACTGGATACAATAAATAATAATTCACTCTCTTTATATCTATGTCTTTATTGGTTGCCAAATATATTACTAAGATTTCATGGAATTATCTGACTAATTTATAAAAAGGGTAGAAGCCAAAATTAAAAGGAAACATAGTTTCTTAATTTCTCAAGAAATAAATTTAGCACCTGCACATCTATCCTGTCTTCAACATTCCAAGCACTATATATCAGCATTCATGCACAGATCTGCATCCTCAGGATCCTCCCTGATCCAAATTTCCAGAAGGGACCTTCTGAATTCCATCCAGAAAAGTTTTTGTATACGCTTACCTGCACACTAATGATGCACAAAGCTTAATAAGCACATTTTTGTACCAAATGTCACCTTCATTTTTGTGAAATGCTGAAAGAGATACTACAAAATTATTTTTTGTTTCATGCTACAGTGTTAACTTCATTTGCAAACAATCATACAAGTGCGGTTTTTGCAGATGCAGATATTATGCAACAATTTGAGAGCATTTTTGAAAATCTGCCCAGTGACGTTTTCACACACATTTGGAGTAGTTTCAGTCCTGCAGAAGAAAAGGAGGCGGCTATTGTATAATTTAGCATTTTGCTAGAAACTTAACGGTAATAATCCAAAAGGCATCTGCTTTATTTCTAAATGCTTTCAAAACCAGCTTATAGGTTAAGAAAGAGTTCTTAAGAAATGAGTACAACATACCATGCATGCACAGTATTAATGGCAGAATTTTCAAAAGTGCCCAGCACTGACCTAGCTCTACTCCCACTGAAGTACATCTGAGTTTTACTATTGACTTTACACAGGACTGAAGTTAGACCAATGCTGACTGCATCCGAAAATCCAACAAAAAGATTTGATTGCAGCAGACAGAATGAAGCTAGCTTTACAGCACGTGTAACTGCTATCCAGTCACACCACAAAGTCCTCAGGGCAGCCCTTGCACTGACATGATCCAAGTCATCAATGCACTGCCTTTACCAAGAGCTTCAGAATGAGACCAAGAAGCTCTTGTAACTTGTTTGTCAGGCCCTAACATCAGCAATGTTAAATTTCTCATTGTTGGTTTCATATCTTAATGCATGCCAAATTTGAGATGAGCAAGCAATCTACCAATCAACAATTCAAATAAATGTGCTGGCACCTAGATTTTACTTTTGATTTACTCTTATGTTTGGTTAATGAAAGTAAATAAAAACCTGCACCAATATGACATTTGGGATTTTTGAACAGGTCATATTTCAGCATTCAAATAATCAGTGAAAAACAGAATAAGAATTTAGAGTGTACCAAAAATTAGGAAATTGAAACTTGTTTTCAATAGCAGCTGTTACTTTGCTGCTTACGCTAGCATGCAGATAACATTAGTTACTTAATATAACTAGCTAAGTCCTACTAATCTTACTCACATTAGCAGTCCCATTTAAGTCAATAGGGTGAACAATTGCATGAGTTATGCAGGTACAATTTAGCACTTGGTATGTAGGATTGCCAACATGCAGTTGCTAGAGGAATAACAACTTTGGTTTTCTTGATTTTCATTACTCTAAGATTAATCATAGCACACAAATATAGTATGTGTGCGTATGTGTACACACACACACACACACACACACACACACACACACACACACACACACACACACACACACACACACACACACACACACACACA